>CM060177.1:48623137-49223137 GCA_030549775.1 Tamarix chinensis | reverse complement strand
CTTATTTAAATTTATATGTGGGTTGGAAATGATTAAATAGGAGGATACGATTTTTTTTATGATTTTATAAATATTTTTGGTATTTATTTTTGTAATTACCTTGTAAGCTTCTTAATTCACCGCTAGATCAATATTTTATGTATCAAAACTTGCTTTAAAATAATTAAAATTTACATGTGAGTTTATAATATTATTTTAATTTTTCACAAATTTTTGTAATTTTATGAGCTTTTTTGCTACTTTTATTAATTTTATTATCTTTATTGATCTTTCTATCACTAAAAATAATCTATAAATCCTAAAATTATTGTTATCACACAAAATTCCTTCTATAGACTTCCATGATCATATTTTATATCAATTTAACCATTTTCTTATTCATTCAACCAAAAATTAGCCAAAGTCACTTTCATATACTTTCTACTTATGTTAGTTGTGTCATTTTTGCTTTTATTGCACCCAAACTTCTCCACTTACTTTCCCCATGCTTAAATCTAAACTTTTACCTGCACACCATCACCTATACCATCCCTCGGTTTATTTCTTGGTTTTCATAACTTCATTTAGCCTAAATAAACTCCACCACCTTATACATTTAATTGACTTGTAATTTGTCATTCAAAATTTGAACAAGCTACCTCTCATACTCATGTGCCTGCAGATTTTGGTTCCTTCATACCATATTTATACCCCATTTGTCTTGATTTATTTTCATTTAGCCTTTCTATTATTTTCTCTTCTTAGTTGCTCCCCCCTCTTTCTTTATTTTGGTTATTTTGCTAAGTTTCTTAAGTTTTGTTGAGCCTATAAATGACATCCATCATCCTCTCTTTCTCCTTATTATATTCTTTTCACTTCTATATTTCCTTATATATAGTCTTTATTTGTTTTTAAATAAGTAAACAATGTTAGATTTTTTGTTAAATTGTGAAGTTGTCATTTTTTGTCTCCTCCTCTTATGTCTCCATTATTCGAAGGTATTAAAGTTCTTTTTGGAGGTTTTTCGTCTTTATTTTGATATTTGTACTTGAAAAGAGGTAACCCATATACTCCTACTAAATATGTAAAAATCATGTGATAGCATACGTGGGGGTTTCCTATGTTATGCTTAATTATAATTTATGCTTCCTTATAATTTTATGAAAAATATGTATGCACCATGTACTGTTATTAATTTCTCTAAGCATGTTGTTGTGTATTTTTGTGCAATATCATGTTAAATTTATGTATTTTAATATATGTATTATAGAATGATAAAATATGGTTATTTGTGATAAAATCATTATGCAAGATTTGAGTTTCATAAGCTAAATGGGTTTAATTTATTTTGGGGAAAAATGGTAATTTTGTCACTTATGAAATTTTCCATAATTGTAATTTTATATTAATGTACCTACTTTAATGTTATTTATTCATACCATGAATTTTACTTAATTCTAATAACAATTGGTATTAAAGTGGGTAATTATTAAGTAAATAACATATAAAGGCTTTTTGGTCATTTATGGCTAATTATGCCTAAAAGTGTGAATAATTGTACTAGGATGACCTTAATGGATTCCTAGATTGGCCTTATTATTCACTTTTACTTTGGCTTGGATTGCTGACCTTATGGTTGATTTGAATAATTACAAATAAAGCAAAAATAGTTAAGTATGGAATTGGAGTCATTATGCATTATGTGATATTTTATGATCACCTTATTAAGATATTACTTTTTAAAGTGAAAGGCCTTGAGATTTGGAAATGATTGTTCTTTAGGTTTAGCTACTCTAAAGACGAAGTAAGAGCCATCGATTTGGTTTGTTGGTTTCATTGGATGCCTCAACATTTTAGCTAAGGCCCCAGTCTACTCTATAGGTGATCTATGGACCCTATAGAGGGTATTGATACTTAAAAATTAGGTGTCCTAGGATGGGAAGATATTATGCTGCCTTGTTGCACAAGTATGCTCGGAGTACTTGTATGTCTATGGGTTATAAGTTAAAAAGATATTGTGTTGCTTTCATGCACCATAATGATTGCTGTACTTTATATGTCTCTGGATTATTATTATTGTATCCCTTTGAGTAATTAAAAATAGAAATAATTATCGTATAAGGATTTAAATGGATGGTTTTGGTTTGTCGATTTGGTAGTTGCCTCCGCATACTACTTGATTTTGGTATGTTGGTTAGAAAGTTGCATCTGTACATTATTTATATTTGGTATATTGGTTGGTAATTGTCTCAGTGCTTTTCTTATCATGTTATAAGTGGTATTAAAGATGGTTTTTGTAAAATGCCTTAATTATGGTTTGGTTTTTCCCTTTGAGGGGACACCCTTGGTATAGTTGGATTAATGAAATAGTCATACTATGGTTAAATTTAATGTGATGGACATGTGGAATATGGTATGAAAGTAATACTTAGCTATGGTATGTACTATTTAACATGTTGTGTCATGATACTTTATGTTACTTTCTATGTGGTCTATGTGTTACTTGCATGCTTAGTATTATGCAATGGTTTAATCAATACTGTTGTACTGATGGGTTCTATTTTATGGCCTCATGCCTATTCAATGGGTAGTCTTTAATTTGCAAGAGTACTTTGAGGGTGCAACTTGATGGATTTGGTAGGGGTTGAAAGTTAGAACTATCTACTGTCTATTCTGGCATCTTTTGATCTGAATATCCATTGTATATATCTTTTCCCCATTGTTTGTTGTAGATGGGTGTAAACTTTATTGTCCATGGACTTGTTATGTCCTCTTGGTAGTTACTGCTATGACCTATACATATAGTGGAGATCTAAGGTCGCCGTTTGTATTCTAATTATTAGGTGTCTTTATAGACTTATTGTTGTACCATAATTGTTTGGTGCGTTTATTGGCTTATTGTTGAATCCTGATTTCTTAGTGTTTATGACTTATTATATTTTGTTGGGTATCTTGTTTAGTATTCCATGGATTGAGTATCCTAGCTTATTATTGTCTTGGTTGCTCCATGTCTTAATGACTTATTATCTTTTGTTGGCTATCGTGGTGATTTGGGTCTTACTTATTAGTTTATCTTAAGTTACCTTATTCATACCTTATGAGCATCCTGGTTGGTATTATATGAATTGGTATTATATGAATATGTATTTCTTGGTTTATATCATGTAGGATAGTGTACATGAGCACAATAATGTGTTAGCACCCAAGAATGACATGATATCGCACGTGCAAGTATTTTATTTTTCTATGTATTCAATGTTAGATTCTAAGAGTTTAGTGGCTCTCTAAACGTTTCATGCGATTTTAGGGTTTGACATGATTGGCATATATGAATAATATGTATGCATAATATACATAGGGTGAATAGCATGTTTTATTGTGCTCATTGTTTGCTGTACCTGAGGAATTCATATTTGACAAAAATGGGCGTACGTGTCGTGCTCGCCTTTATTGTGATGCTAATAAAACAAAGACTAAATTAAATTCCAAACCTTTTTTACGTCTTATTCCCCCCCCCCCAAATTGTAGTAGTAAAGGAAAGAAGGCAATAAAGTATACCGGCCAGAAGAAGTCATCATAATAGTAGTAGTTGATTGATTCGTCGTATAATAACCATACAATTAATTAAAGGTGCTATTGCATCATCTTCCATGTCGGCACGATTGATTAACCTTTATGACCGTGTATTAGCGGCAAGCGACCACTTGCTTAACCGGATCCGTGTCTCTCCCCTTTTCCTATCTGCTCTGAGGTCAGGTGCCAATCCATTTCTTTTTCATGACAGCTTACGTACCTCTCATGTCGGTGCCCAAGAGGCGCTGGTAGTATTAGCTAGTAGTAGCAATATACGTATTATCCTTTGCTGTAAGGTCTGCCTCTCATACGCCCCTAGCAAGGGTGATTGTGTTTAGTGGTGATCCGAAGATCAACAAATTTAACTACTCTATTGGTCGTCCGTCTTTTCTGAAAGCATTAAATTATCTATTTCTGCAATTTTTTCCCGTTAAATATAAATTCATTAATTAACTAGGTAATAGTAAACGTTTACGCCTCCATTCTGTTGAAGTTTAAATGCATGATATAGTAGTAATTAAGAATATTTGTTAAATATAACAAAATATATCCACAACTTCAAAGCTTCAACAACTTTACATGTTTTTATGTTATTTATTTATTTATTTACTGTTTATTATAAGAAGGGATTATATTAGATTAATCGGTTACCCATTGTATTTATTGGGAAGATAATGGATAATATATATTGTCCTCGAAAGGCTTTTCCTTGGTACAAGTAGATTTTTATGGCTATGATAAGAATGGGAATCGATAATGTTGATTGATGTAATTTTATTTGATCCGAGGTATCGGTTCCTAAAAACGTTTCTACATCCCTATTTATTCAAAGTGCATATGAATGTGTTATATATATCTTATAAATACTATTTCTCTTGTTTTTGAATTTCGGCTTCGTTCCCATCCCATGTAACACTGTGCGTAAGAGCTGATTTTGAGATCAACTTTTTGTGGGAAAGGATGACCAGATCCCGAGTAATAGGAGGCACATGCACGGTCTGCCTGAATTTGGAAAAAAGCTTTTGCGCACGATCCCATGTTATTTGATATGTGTCTTAATTATAAGTGGCAAGCCGATCGTGTTCAGATCAGAGTATTTTTGGGTCGTGTTTGAATCAGATTATTTTTAGGTCGAGTTATTTGAGGGTCAGTTGTGAGTCGGGCCGAATCATTTGAGTCGTCTTATTATTTGAGTTAGATTGATTTCGAGTTGTTGTAGATCCGGGTTGTATTATATTAACTTATTTGGTCGGGTAGGGTCGGGTTGAGTTATGGTTGAGATAGTTTGGATTCGAGTTGGGTCGGATTTGAATTATTTAAGATTAGATTGTTGGATTGGTTCTAGAGATGCAAACGTAGCAGATTTTATCCAAAATCTGATAGGTTTTATCTATCGGATACTTAAACATATATAAATAAATGGATATGGAGGATGGAGAACTTTAGATTTTGTTCAACAGGTTCCCTGATCTAATACATTTTAACCTCAATATGTAGAAGATGCTAATATGAGGGTTGATGAAGGTAATTAAATTTATTCTACAATCTAGTATTATTAATTATTTAATGAAGGTAATTAAATTTAATTATGTTTAATAATGAAAAGGACCAGAGGATTTGGGTATGATAAGAGCGCGACAAAATAGTGGAAGCAGTCTTCATACAAATGAAAGAGGTAAATAGGTATATAATTTTATGCTCATTTTGATAGTGATATATCTTAGCTAAATGGTTGCTTGTTTGATTAGTTAATTTTAGGCTCATTTTCGTGTTTAATCAACATCATAAATGAAATTATTCCAATTGTCCAAGGAACTCATTGACACTAATAACATTCAGTGCATACATTAATCCTCACCTTTGTCATTACATTCATATAATCGGGTACTCTATTACAATCATATATCAGTGCATTCAGTGCAACACATTCCGTAATAGAATATTTTTCGTACTCTATTGTTTACTTTTTCAATTTATCTTCTAATTATAATATAACCATATAGTTGGACAAGGAGCTTTGGGGAATAGATGCAGCATATGAGCATCAAATTCGATTGAAACTGGTTCCCCAATATGCATGGATCACTTGATCACATAATGAGATATTTATAATAATCTTATATTTATATATCGATCATTTGTATGATATATTTGATATTATATGATTTATATTTATTGAATATTATTAGTAAAGTTATATTGCTAAGATAGATCGAATCTCTAAATTGCTAAGAGGAAGATAGTGGAAAAACTTTACTGGGAGAGTTTATATGGCATTAAATGTCAATGAAGTTGTCGATCAATGTGAGATTGAGGAAAGACCTCAAAACAACTTTACGAATGCTGAAATTAAAAATGATGAGCAATAAAGAAGGGGAAGTGGGCATATTTCAGCACCCTCCACAATTAATGCAACTATTGAAAATAGTGAATGTATGTATTTTTAATAATATATTCTTACACAAATTACTCTTTTGTATTAATTTAGTAGATGTGAGACTATTAGTATGCTATGTAATTATATTTCAAATATTTAATTAACCATTTGTTTCTTATTTTCATTTGGCATAAGTTACAAGTAAGAAAACTAAAGGTCAAAGAGGAAAATATAAATCCTATGTGGTTGACATAAAGATAAAAGAAAAATGATCAAAGTTGAACATTTACATTCCTCATGAAATTGATGGAGCAATTGGAGAGAATGCTTGAAATTTGGTAAATGAGTGTGGTCGTATAGTGAGAACAAAGGCTCTGCTAAATGTTAACAACTGGCAGGCATCATTCATGCTGGCTGGTGATAGCATGTGGAAAGAGATATAGGTAAGAAGATATATAATTCAAGTTTTGTAAATGTTTTTTGTGTAAGTCTAATTATCATGATAAATTAATTGTGTTGTATTAGGATAAATTTGACATCCAAGAAGGTGGGAGTTATTTGAAGTTGCAAGATTTCGTTGTCGATACTATATAGCATCTATATAGATTGTGGAGAGCTCATTTGTGCTACTATTACAAGAGTGATAAATGTGGCTAAACCGATGAAGAACGCTTGAAGAATCCACCTCCTGATTTACCACTGGATTAATGGAAGTATTGTGTAAAACAGTTTAGTTCTGATGAATTTAAGCTAGTATCTTTATTTAAGGCACGTAATTAGCTTTTATCTTGATTCAATATATTAACATTGAACTTTTTTAACATGTAGACAATGAGCGAAAGAAATTCAAAGAGTTGTAAATCTAACAAAAGGTCTACACACACAATTCGTAACTTGTCATTTGCAGAATCAGAAGATATATTGGTAAGGGTTGACACCTTAAGTTCATCTTAGCTAGTATTGTGAAATGCATATTAATAATGATGTTTTTGATTGTTTTAGACAAAAGAAAATAATAATGTGAAGCCTTCGGCTGATATAATTTAGCTTGCCCAACACACACACAAGAGTCAAGATGGAGTGTTTGAATGGGCAGACAACCAATAAAAGGAGATACATGTATGGTACAAAATGCTTGTATTTATCTAGTTAGTGTATAAATGGTTGATTTATTTTCATATTTTATTTATAGAAAAAATTGAAGGATGTAGCTGCTACATCGGGTGACACCAAGTCACAAAAGGAGATACTTTTGGAGGTGTTACCTACTAGATCTAGATATTTTAGTGGAAAAGGGGCTACAATACGTCCCTTTACCAAAGGAAGACAACAAATACACCAACAATAAATAATGGACAAGCAATAAGAGAAAATTAAACAACAAGATCAAAGAATCAAGGAATTGGAGAAAGTAATTGAGGAAAGCTAAGAAAACCAACAGAATCAATTTGAAAGCTATAAAGAGCAGCAACAACGTGAGATGGAGGCTTTTAAACAACATATGTTGGAGTAATTTGCCAATTTGAGAAATGTCCCTTCTCTTTAGTGGAGGTAAAGTCTTCTTACAAAACTATGTCTTCTTATACCTTCAATATAGAATTTGGATACCCTAGTTATTGAAATGTGCAATCATTACAGATTTTGGTTTTGTTACAAGTCTTGTTGAAAATCATGTGTTCATTGCACTAGAGGTGGTGTTTATATTAGAGTATTGAAATATAGCAACTAATCCAAATATGGTGATAAACTAGTTATCATTGTGAAGTACTAAATACCAGGTGCACTATATTGAAACTGTATGTTACTCAGTTTCATCAATTTAGAATATTGAAATACAAGAACTAATCCAAATATGGTGATAAACTAAATAGAACAAATTACAAAAACATATTAACACTGGACTTATATGGAGATCTTCTTAACTAACTTCCTCTATAACTTGAATATTGCAAATTAATGTGAATAGATATTGGTGTTTTTTTCAAATATAATAGTAGGAAGTAGCAGTAGAGAACAAGAAATAAATATAGGTTTTCTTATACAAAAAGTGATAAAAACCTTTTACCTCTGGATTTATGACACATTTTTCAAAGATATTCAAAATAATCTCCTCCTTTCTTTCCTCTTTTTGCTATTATCTCTTTCTCCAAAACAAGCATGCAAAAGAAGCCGCACAAAGCAATATAGAATCTAAAAGAAAACATATATATACAAGCAAGCTACTCGATATCATTATTAATATGCAAAGAAGACCATGGTTGATTAATCAACTCACAGCCTATCCTCAACAAAATAAAATTGTAGTGCCTGGCTAATTTTCATTACCCTAGCTATTTCATTCCAGTTAGACCCTAATACCACAAAACCCATCACATTTTTTCTTCATCACTCAATAGTTTTATTACTTTTTCATTCCACTACCTTAGCTATTTCATTCCAGTTAAACCCTAATTCCAGTTAGCGTTATCATAAATAATGTCATTAAAGAAAAATCTATTGGGTAGCATTAGCAAACATAGAAGGTATTAAGCAGTTAGATATAAATCATTTTTATTACTTTTTTTTATATGATTAATTTCTTTTCTATATATTCTTCTATGTAGGATGCATGATTGCCAATATGGAATATTGAACTTGTGGTTAACATTTGGAAGAACTGTTCTAATTGTTATTTTGAGGATTAATATGCAAATAGTTATTGACGAACAATGTAATTTTTATTCAAATTGAACATGTGTGTATTTACGGAATAGAAATTGACGATTGGTTCCTTGTTGACATTATTTTAAGATATATATGTTAATAATTGTTGTTATATATTTTGTTTGTATTGATTTACGTAGTACATGTGTATATGGCATGATTTATGGATATCGATTACAGGTTTCATAGGTCATTTATTGCAACGGTGTTTAAATAGATTATTGTGTCGTTGAAATTGTAAGTTTTTGTAATGACAAAGATGGTTGTTGAAAATAAATAAGTTCAATTTTTGGCAATGAATTTGTCATTGCAATATGTATTTTTCGCAAAGATAAAGATCGTTGCTAAAGCACATTCAACTTTTTACAACAACATAAGCCGTTACAATTAATGTGATTTTATAACGACAAATATTGTTGCTATTTATTTTGCAATGACTTCTATCGTTGTCAATAACTAGCTTTAGTAATGACATCAATTGTTGTCGAAAAAGGGTTACTGAAATAGATTAATATTTTACAATAATAAAATTCGTTGCTAATTATAGGTTTTTGCAACGACGTAATTTGTTGCCAACGTAAGACCAATTTTTTTCAATGACAAAAGTCGTTGCTAATTATAGGTTTTTACAATGACATAAAATGTTGCCAAAGTAGGATTAATATTTTGTAATGACAAAAGTCGTTGCAATATATAAACACACGTAGTTAGTTGAAGTGATGTATTGCAACGACATATATTTAGCAACGATATTTTTTGTTGCATTTAATTATGTTTTTGTTGCATTTAATTACTTTTGCAATGTTCATTGTCGTTACTTTATTTTTTTCCAACGGCATGACATGCAACGACCCGCAACAAAAATTATCATTGCGATATATATTTTTTGCAACGACTTACTATTTTTAGCAACGAAAATTGTCATCGTTAAAAATGGGTTTTCTTGTAGTGTTTGGTGTGTTTATTAGCTTATTGTTGTATCTTGATTTCTTGGTGCCTTTTATGACTTATTCTCTTTTGTTGAATATCTTGTTTAGTATTCCATGGCTTGAGTATCCTAGCTTATTATTGTCTTGGTTACTCCATGCCTTAATGACTTATTATCTTTTGTTGGTTATCGTGGTGATTTAGGTTTTACTTATTGGTTTATCTTAGGTTACCTTATTCATACCTCATGAGCATCCTGGTTGGTATTATATGAACATGTTATGGTAGTTATGCATTTCTTGGTTTATATCATGTAGAATATCATACATAGGCACGATAATGTATTAGCACCCAAGAATGAGATGATATCGCACATGCATGCATTTTATTTTTCTATGTACTCAATATTAGATTCTAAGAGTTTAGTGGCTCTCTAAATGTTTCATGCGATTTTAGGGTTTGACATGAATGGCATATATGAATAATATGTATGCACAATATACATAGGGTGAATAGTTTTTTCAAGTGGATTTGACCATGAATATCCTATTAGCATGTTTTATTGTGCTCATTGTTCGCTGTACCTGAGGAATTCATATTTGACAAAACTGGGCGTACGTCTCGTGCTCGCCTTTATTGTGATGCTAATAAAACAAAGACTAAATTAAATTCCAAACCTTTTTTACGTAGTATACCCCCCCCCCTCAAATTTGTAGTAGTAAAGAAAAGAAGGCATAAAGTATACCGGCCAGAAGAAGTCATCATAATAGTAGTAGTTGATTGATTCGTCGTGTAATTACCATTCAATTAATTAAAGGTTCTATTGCATCATCTTCCATGTCGGTCGGATTGATTAAATTTTATGACCGTGTATTAGTGGCGAGTGACCACTTGCTTATCCGGATACGTCTCTCTCCTCTTTTCCTATCTGGTCTGAGGTCAGGTGCCAATCCATTTCTTTTTCATGACAGCTTAGGTACGTCTCATGTCGGTGCCCAAGAGGCGCTGGTAGTATTAGCTAGTAGTACTATACGTATTAATCTTTGTCGTAAGGTCTACCTCTCATACGCCACTAGCAAGGGTGATTGTGTTTAGTGATGATCTGAAGATCAACAAATTTAACTACTCTATTAGTCGTCCGTCTTTTCTGGAAGCATTAAATTATCTAATTCTGCAATTTTTTTCCCGTCAAATATAAATGACTTAATTAACTAGGTGATAGTAAACGTTTACGCCTCCATTCTGTTGAAGTTTAAATGCATGATATAGTAGTATTCAAGAATATTTGTTAAATATAACAAAGTATCTCCACAACTTCAAAGCTTCAATAACTTTACGTGTATTTATGTTTTTTTTATTTACTATTTATTATAAGAAGTGATTATATTAGATTAAACGGTTACCCATTGTATTTATCGGGAAGATAATGGACAATATATATTGTCCTCGAAAGGCTTTTCCTTGATACAAGTAGATTTTTATGGCTATGATAAGAATGGGCATCTATAATGTTGCATAGATATTGATGAACGAACATTTTATTTGATCCGAGGTATCGGTTCCTAAAAACGTTTCTACATCCCTATTTATTCAAAGTGAATATGAATGTGTTATATATATATATATATATATATATATATATATATATATATATTATAAATTCTATTTCTCTTGTTTTTGAATTTCGGCTTCGTTCGCATCCCATGTAACACTGTGCGTAAGAGCTGACTTTGATATCAACTTTTTGTGGGAAATGATGACCAGATCCCGAGTGATAGGAGGCACATGCACGGTCTGCCTGAATTTGGAAAAAAGCTTTTGGGCACGATCCCATGTTATTTGATATATGTGTCTTCATTATTGGTGGCAATCGTATTGGACAGGTTGGATTCGAATTGGATTATTTATGGATTGAGTTATTTGAGAGTCAGTTGTGAGTCCAATTGGGTCATTCGAATCGTCTTATTATTTGGCTCGGATTAAGTTCGAGTTATTGTAGATCTGGATTGTATCAGATTAATTTATTAGATTGGGTTGGGTTGAATTTGGATTGAGATAATTCGGATTCAAGTTGGGTCGAATTTAAATTATTTCTGATTAGCTTGTTGGGTGGGGTTTCGAGATGCAAACGAAGAGGATTTTATCCAAAATCCAATAGGTTTTATCCGTTATATACTTAAATATATATGAATAAATGAATATGGAGGATGAAAGAAAAATATCCGTCGGGTTCGAGTATTAATACGGGTATAGGATATCCGTACCCGTTTACTAGATATATAATTAACCTTTTATCCTTAATTTTAAAATAAATATAGTATAAATTAAGGTTAAAACTATCATTTGACTTAGGTATGGGTATAGGCATACTTGCCCTGAACCCGCCTCATTTACATCCCTATTGGCTCTAGTTTGAGCCGAACAATGTCGTAGTCAGATAATTTTGTGTTTGAGATAATTTAACTGGTAGTTTTTTTAGATTTTAATGGGTCGAGTTGGGTTCGAACTAAGCTAATCCTAGATCAAATAACTTTATATATGGGTCAAATCGGACAATGACCATCAAAATTAATCTAACTCATTAACCTCATAGACAAACATTAAGCTTAACTTCATGTTAGCATGTGATTATTATTATGTTACTAATTGATATTTGTTTATTATTATAAAATTTTAATGTTGTGTTTTTATGTGAAAAAATAAGTAAAATTAGAATATTATTGGTAAACAAGTAAGTTCACAATAAAAGTAAGAAAAATAAGTAAAATTTAAATAATAAAATGTTTTTAACAGCTTTAAATATATAATAAGATTGTAGGGGAGGAAAAGACGAAAAGAAAAGAAGAAGAAGAAGAAGAAGAAGAAGAGAAAGGCTCGGTGGCGGTGGTTGGTGTTGCAAGAAAATGGAGGGGAAGGAAGAAGAAGAGGAAGACAAAGGGTGGAAGAGGTGTGTGTGTGGTGCTGGTGTAGAGGCTGTGAATGGTTGAAGCCGTTGTAATACCACCAAAATTTTCTTAGCCTAATCCCGCATCATTAATGCTCTTATTTGATTCTAATATCAAGAAATATTATTTTAGCCTTAACCTAATTTCTTAATACCGAAACTTTAACTGAAATCTAAAACCTTGACTCGGATAAATCGTAATTCGTAAACTAAAATAAAAACCTGCTAAAATTTATACTAATCCTAATTACTTATGGCTAATCCAAAATCATCTAAACTAATTCCCAAACTTTCTCTTTTCCCTTTTCTTTCTCTCCTTCTTTTCTTTTCTTTATTCTCTTCTTTCAGTCAACCTTAAGCCGCAATGTTTGATTTTCTAGCAACTTGCATCCCTCCCCACTTGCACCATCTCTCATCATCTCTTCTGCAGTCATCCATCATCCATCACCTTTCTTCTTCTTCCATCTCTACCCGATTTGCACACGACCATCACCTCCCCCTACCACTCTGCTTCTTCTTCTTCTCATTCCTCTTATCCTTATTCAATACACACACACACACACAACCATACCCATCACCTTCCATTGCTCCCAACACTCAACCATCTTTTCTTCTACACCACCCTGCACCATTGATCGCACTCCTCCCTCATTTGTCACTTTTCTTTTCCCGATTCACTCCACACACACACATGCCATACGCACACACACAAACACACACACACACACACACACACTCACACTCCATACTCTCCTTCTCCCTCTTTGTTTGACCTCTACTCTATCATTTATGTGTCAAAAGGGCACTGCCCGAGCTCCCTCTTCCTTCTCCTTTCTTCCTTCTCTTTTCTTCTTCTTCTTCTTCTTCTTCTTCTTCTTCTTCTTCTTCTTCTTCTTCTTCTTCTTCTTCTCTTCTTCTTCTTCTTCTTCTTCTTCTTCTTCTTCTTCTTCTTCTTCTTCACCACCCATGCTACCACCATGCACTGCCTCGGCCACCATTCGCCACCCATTGGTTGGTGGAATGATCACCAAATTCACCCCAACCTTCTCCAACACCGTCGTCGGCCATTGCCTTCAACCACCGTTTCTTTTATATTCTTCTTTCTCTCGTTTGTCACATTTTTACAAAGTGCATGGCCTCATGTACGACTGTGCAACACTAAAAATTTTCTATCGCACAATCATGCAACTCAGCATCGCCTGGCCATGTATGATCTTTTCCCTTGACTAAGGCTGCACTTCCTGCAGCACAGGCGTGCAACTTCCCATTTTCGGCGGTACAACCTTATTTTCACCCCCAAACCTTATCCAAACACCACCAAAATTTTACCATAGCTCTACCATACATTCCTCTACACTTCCACATATCTCAAGCTCCTATTTGACTATGTTTATTTCTATTTTTACCCTCTTTACCTTGATTTCTCCTTCGATTTAACTCCTTCATCCTAACCATGAATTTTATTATTTTTTATAGGTGATATTCTTATAGCTTCGGAGGAGGATGAAATGCCCCAAAATTATTTATTTTTAAGATATATTATTAAATAAGGATTTATTGGGAAATTAATTTATTTTTTTTATTTGGAATAATAGGAATTTATTTAGGGAAAATTAATAGGAACTTATGAATATTTTTATAAAGGAAAAACTAGGCTTTTTGTTAATTAAAAAGGGAATTTAGGAAAAATATTTTAAAAACCTTAAATTAGCTTAAAAAGAAAATTTAATATTATTTTAAATAAATGTTTTATTTTAGATAACTAAATTATTCAAATTAATTTATTTAAACCCAAAACCTTAAATTTTCCTTTCCCCTTTTCCTTTTTCTTTTTTCTTTCCTCCTTTTTCTTTCTTTTCCTTCTTTCTTCTTCTTTTCTCCCGCCGGTTGGGCCTGACGCGGCCCAACCCACCTCTCCTTCTCCTTCCTCTGCGGCCTAGTGCCGTTGCCTCTTCATGCGGCATCCCGACACCGCGTTTTGACTCGCTTCCGGTTGAGACGCTGCGTCTCATTTAATGACCAAATTAACAGGCACTGACCAGCCCGGTTCTCTCCCTTTTCTTTTCTTTCCCGGCCGATCGGTTCACCCCCTCCCTCCTCCCTTCTCCTCCGTTGACGCAGCCTGCAACTTCCGCCCCCAAAAATGGCGGCGCCGGCCACGAGGACTTTGACCAACCGATTCACCCCTCTTTTTCTCTCTCTTGACTCACACATTATCTTAGCATGATCGATTATCCTCAACTCTCACTCGTTCCCTCTCTTTTGCTTCGCGAAATTTCGACCCCGACCCAAACAATCGCCGACTAATTTCTGCCACCGTCCACCCAAACCCTAGCATCCAATACCATCCCGCCGACCTCCAAAACCCTAATAACCCATCTAAACTCTATAAATAGCCTAGTTGTGGTTGTTTTTGAAGCTTCTTCTTTCCCGAAACCCTAAGTGAGAACCACCCGCCACTGCGACTTCAGACGTATCTTCCACCGCCGATAGCCAACCTCAACCCCACCTCCGCACTCCAAATTCTTCCTTGCAATTCCCTCTAGCTAACTAAACCCTCCACATCCTTCGATTCTTCTTGCACGAGCTGCCATAGCCATGCGAAATCTCCTGCCCATCTCGTAAAAATCTGTACCCCGCAACCTTTAAGCCGCCTTCCGCCACCACTGCCGCCACTTCTATTGCCCCTTGCACCACCCAAAAACTCCCTCTAATTCTCCTCCACCGAACCATAACTTTATTTTCTCTTTTCCCCTCCTCCTTCCCTCTTTTTCTTCATCTTTTGCCCTCTTAGACTCTTTTTTCGGCCACCGCCGTGCACCACCACCGGTGCCGCCCATCCCTGCCGACTCAAGGTGAAACCCTAGACCTTCTTAGACCTTCCTTTATATTTATTTACATTTATTCTATTTTTATTCAAAATTTTATGGTTATTCGATTATTATAATTATTGTTATTATTATTAGTATTATTATTAGATGGAATATTAATGCTAAATTTTCTTTGCAGGGTAGAGAGTAGGAATAAAATAATTAGGGTTATTAGTTTCGAAGTTTAGGTATTATTTGAATTATTATATGTTTTATTACCATTATTATTATTATTATTATTATTATTATTATTATTATTATTATTATTATTATTATTATTATTATTATTATTATTATTATTATTATATTTAATTATTCTGGAAGGGAAGAGACTGAAATTATTTTATTATTATTCGCACATATGCTTTATAGTATTATTATTAATATTATTAATATTATTAATAATGATATTATTATTATCTTTATTATTTTAATATTATTATAAATAATATATGTTATTAATATTATTGAATAGTATTTCATTATTTAGGGGTAGGGTCGAAACCCTACTTTGTAATTTTAAGGCTTAGATTATTATTATTATTATTATTATTATTATTATTATTATTATTATTATTATTATTATTATTATTATTTCTATTAATATTAATATTATTAGTAATAGTTTGTTATTATTAAAATTATTATTATTATTATTACCTTTGCTAACTTTATTTTGTTGAAGGGTAGAAACCCTTATATCACCTTTACTTTAAATTATAATAGTATTTTATTAGCATTTTAGTAGTAATTGGTGTAGTTAATTAAGAACCAAGACTTAGGATAAGTTAGAAACTAATAGCATTTTAGGAGGGAACCTAATTCTAGCATTTTTCTCCCATAATAGGTGAGTCCAGTCAAATCCCTCAAGTGGAATAGGAGCGTGCACCAAGACCGGTGACCTTTTAGGTAAGGGTGTTACTAAGGCCATTTGTGTGTTTATATGCATTATGTGCTTCATATGCCATGTATTCTATGTTATCATTATTAATTATGTCGTATATGATATGATGTGGAGTTCACGTATGATCCTGGGTTGTTATATGGCATGTGTTTTATTTGTATGTGAAGCTAGGGTTTGCATGGTATTAGGGTTTGCATGGAAGTGCGGTACATTGCATGGTATTAGGGTTGCATGGAAGTGTGGTACATTGCATGGGAATTAGGGTTTGCATGGAAATGTGATACGTTGCATGGTAGTATTAGGGTTGCATGAAAATGTGATACGTTGCATGGTAGTATTAGGGTTGCATGGAAGTGTGGTACGTGGAGCTAGGGTTTGCATGGGAGTTAGGGTTGCATGGAAGTGTGGTCTATGTGGAGTTAGGGTTTGCATGGGAGTGCGGTCTACGCGGAGTTAGGGTTTGCATGGGAGCTAGGGTCGCATGGGTGTCAGGGTATGTCATGGTTAACTATGGTGGGATGGTTATCTAGGGTTGAAGTGGTTAACCTGAGTCGAGGAGTAAGCATGGTAAGGGTTTGATTTGCATGTCTGGAAATGAACATCTAAATAAGATACTTAAAATATTAAATACGTAAAGTGAAAGATGTTGAGCCGGGCCTAGACCGATCCACTGGCATAATAGTGGTAGGGTATGTTACCCTAGTGACCGATCCACCGGTTAAAATAGTGGGGGATCCCAAACTCAACGAATCAAACTATATATGTTTTTAAGAATTGGGAAGACACTAATTACTTACAGTGGAACACCGTGCGAGAAAGGGCCAGACCGATCCACCGGCATAATAGTGGTAGGGTATGTTACTCTAGTGACTGATCCACCAGCTAGAATAGTGGCCAGGAGCCAAAAGTGCCCTGGAGACCGATCTACCGGCAACAATAGTGGGGTTCCCGTACTCGTATGGACATGATAAATAATATGGTGTGGAAATGAATTTGATAAAGACTTGATAAAATAAATAATCCGAGCTATATTAGATCTTGGCATTTTCATCTAATCGTTCATTTGCCTTTATGTTAAAGTGTTTATGATTATGCCCTATTATTATTATTATTATTCTGCATGGATTATGTGCTTATGTGTTGGCCTTAGTGCTCGGTTACCTTACTCAGTACGTAGCGTATTGATCACCCCTTTCATGGGTGCTGCTCATTCCCACGAGTAGAAGGCCCATATGACTTGTTGCAAATGGGAGATGTTTACTTTGATGAGATTGATGTCTATGGGACATCGAATGGGGCCGAGTGATGATTGGGCCGAATCAGTTTCAGAGTGGCGTTGCCGGTTTTCCATCGACATTTTATTCTTAGTTCTTCTAATTATGTTGAACGCTTCATAAACAATTTTATGATTGTAGTTATTTCTTTTCCCTGAGAAACTACCCTCGTATTTTGGATTGAATAAAAACTTATGCGTACAAGATTCTCGTATTTATGAATTTGAATTCTTATTAATGTTATGAGCTATTTTCTTAGCTTTAGCACTTGGTAGTGGAACGGTAGAAGTGAACCGGTCTGGTACTAAGTGTGGCGGTAACATCCCTAGAATTTACGGTTTTAATTTATAAGTAGTGTTTTGTTTTTTTAAAAAAAATTTGTGTAAATTTGGGGGTGTTACAAAGGAACTCTAGGATATGCGTGCTTAGAGGCTGGTGTCCTAGTTGGTAAGGATACTATACGATGTTTAGGGTTTTTGGTGTTATTTGCTTATATGGTTATATGTGTATTTCATGATATTGTTGATCTATGATATAACATGTGTTGATCATGATATTTTGTGATGATATGAATATTATGTTGAAAGGAAGTAAGAATGGGTGAGAGGCACCATTATGTTATGATTTTGCTGTGATAATGTCACATTTGTGAAAATACATCTTATGGTATGAAATATATGTTAAATAAGTTTTGATAAATGGACTTAAGAATTCTCATGAGGTATGATGATAAATCGTAGACTTGGAAAATAATTTGTGTGGAACGTACAATATTTTATAAAATAAAGATTATTACTTTTGCTTAAGGGTAATTTGGTCATTATGGGGTAATAAGAAAATTTTGGTATTTTATGTGTTAGGTGGATTAAAATATGATAATAATAGCATGAGGAATTCTTGGATGTATTATCATTGTTTAGGGTCCTTAAATGATTTAATGGATAATTTGGGGACAAATATCTTATAATGATAATATTATTATTCCATGTGTAAAATCTAGAGATTATTTAGATTCTGAATACGTCATTAATGATTGGCCTTATGAGGTTATCTATTATAATTGGTAATCAAGTAAATTTCATGGGAGGTTTATTAGAATTGGCTAAATTGTGGAATTTGGGGTTTTGAAGAATACTGTGAGTAATATATTGGCATAGGTTTATTAATGTATGTTTATAGGAACTAGATCGTGCATTATGGGCATGATAATAATGATGATATTCAAGAGTGACTCATTATAAGATGGATGAATAATCAATATGGGAGATGATTGCTAAAGGGAGTGCAATTAGAATTTGAAAGGACTTAAGAATTTGGACCTATGCTATATGTATATCTATTTTAATGTGTTATATGCCTAACAACCAATCTTGAATAAGATACTAATAACTTAAAGTGAAATAGCACGCGAGTAGGGCCAAGGTGATCTATTATATATGTATGTATGTATTCCCGTTCCACCGGAGAGAATAGTGGCTCAGAAGCGTTTTGCCTCTAGAAGATGATGTTTTAAATCTCCATTCCACTGGAAAGAATAGTGGCTCGAAAGCATTTTGTCCTGAGAAGGCACTTTAGTCCGTTCCACCGGATTAAGAATAGTGGGGCCCCTACTCATTGTGAATTGAAAAATATAACAACATAATCTATATAAAAGATACTAATGATTTAAAGTGGACGAATACGTAAGTCTAGACCAAGTTGATCTATATATATATATATATATATATGTATGTATGTATGTATTCCCGTTCCATCGGGGAGAATAGTGTCTCGGGAGTGTGTTGCCCCAAGAAGGTGATGTTTTCGGATCCATTCCACTGGATGATAATAGTGGCTTAGGTGTGTTATTCCTAAGAATATTTTTTAGACTGTTCTACCAGTTTAAGAATAGTAGGGTTCTTGCACTCAACATATATAAAAGAATGAAAATGAGTTATACTTAATAAATGAATCTGGATTATTTTCTATCTTATGAGATGTTTCATTTATTGGGTTATTCACTTATTATCTAATGTGAAAGCATGTGCTATTTGTATCCCTATTTCAATAATATTGTTTCCTTACTTAGTACGTAGCGTATTGATTACTTGTTTTGTGGGTGCTGCTCATTCCCACAAGCAGGAGGCCTTGAATCTTATGTGCAAGTCTTAGAAGATCAGCCAAATGATTATGCTTCCTATGATGCCCTATGCGGGGATGAATGACTTCATCTATATTAGGGGTTGGGTGAAGAGTAATTGTTATCTGGTCGATGTATTTAACTTGATACCCTTATTGAACTCTTGATCCATGGTATCCCTTCTTTTGTATTTTGTATTGTTAACTCGGAGTTAGGCTCTAATTTCATTGTTGTACTATAAATGTTCTTTTTTTTTTTTTATAATTTCCTTATGTTACTTTAAGTGGTTTAGCCTTGTGATTGATGTAAGGATGGTTGCATAAGTTAGACCCTCAATATTTTATTTAATTAATTCTGCTGTAAAAAAAATTTCAGTAGTAAAAATTGGGGTGTTACAGCTGTGTTCAATAAGGGCAGGCGACAGGTAGTGATGGTGATGGTGATGGTTGTGGCCGGAAATGGTGAGCTGCAAGGCTGTAAGGTCGAGGGTGAGGGTTGGTGAGTGGCTGGTAGGACTGTTCATATTATCCGATATCTAATTATCCGATCCGATATCCGAAGCAATTCAATAGGAAAAAGTAAATAACCGATCTTGAATTTTTTTTTAAATCAAATATCAGATCCGGTCAATAAAAAGTCAAACAAACTAGATATCCTATCTAAAAATACAAATAATATCCGATCTGAAGAAAAATATTTATATAATTTTGTATTTTATGTATAACTATATATAAATAAATTTAGATGTGTGTGTGTATAATTTTTATTTACTTGATTTAGTATTTGGGCCAAAATTTAATTTAGTTGATATTATATTTTTGATATAAATCCATTTTAGATCTCATAGAATTCAATTAAATCTTGTGATGTAGCAACTTTAATTTTAGTTTTAACATCTGATATTTATTGAGCAAGTTAGATATTTGCTGAGGGGATTGGATATTTACTCAGCAAATCGGATAATATAAAATATAGTTGTGATTTAGTAGTTTTTTTATATTTAAAATTTTATTCGGATAATATCGGTTATATTTGATATTCAATCCAAAAAAATAGATATTCGATCTTTCGGATATCTGAAGTTTTAAATCAAATATCAAATATCATTTTCAGATATCTAAAATTTTAGATATCCGACAATCAGATATGTAAAATATTAGATATTTGAATCGTGAACAACCTTACTGGCTGGTGGTCGAGGGCTGGGGAGCTGGGGACATAGTCAGGTTGGTTGTGGCTATTGGGTGTTGTGTAGGTTGGCTATGACAGGAGGTTCTAAAATAGAGGGAGTAGTGATAGTAATAATTATCGTTGTCTAAAGGGGTTGCAGAAGAAGAAGAAGAAGAAGAAGAAGAAGAAGAAGGAGGAGGAGGAGGAGGAGGAGAGGAGGAGGAGGAGGAGGAGGAGGAGGGGAGGCCGTTGGTGGTGGTGTGTGTACGTAGGGGAAAATGCATAAGGGGTAGGAGTGTTTAGTCTAATGAAAATGAAAGGGGAGAAGGCTGGATACGTGAGTTTATATGCATATATGTACCGGCGAGGATTTTTTTTCTCGGACAGGAAAGGAGAAGGCATGCTAGGGATATGTTTCACATAGATGGGGAAAAGGGGTATGGTTCAGCAAAGGGTGAGGGATGGTTTGACATACTAGGGATATCGGTCTTGCATGAGAGAAATAAAATACTAGGAAAGGTGGTCGAGGTAGTAGAGAATAACAATACACACAAGGGTAATTTGGGGAGTAATTATGGTAGGGTAGTTTTTGAAATATTTTATTATTTTAGTTTTAGGTTTAGTTTGGATAGATTAGGGTATCGCATAGAAATATATAGGGTAAAAATAATTAGGTTTAGAATAGGTCTAGCAAAAAGAAAGGAGGTAAAATAATTAGAAAAAATGTTTCGAAATTTATTTAGGTTATAGGTCAAATGTTATTTATAAAATAATTAAGAGTCTGTTTGTTTTAACTTTTGATAAGTAGTTTTTTATAGAAGTAATTATAAAAAGTAATTTTAGATTAAAATAGGTGTTTGGTTTTACTTATAAAAAATTATTATACAAAAGTAATTAATAAAAGTAACTTCCTATAAGTAATTAATCAAAAGTAAATATTACCAACTTTCTAAAATTACTTCCGCACCAAGCGGCACGGTACCTGCTAAAAAAAAAGTCGTTTATGTTGTTTTCTATCCTCATCCCTAAACGGCTTATGTTCGCTCGTTCTCCTCCGTTCTTTCTCTCTGAAATAAAGAAATTTTGGCCGGGCGCGGTGCCGCCGTCGCCGTCAATTCTATAATCAAAGGGTAATAATCATTCCCTTTGCTCAATAAACTACATATAACTGATGAATTCAGTTTCCAATTTCTGGGTTTCTGTCATAGAAACAAAGAATATAGGAGCAGACAATTGAGCTCTAAAATTTTCCGATTAAGCGCTGGAATAACCCAAACAATTAGTAGAGACCATAAACAAACAGGTTCCGATTAAGCTCTAACTTCTCATCAAAAAAAGCCGTGTATCTGCTTCTAATGCCGCATATATGTTTGTGTGCCCGCGTGCGATCCGCCTCTTTTAGAGTAATAACAGTAGAAAGAAGAAGAAGACGTAGAAAGATTGAGGTCCCATGGAAAAAGAATTAATGCACAACGACCATTAAGATTTAAGATCGGAGGAAGAGCAGCACTTTAATGCGTGGGAGTGAGACCAGAGATTCTTGTCTGTGATGACTATTAGTCAGAGGACAAATGCTCCGATAAAAATGGAGGAAAAATCTGCTCGATTCATAGAGAGAGAGAGAGAAGAAGAAGAAGAAGAAAGAAAGGAGAAGAAAGAAGCACAATTTTTGCCCCAAACAAGGTCGAAATTAGCGAAGCATTTGAACAGAATAATAAAGCGCAGACAAGTCTCTCTCTTCATAATTTTTAAAATAATTTTATAATTTTTATTTTACAATTTTTAGTACTTTATAATATATATATATATATACTTTTTATATATATTTTTATATTTTTTTTATGTCTCATATAATTTTTAATATTTACTATTACATAATTTATATAATAATTATTACCAAAAGATATATATAGAAAGTTAAAAATTAAAGATGAAAAATAAAAAAGTAAATTTGTAGAAAAATGAAAACCAAATACTAATTAGGTACAATAATAATTTTTTGGTATTAATCACTTATACAACAAAAGTAAAAACAAACATATATTTTACTTACTAAAGTGCTTTTTAAAAAGTAGATTTATAAAAGTAATTTTTATCTAAAAGTAATTATTAATAATAAGTTATGCCAAACGGCACCTAAGCCAATGTTTAAGGGTTGGTTTTGAATAAAAGGTAGCACCCGAAAATAATGGCTACGAAATTTTAGCTTGTTACACGACAAGATTTGGGTGGTGCAATAATGGCGATGAACTCAATGATGACGAAGTTGGAACACAAGTAAGGAAGATGGTGATGTGTCGACGCACGAGTTTCTCTTGATTTATCTGACAAGGTATCGTTTGCACAGTGTAATACTTGTGGTTGTACAATACAGGAATTGCTACTATGCATCTAAAATCATTACCAAAATAAATAAGATGCATTAATTTTTTTTGATAAGTTTAGATAAAACAAAGGATACAAAAGAGGCTGGCAGATCCATAGGCTAAGACTACAACATCACCTAGGATCCACCTCACCTAAACATAACAAGATAACAACACCATATATGAAGCACCCATTTGCAGCACCTACCTTCAAACCGTTTAAACACCCACCCCTAGCATAAACTGCGCAGGTCTGACAATACTAAAGGCAATATCATAAGTACTAAGATTGGTATTCTCCTTCCATCCCTTACTCCAGTAAGCAACCTTCCATTTGGCACTCCAGAATATTTTATTCCACTGTATCTCTTTTTCTTCAAAAATTACTCTATTCCGAGCCTCCCAGATAGCGGATAGGATGGCATAGAAGCCAGCCCGCCAAAGTTTCTACTTTAATGTCCTGCCTCCGAGTCTCTTCCACTCTTCCCATACCTCCTTAGTATTTTTTGGCATACACCAGCTCCGCCCCCACCAAGCATGCACCTCATACCAAACTTTGGACGTGATAGGGCAATGCAAGAAAACATGGTTCACCGTTTCAATATCTGTTTTGCAAAGCGGACATTTACTATCATCCTCTACTAGGATAGATAGCCTCAACAGCTTGTCTCTGGTCTTCATCTTTTCCTGGATCACAAACCATGCGAGCAACTCTTCCCTCGGGGGAATAGCCTCTCTCCACCACTTTTCATTAGCTTGCATGGTGCTGATAGAACCCCCATAATTTGAGCGAGCCATGATTTTTTGGAAGGATTGTACCGTATATCTCTGACTAGCTTCATGATGCCACAACAGGGTGTCTTCATTTTCATTGAGCTGAATAGTATCAAGTCTATCCAGCATCCTTTCAAGCTCCACCTCCTCCCATCTGAAGAACCGCCGACGCCATGTTAAGGTCCAATTCCACCTTGCTCCGTCCCAGATGTCCATATCACCAATGTGCTTATCTTGCTGGAGAGACAAGGAAAATAATCTAGGGAATTGAGACTTCAGGTTATCTCCGCCGACCCATTTATCAAGCCAGAACCTAGTTCTCCGTCCATTTCCTACCTTGATGCTGACTCCCTCTTCTACAATCTCATACGCCATTTGGTTGTTGTATATGCTGCTCACAATATTCTTCCACGGACCCGAGCCACCTCTCTGATTACACTCCCTTAAAGAATCTCCAGCCTTGATATCATAAATAGAAGAAATCAACTTATGCCATAAAGTATTTCTGTCATCACTAAATCTCCACCACCACTTCGCCAGAAGAGCAATATTCTTGAGTTCCAAATCACCTGTACTCAGGCCTCCGAACTCCGTAGGTTTCTGGATATCCTGCCATTTAATAAGAGGTATCCCTTTTTTTGATCCATCACCTCCCCAGAAGAACTCCCTCTGCAATCTGTAGATCTTTTTCAGCACTCTTTTAGGGGCTTTAAACAAGCTGAGATAGAACACAGGAATTGTTGACATCACAGCCTTGATCAACACCAACCGACCCGCTCTGGAGATCATCTTTGCTTTCCACATCCCCAAATTTGTCTTTATTTTATTGATCACCGGCGTCCACATTCTCTCCTTTCGCGGATCATCACCAAGTGGCAGGCCCAGGTAGATAATAGGTAGCGTCCCCAGCTTACATCCTAGAATCTCTGCTAACCGTTGACTCTCATTATCATTAGTACCAAACGTCACCAGAGAGGATTTAGAGTAATTAATGTTTAGTCCTGACATAACCGTAAAGCAATCCAACATACGCCTCAAATCCACCACGTTTCTTTCACTGACCTTACCAAACACCATGGTGTCATCCGCAAACTGGAGATGGGACAACGTCACCCCACCCCTACCTATCTTTAAGCCTTCAAACACCCCATTATCCATTCCTCTCATCATGATACGGTTAAAGGCTTTAGTCACAATGATGAATAAAAATGGAGAGAGAGGATCACCTTGACACAACCCTCTTTCCATTACAAAAGGTTTTGTAGGAGACCCATTGATCAGAATAGACATCTTCGGATATCTGATACACATCCCGATCCAGCTTCTACATCTATCTCCAAAACCCATCACCATCATCATTTGCTCCAAGAAGTCTCATCTTATAGGGTCATATGCTTTCTGGAAATCTAACTTTAACATAAATCCTCTTTTCTTGGATCTCTTCATCCAAAAGACTGCCTCATTTGCCACTAAGATGCCATCAATACTCTGTCTTCCTTGTACGAAAGCAGTTTGAGTTTCCCCCACTATGGCATGCAGGACCCTTGACAGCCTTGTCGTGAGCAGTTTTGCTACTATCTTGTATATACTCCCCACCACACTTATCGGTCGGAAATTACTAAAATCCTTAGCTCCCTCTTCTTTCCGGATCAAGGTCACCCATGTAGTTTTTAACACTTACGGCATGGAACCTCTCTCGAAAAATCCCACCACCTGCTGACATATATCATCCCCCACTGTATCCCACAACTTCTTAATAAACTTAAAATTATACCCATCATATCCCGGTGCCTTGGATGAATCACACTCCTATACAGCCTTCCTTATTTCTTTGTATGTTGGCATCACCTCCAACGCCAATCTCTGTTCATCAGACAATTTGCTGAAGCCCTCTGGATTAATTTTGATAGTTGGGTACCTCAGATCTCTGTAAAGATTCTGAAAGAACTCTTCCGCCAGTCTTCGGATGCTATCTCTATCAGTAATCATCTGATTCCCCTTCCTGATCTCTCTAATAAAATTCTTCTTTCTTCTGATTGACGCCTTGACGTGGAAGTATTTTGTATTGCGATCTTTTTCTTTAAGATTTCTCTCTCTTGCGTACTGAATCCATAACAACTCCTTCCTCTTGAGCCAAGACCATAGCTGAGTAATGAGAGCTCCTTTTCTGGCCACTGCTACTTCATCCTCTCTATCACCATCTATTGCGTTATTTACCTCCTCTAGAGCAATTTTGATCTTGCGTATCTTATAGTCTATGTTGCCAAAGACCTCTTTATTCCACCTCTTAATTAGGATCTTGAGGAGCTTAAGCTTTTGCTGGATAGGAATACAGCCGAGCTTAGCCCATTCCTCCTTTACTAACTTGGAGAAACCCCTATGGTTGAGCCATGCATCAATATATCTAAAGGGTTTGGGACCCCAGTTAATCTCCTTGCATCTCACCTGGACGGGGAGATGATCGGATACTGAACAATGGATACAATTAGCCACCATTTGCGGGAAAGCTCTACACCATTCCCCCTCAACAAAATCCTGTCAATCCTACTAGCTGCATTCTTTCTGTACCACGTAAACTGCCTCCCAACCATGTTCACCTCCACCCGCCCCATATTGGCAATCCAATTATTAAACTCCGTCATGCCCAGATTCATCCTACTCATACCTTTCCTCTCACTTGGGGCCCGAATTTCGT
This sequence comes from Tamarix chinensis, assembly GCA_030549775.1. Taxonomy (NCBI): domain Eukaryota; kingdom Viridiplantae; phylum Streptophyta; class Magnoliopsida; order Caryophyllales; family Tamaricaceae; genus Tamarix; species Tamarix chinensis. The sequence goes on along the minus strand of CM060177.1, from coordinate 49,196,462 downwards.
TGAAATCACCCATTATCAACATGGGATAGGGAACATCTCATCCACTCCTATCTCATCTCCACATCTTTTCGCCTCTTTGTATGTGATTATAATTGTACACTAGGACGATGGCACAATCAAGCTGTTTGCTTTTTAAACACCCTGTAACGCCTAACCATCTCTGCTCCTTTTTTACACTCCTTGGCCTAAACACAGAATTTCTCCAACTAAGGATTAATCCTCCGCTCCCGTTCACTGCTGCCACATCACAAAACTCAACTTCATCCTCATTCCATACAGACATCACCCACTTCTCGTCCAACTTGCTATGCTTTGACTCAACAATACCCACCACACCTGGTTTGATCTCCTGAATTAAGCCCTTAATAGCAGCCACCTTTCCGCCACTGCCTATACCTCTTATATTCCAACACACAAAATTCATGTCCAAACATTAATTAACACCTTTGGGTGGACATTCATCCTTAGCACTTTTTCTGTGCCAACCGACGACTACGCCTTAAGCTATAGATCGCATTTACACATTCTTCTTCGTTCTCTCCTGATAAGCCCAATCTTTTCCCGATCTCCCATGTTTCAACAGATTCAATTATATCTTCCTTGTCATACTCCTTGCATTTTCCCATGCCTTCCTCTCCACCTTTACTATCTGAGGTAGGCGGATTATCTGTTTTTTGGCTTCGACTACTTTGTCCCTCCTCATAATTATACTCAAGAGCTTCCATTACATTTGTTGATTGCTGCTTTAGCTCCTCTCCCCTCTTGTTCCGGTTTTCCCATCCACATAATCCCTTCTCGAAGCCAGGCGGGCAATTGGGTTCAGGCCAATTTTTTTCACCTTCATTTGATCCCTTTTCCGGGCCTGACCTTCGCTGCATCCTTCGTTGGTTTATTATTTGCTCCTCCTCGACCATACTGTATAGAGCACCTGTGAGTTTCGTGTCCCGAGATGGTTCGTTTGATTTTCCTTCCTCTGCCCGTCGATATCTACTGTCCATTCATTATTGTTTTTGTTGGGAAACTGTACCTCTCCCTCGTCCTGTGGTACCCCTTCACGCCCCAACGCTTCGTTTTTATTTTTCTGGAGTGTCGAACGTTGTTTACTCCAGACTTCCTCAGCCGCCACTTGACTTTGTCTCTTCCCGATGCTTCTGTTTCTCGATTGGCACCCCACGCTGGTTCTTGACGTTCCACCTTCCACCTCCCTTTCGTGCCCTCCATTGCTCGAACTGCTATGTTCCTTCCCTGCGATTCCCATCTTCCAGCTGAAACTATCAGCCTCATTGTTGTCACCCGTAGGCTTCCCCGAGTAGAAGAAGCATGTTGTTTCTTTTATCGTAACCTCATACTCCTCTTCATCAATCTGCAGCAGGACATCATCGAGGATGGGGCTGAATTCTTCGGTATCGATCAAGACGCGGGCACAATCCATCTCCAGCCCTTTCTCAGTGTTTGAGTCCATGCACACCCAAAACCCCCAAAGACTGGCCATGCAGAGCATGTTTTCCCGTAACCATGCTATCGGCGGAATCCCATACATTTCGATCCATGTTCGCCTCACACTGCATGTGTCTTCTTTTTTCCAGAACCGCAGCTCACGGAAGTGCATGCTTAGCAGGTCTCCTTCATGATCCAGCGCTTCCTCAGCATCTTCCACCGAATCGAACGTGAGGAGGAACGTGTATTTGTCCATACTTCTAATGCTTGACAAGCTTCTCCAAATGGGTAGAATGGCTTCCTTTAGACTATCGATCTCCCTCGCTCTGCTCGTCACCCTGATTAGGCTTTTATAAAGCCAACTGGCATTTTCCTCATTTCTTATTCCCATGATTCTTCTCTTGCTTGATCCTTGCTTCTGTCTGTCTCCTGGTAATACCTCCCGATCCTCCATTTGCCCACCTAAGACTTCTTCCCTATAGCCATCTCTTCTGTTCTGGTTCTGTCCCGTGAGTACTTCCCTGTAAGATCTTCCATCTCGTCTAATGTTCGTCCCATGGTCTTGCTTGTTTTACTTGGCCTATTCTAGCCTCCACTTGCTTTCCTGATTTTGCTTGGTTAACTTGACGTGCTCGATCCTCCATTTGTTTCCACTTCCTCCTGTGCTTCTCCTTCTCGCTTCACTGAACCTTGCTCTCTTCACGAATAACTTTAGCCCATGCAGGAGCATGTAGTTTGTACTCCTGACAGCTTTTATGGCCTCTTCTTCTTTTGCGAACCTAACAAAAGCAAAATGCAAGTTTGTGCTTTGCCTTTCTTTCCGACTAATATATATGCCTGTGATTGTTCCAAACCCTTCATAAATTTCCAGCAGATCTTTCCTTCTAACTTCCTTCCCCAGGTTATCAATAAACACAGTGTACTCCACTCTTTTGGTTTGGTGGCTTGTGGTGGTGATGCGGTTGTTACGGTAGTTTGTATCGGTGGCCATGGATGGGAGTGTGCTGATTCTTAACATACTATGGTACATCACTTGGGTACGTTACGTAGTTTTCGACGAAGCTACAACGCTTATGATTAGAGGAAGAACTGATTCTCTATTAATTCTCTGTTCCCCAATATTTGAGATTGGGAAAATTGAAATTGAAATTCTTTAATTATTGGGGAGGGAGTGAAAGAAATACTACTTTAAGTATTTGAAATTAATCAGGAAAATGATAAATTATTAAGATAGCAAACTACTACTATTTGTATCACAAGTTTTAGTTGTTTGTTATTTTTGGAAAATGATAAGTTTGACTTGTTATATTATTATTATTATTATTTATATGAAGCCCTTTTAAGATGAGCATAGTAGTATACAAAGTCTAATAGCTAAGAGGAGTGAATATGGGGATTCAAATATATATGTGACGTGTATAATATAGCACGTAGCCTTCAACTACTGAGCCAAGACACATACACACGCGGACACACATTATAATGACTCTACATATTTACCTATTTGATAAATTCTGTTTGAAAAATAAATGTTACCAATGTAAAAAGCTTTAAAGAAATCCAATAAATAAATAAATAAATAAATAAATAAATAAATGTAAACTGTGTTCAAAAGGGTGTAATGTTTTGACTCACCGAACACAAGTTAAATAAGCCTTAACTGCTAAACAGACTAATGATGTGCTTTATACGCCTGATTTATGTTAATTTGATTTGATATGCTCTAATTTCACCCATTTATATATTTATTATTATTGTAATTTTATTATTGTCACCATTTGACTATCGCAATTGTTGCAGAATAAGAGGAGAACGAATCCCGTTCGTTGCCTAATACTTCTTTTTGTATAGAGAAATGTTATAGATAATAGAATAAACTAAAAAAATAGTCAATATCTGGCCTCTCAAAGTCGGCAGGGAATGATCAAAATCAGATAGGTTGTATAAGATAAAAGAGGGGATTTTGGAGCCAGCAGCGGTGATCAAAAGGGACTTTTGAGCTGGCATTCTACCTTTCTGATGCAACATGACTTCAAGAACATGCAGCAGCGGTTGATTTGTCAGATTAATAGGGCGCAGGCATATATTCTTCCGAATCAGATACATACACGGCGGCTATTTAATGACTGCTTATCATCAGGATTCATTCTGGATAAGATCGATATTAACTTTCCTCGGTAGTCAACGGCGACCGGCCGGGTCGGATGGTGTGTTTCTTTGATCTCTGGGCGGCCGGCTATAATGCCTGCAGCCTTGGCCTAATCAATCGTATAAGTAGCTACCTGTACAAGTCAGGAATCAGGACCTTTACATTCCATTATTACGGTCTTTAAATTTACACTGTAGGTGCATGAAAAATCTGACCATGCATGCACACAGGCGAAATTCAGGCGCAAATATACTTGAATATCAGATACTATATATTCCGAGCTTGAACCGATTAGATATGGCATGTAATAATTGTTTCAAACCACCACCAACTATCTATAAATTAATATCCACAAATTAATAATTAATCATATTTCTCAATACTAATTATATTTATAAATTAATAATTAATAAAAATCTTAATGTAAAACATATATGTATATATATATCATAATTATAATTAAATTGATCATTACAAATAATGTTTATTATAATTAAAAAAAAATAATTAATAATAATAAAATTGATATATAAAATTAAAATTAGTGTGTTTGATAAGTTCAAAAATATCTGATAAGTTAGCTTATACTTTATTAAAATTAATTCCCTCTCCCCCTAACAATTCTTTGTTTGATAAGTAATGTTTGCTTGTTCATAAGCTGGATTTTGAAAAGTTACTTTAAGTAATGTATATTTTATAAACTTTTAACTAATTTTTAAGTAAGTTTTATCAAACATATACCCTAATTAAAATATGAATAACATAACATATATGAGTATGAATAATGACCAAGTATACAAGTTGATTGGCTAATAAGATGTTGATAGTTTGTCGGATCAGATAAAAGTAAAAAATTATTAGGTGAACCTAATGCCCGCCCTTAATTAGTATACTTTTATTATATTTTTATAGTATAGTTTCATAATTATAAGCATCATACAATTAATTATAGGCACAATATAAGTATATCAAAAGATACACTTAAATAATTATATTAAAAGGGTACCGGTTGGTTGTATGATATAATTTCTGAAGAAAGGACTCGAAAAGGCTAAGAAAAGTAAGCGTTCAAAATTGCTTTGTGACTAGTGGGTTCCCCTCAATTGTTGGAACAAAGTTCCATTTCATTTCCACCATATGGTGCACACCCATGCCGTGATCGAGGTAATCTAATGTCGAGGCATTTGCCTTCATCGTGCAGAACAAAATGAAACCAAGGCTGGGAGGAGGCGCATAGTCATAGGCTCATAGCTGCCTTATTTTTTAAGTTGAGAGGGGTCGCCTGCCTCAAAGAGTGCCGGCAGCCTAACTAACGAGGTTGGAAATTGAGAGCAAGTTTTTGGGACTCATCACTCGGTGTTTTTGGCAGGTCTGGGCTGTCTCATCTTCGTTTCTATGTCATGCGTTCCTGATTCGGTGTTGGTATGACGAAATAAGCTGACTTGTCAGCACTCAGCGAAAGTACTCCTATTTTTTTTATTTAATCGACGTTTACGTCGATTCATTATCTCCTTTATTTTATTTATTTATTTTTAAGTAATAGAGTAGATTCTACACTCTACAGGAGTCCCCTTATATTAATTAACTTCCCCTTCTGAAATTTTCGGAGTCCTTAACCATCATTTTGTAACTGCGTCAGCAAAGCAACGCACCAAAATTCCAAAAAGGAGATATATAATAATATAATGACAAAAAAGTAAGACATAGAGATGTATGCTTGTTTGCTTTTTTCAATCTTTTTATGTTAAGATTTTTATAAAAATAAAGATAACCATATAAATAACTATTTTTTTTCTTTTTATCGTGTCCTTTATCTTCATTTTTGTAAAAACGACTTTGTGATCTTTCTTTCACGAAGCTTTTTTTATTATAATATCTTCATTTTCATATAAAAGTAATGATGGTGAGTGATAGTGATGAAAGAAAACGGACACTCCGTCCCAAAACGTTGTAAGAACGTTTCTTGTTTCGAAATTTTTTTTTGTATAAAAAATTAATACTAAAACTATTTAATTAATTTTTTATTAAAAAACTATTAATAATTAAACTCAAATAATATAAGTAGTGATTTTAGGAATTTTTATTTCTCTCTCTTAATTTTAGTAGATTTAGTTTATTTTTTTAAAAAAAAATATATAATATCACTACAAGATATATAGTTAAATAGGGCAATATTATGCATATAATTTTTTCTATCGTTTCCTGCCATCTCTACTTTCTAAATTTTTTAAAAATATATATATATTTTTTCATATTTCTTTTTATCTTTGTTTTTATGTCTTCGTCCCCATTGGTGAGGGATGGTTGCCACCGCTAATTGTAGGCCTTCATATTATTTCAAAATCCGATTGCTTGTCTTCTGCCCACAGTCCCACACCGGATCAATTCCATTTCTTCTACATCATGTGCCCCTGTCATGTGGGAGGTCTTTCCAACATAAAAAAAAAAGAAAAAGAAAAGGAAGAAGCCCAATGGAGGAGTTGCTTCAGAGGAAGGCTCTGTTAAAAACTCAAAGCAGTGACCGAGTAATAATAATGCTACTAGTTTATATGATAAACTAAGATGGCTATATAGCTTTACAAGAGGAAAAATAGAAATTGCAACCTATGTTCTCAATCCTACTGACGTGGAGATAAAAATAGGAAACAACTATCTAAATCCTAAAAAACATGGAATTATTCAAATAATCACTAACTAACAGATAAGGATTAATTCAAACTAATTCTAACCTTATCAATTCAACATCCTCCCTTAAACTGAATATCAATTTATTTAGTTTACATTTGCACCAACACATACTCCTAATAGACCCCTAAGTTTTACATACGAATCAAGTTTTAATGGCTTGGTCATTATATCTACAACTTGCTCCTAAGTATGACAATGGACCAGGTTTACAACTCCATCCCTTGTGAGCTCATAAAGAAAGTGAAATATGACATCATTGTGCTTGCTACAACCATGAAAAATAGGATTCTTTGATAGTTCAATGGCTGAGCTGCTGTCACAAAAATTGTTATGCTGTCACTTTGAGCATGATTAAAAGTATTCAAAACTCTACTTATCCAAATGGCTTGACAAGCACAAGAAGATGCAGAAACAAACTCTGCTTTAGTGTACAAAGAGTGACTATTGGGTGTTTCTTTGAGGACCACGAAACAACCTTGAGCTTAATAGAAAAATATAACCTGCAGTGCTCTTCCTATCATCCAAATCACTAGCATAATCACTGTCTGTATAGGCAACCAGCTTCTCATGCATCTCCTCCCTTTTTTAGAATATCCCAAAGTTGGAAGTTCCTTTTACATATCTCAATACTCTCTTGGCAGTTTGGAAGTACAACTCTATGGGACACTCCATATATCTACTTAAAAGACCAACAACAAACATAATATCAGGCCGAGTGGTGGTCAAATACATTAAGCTGCAAACTAGTTGCTTGTACCGAGTGTTGTCTACTCTAACTCCATTCTCATCCCTCATGAGTTTACAGCTGGGAACAATTGGATTATGAATGGATTACACTTATCCATATTAAATCTTTCTAGCACCTCCTGGGTATATTTCTTTTGGCAAATAAAAATACCTTCTTGGCTTTGCAAAACTTCTATACCAAGAAAATATCTCATTTGCCTAACATCTATCATATCAAACTCATATATCATAGATTGTTTAAATTCTTCAAACATACATTCATCATTTCCCATAAAAATAATATCATCAACATAGAGACACACAATCAAAATTTTACCTCCATCTCCTACTTTGACAAATAGGGTGTGTTCATAAGAACAATGTTTGAAACCTTCATTAACAAAGTAAGACTCTATTAGACTATACCAAGCTTGTGGTGCCTGTTTTAGTCTGTATAAAGCCTTCTTTAACTTGTAAACTTTCTGCTCAGCACCTTTTCCTTGATAACCGGGTGGTTGATCAATGAAAACCTCTTCATTAAGTTCTCCATATAGGAAGGCATAATTGACATCTAGTTGAAAGATTTTCCATCCTTTTTGAGCTGCAAGTGAAATTACCATTTAAATGGTTTCTATACGTGCCACAAATGTAAAAAATTCAATGTAATCTACACCATATTTTTGGGTATAATCTTTTGCAACCAAACATGCTTTATACTTCTCCACATCACCATTTTCATTTAATTTTATCTTGTATACCCATTTTACAACAACCTTCTTTTCTCCTGCTGGTAACTCTGTTAATTCCCAAGTATCATTTTCCTCTATGGTAGCAATCTCTGCATCAATTGCTGCTCTCCATTTTTCATCCTTTTAAGCTTCTTCAAAACAAGTTGGATCATTTGCTGCAAACATGACAAAATTTGTTGAGTCTTCTTCCTCATATAATCCTTCTCCACTTATATAATCTCTCATCCAAGCTAGTTGTCTTCTCATTCTATGTTCATGTGGTTGCTTATCACTCAAGCTAGATGAAATCCCATCATTCAAATCATTTTCTACTTGTTCTTCATTGCTATTTTCATTGGTTTTAGCTTCATCTCCATTTGATCTAGGTACTACATCCACTTCTTTTTCACCATCGTTCCAATCCAACTTAGCCAAAATTACTTTCTCATGATTTTTACTCCAGTCCTAACTGTTATCTTCTTCAAAGACCACATCTCTGCTTATTATAATCCTTTGTGAAATAGGATCATATCATATGGCCTATATGCCTTTTACTCCTCACTTACCCCAAGAAAAACACATCTTTTACTTCTGTCATCAAGCTTTGTTCTTTTACATTCAGGAATATGGACATGAGATACACATCAAAACACTTTGAAGTAAGCCACTAATGGTTTGTATCCACTCTAAGCCTCTTCTAGGGTTTTGGTCTTCATTGCAAGTGTTGGACTCCTGTTAAGAATGTGAACTATCCAATTGACAGCTTTAGACCAAATTTTTTTTTAGCATTTTTTGTCCTAAAAGCATGCTTTGAACCATATTCATGATTGCCCGATTCTTCCACTCTTCTACACCATTCTATTGAGGGGTGTAGGGGGTTGTCAGTTGCCTCTAAATACCATTCTCACTACAAAAATTAGTGAATTCAAGTGATGTGAACTCACCCCCACAATTTGTACGAAGATCCTTTATTGCTAAACCAGTCTCTTTCTCAACTTGATTTTTATAATTTTTGAAAGTAGTAAAAGCTTCTAATTTTTCAACAAAAAAATAGACCCATTTTTCTACTCAAATCATCAATAAAATTGATCATGTACCTTTTTCTACCATTGGATATAGGAATGATTGGTCCACAAATATCTACAAGTACTAATTCAAGAATTTGTGAGGCTGTCCATGTGGTTGCATGTGGAAATGAATTTTTATGTTGCTTTCCCATGAGACAACCAATACATACTTTTGATGAAATTTCAAGATGAGGCAATCCTCACACCATTCCTTTTTGTTGAAGTGTTTTTTAGACTTATGAAGTTTAAATGACCATATCTGTAGTGCCAAAGTCTGGCTAGATCTTTTGTAAAAATGTTGAAACAAGCTTCCTCCTTTAGTTGTGTTACTGCAGACAACTTGAACATTCGATTTGAGGACATTGCTATCTCCAAAATCAGACCTTTTTCAGTATGATAAATTTTACATGCTCCTTTTTGCATGAGAATTTTAAGCCCCTCCTCAACTAGCTGACCGATGCTCAATAAGTTGTTTCTTAATCCAAGGATATAAAATACACCAGTGAGGATATGTGTAGTACCTTTTACCAACATCCGAACAGTACCCTTTCCCATCACATCCATGCATGAATTATCTCCCAATGTCACTTTTGTTAGAAGATTTCATCCAAATCAACAAAAAAACTCATTCTTGCCACACATGTGATTGCTACACCCAAAGTCTAGGAACCACAATTCTTCTTTGTTAACCTTTTCTTCCTTCATGTATGCCATCAATAGCATTTCTTCACCACTTTCAACATAATTTGCTGAATTTGGTTCCTTAGTTGGAAATTTGTACTGAAAATGACCAAGTTTATGACAATGATAACATTTAATAGTGGCTTTATCAAAACTGCTTCTGCCTCCACCACGTCCTTGCATTTTTACTTCACTCGGTTCTGCTTGTTGTACTCGGGTCGTCTCCCAATACTTTTTCTTCAAGGAGTCCCAAATGCTTTTGGTTGTATCATTCAACTATGCATCATCAATAACTTTCTTTTGTACTTCACTCAGTTGAACTCTATCTGCTTCTACAAGTACTCCATTTTCAATTAGAGTCCAACATTCTTCTATTTGCAAGAGATTCTCCATGTGTATACTCTAGTGATCGTAATGTTGTCCATCAAACTTTGGAATTACCGATTGCACAAAAAATCTACTCTCAGTTGCTATAGTCTCTCCAACACTCTATGTAGGATCAGGGCCCTTTAACAGAGCTCTGATACCAATTCTTAAAAGCTCAAAGTAGTGAACGAATAATAATAATAATGTTACTAGTTTATTTGATAAATTGATATGGTTATATAGCCTTACAAGAGGAAAAATAGAAACTATAACCGACATTCTCAATCCTACTAACATGGAGATAAACTAGGAAACAACTATCTAAATCCTAAAAAATAGGAAATTATTCAAATAATCACTAACTAACATATAAGGATTAATTCATACTAATTCTAACCTTATGAGTTGAATAGGCTCGATGTCGGCAATTTCACCAAAAAAAACTTGACCTTGGCAATTTGATCATCAAAACAGAAAATCTTGTATGCTAAGTGACCGATGCCGTATTCATATAAAAGGAAGTACCGATGGCAACTAATGAATACAAGGAGAGAGACCGTCCACGTTATATTGTATGTGAATTTACACAACCCTCTTATTTATTTATTTATCCAAATACTATAAGTTTATTGTTAGCTATTTTAGATAAGATTGTTGATGGCTGAGTTGGCTCATTGACTGATTTAATTTGATTTGTTAAATAATTGGTTCGAGATATTTATTTAATTAAACAAATTAAATATATATATATATATATATATATATATATAGAGAGAGAGAGAGAGAATTTTATCTTTTGAGGGTAGTATGGTAAATTAATCCAATATAATCTGAATTTATAATATTTTAAACTCGAACTCGACTTGACCCAATCAAAATCATAAAATGATCTAAAATAATCTACATCTAAACTAATCCGACCCCATCTCGGTAAATAATCTAACCCGATATAACCTAAGCAAAACCCGACCCCACGGGGCCTGATTGACACTGTCCTCCAGCACGGACATGGTAGTCATTGATGCAGACAGAGTACTTCAGTTTAACGGGACCGAGCACCGGGCCAGTCACATAACACCACAAGGGAAGCTGCGAAACGATAGGTGCTAAGGGAAATAATCTTGGTTTAGTTGGAGGCATACCCTCCAGTAATGTCGCCTCGTTCCAGGACCACACAGTAAAATAACCGGAAACACATATATGCATGAACTTGAGTGGTATGGACTCGAGAAGAGGACGAGGACGGCGAAGATCATTAAACCACGATACCGTTTCCTTATGCTACGATACATTCAGCAGCTCATGACTAAAATCTGGTCCTTGGAGGGGACGTATTGAGTTAATCATCGACGCAGTACGCCGAAATATTTTCAGAGTAGGCTTGTCTGGGACAAAACCTGCCTGCTTCACCCATTGAACAAAACCACCGATTAGCTCAAATAAGGGGAAGTCGAATCATGCGGAAAAAATATCGTCGGTTAGCAGGCAGAAATTCAAAGGTCGTCACCTTGAGTCATCGATCGAGCGTAGATTAAAGTAATTTACATGTGGTTCCTAACTACACTTCTTTAATAAATGAGTGTGGTTTTGACCGTGTGAGTCGGATTAACCAAAAATTTTTGTTGTTATTAGGGGACCTAATTTATCACGGAGAAATGTCTTTCGAGAGAAAACATCAGTCTTCTTTTCCGTTATTCGTAGATATAAATAATCAAAATATATAGGACACATCTGAATTAATCAATACAATCCTGCTTACTTCTGGATCAAATTAAAGATTCGTCTAATCAATTTACAAGATGAAATCACAGGTCCGTGATTCCTTTCTTCTAGCTACCTCAATATATATATGGATGGAATCCAATAACAACCAAAAAAAAAAGTTTTGAAGAAGTGGGAGCGAGTACTCAGCCAGCGAGCCAGCTAGCAGGATGAAGATTCCAAGAACCAAAATTCAAATTGGTCCTTGGTAACTACGTGTAAATACCTATCCTGTGCGATGGAGAACCGTCCTTGTTCGTATTCTCCTGGCACCGATTTCGACTCGTCGTCATGATCTTATTCAACGGTATCACCACCTTGTAATGAAATCTCAGCGTTCGTCGGTCTTCTCCGCGAGTGGGAGCTGATAAAGACGCCAGCTTTAGTGACTTGTGGCTGCAGAACGCCATCTTGTCCGAGGAGATGAATAGGAAGCCACAAATAGGACCCGCCGTAGTCCATAGGCGGCATTCGCAAGCCCTGATCAGCTCTTCTCCTTCTCTTGCGTCGAACCTTCTTCTGAACGCCTCTGCCGCGTCTCCTCCGGTAGTACCGTGGCGTCCGAAGTTCAGCTTCTTGAACAGCTTTATGCTACTCGCAAATTTTCTCAGCAGGGGGTGTTTCTTGTTGGCTGCGCTGCGTACGATCGCATTGTTCGCTGTGCCAGCTGAGGGATTCATATCTGAGAAAAATATTAATGCACGCACGCTCACGTAGACTGGGTTTCCTTCTAAAGATATGTTAATGGAGGTGATGGGAGGGAGAGGGGAGTTATGGCTGATGATGGATTGGGTGAAAGGATGAACTTTTGGTGAGTTTTAGAGAGGGAGTAATGGAGGTGATTGTTAAGGCCGCGTTAGGTTTGGTATATATAGAAGATAAAAGAAGGCAGGCGGTTGGTGAACTTTTGGTGTTCGCCGGTCATGGGTGAATGGGCGTGCATGTGGTGCTCGCCTTTACTGTGACGCCAAGAAAGAAGGAAATTAATTCCAAACCCTTAAATTTCCATTAAAGAAAAAAAGGCGTAAAGGATATTGGTCAAAAGAAAGTCATCATCCCAGTTGCTGATCGATTCGTCATGATATAATAATTATCATCGAGTTCGGTTAATTGAATGCGCTGCTGCATCATGCATCTTCCACGTCGGATGGATCAAATATTATGGTAGTCTGAATGTTAATGTCAGTGCCCAATGACTAATTTTGCTTACCTGGATCCATGTCTCCGCCCTTCTCTACCTGATATATATGAGGTCAGGCGCCTTTCCATTTCTTTTCTTCACCACAATTGGTCTCATCTCTGTGCCCAAGAGGTAGTATACTACGTATATGCACTATATATTAAGGCTTAGTCAGACGCGCCCCTAGCTAGGATGGTTTTTGTTTAATTATGAAATAAAGAACAAGCTTAACAAATCAATTGTCTTCGTCTTGTCTGCGAGCGTCAGATAGATCATCCGTTTTGTCAGTTTCATTAGTGGACCAATTTTAGATTTTTTAGGAGAAAAAATACCCAACTGTTATATTTTATTTTTTTGGATCAATTTTATTTAAATATCTTAATATATAACCTACCTAATATTATATGGGTGTTGTAATACCCCAAAAATTTCGAAAACATATATTTTAATAAATTACTTTTATTTGGAATAAAATTGCTTTAAGATTATTTATTTTAATTATTGTATGGATTTTAGAGTATGTAAATTTTGATAAGAGTATTTAATAAATTAAAAATAAATATTTTGCTATTTATCATTTTGTTTTATTTAAATAATTTTCCAAACTAATCTTTTACCCACTTTATCCTTTTTAAAATTTATATTTTAGATTATAATGAATTAAATTATTAAATTAAATAATTTATCAAAAATATTACGTTTTTATGATTTTATAAATTGATTTAATTTATTTTTCCTATTTTCCCATTTTTCCTTTTTCTTTTCCTTCTCCTTTTCTCCTTTTCTCCTTTTCTCCTTTTCTTCTTTCTTCTCTTTTCCTTTTTCTCCCCCTTGGGCCACCCGCCTGGCCTGCTCTCCCTTCTCCCTGTGCATTGGGCCTTCGGCCCGTCTCTCCCATCCCCCTTCTCCTTCGCGCACGCCCGACCTCCAGCCCAAACGCCCCTTTATTTTTTTCTCCCTGGACCGACCGACTCTCTCCTTTCCTGCGCCGGTCCAGCCACTCGCCATCCCTTTCTTCTTCTCCTCCCTTCTTCTCCCACGCCCGACCATTCTTCTGCCATGGTCGCGCATGTCTCCACCTGCAACCTGGCCACCACCTACCTCCCTCTCCCTCTCTCTCTTCCCCCGTCGTTTTCCTTCCCTTTTCGAGCCAAACCGGCCCTGGACCACAGCCCCGCATGCTCTCTCCCTTTCCTTCTTCTTCCCTCTTTTTCCCCTGCCACCTGACCACCACCTGCCACCTGCCACCTGCAGCACCGATCGCCGGCCATCCCTGCCCCTCTTTGTGCAATATTGGGATTTTGCCATTTGGAATGTTTCAGTGGGTTGATTTGAAGCCACTTGTATAAGTTGTCTGTTTCTCTTTGTTTTCCCTAATGAAACTAAAGGACTGTAGTTTCAACTTTTTGGTACTCACTCCTATAGCGTTTGCACTATTTGCTCATAAAAAATTGATATTGCTGTTGTAGAGGTCTGTTCTCTTTCATCTTCTGAACTACTTGTCTGTTGCTTCCTCATTTCTTCTTGGAATGGATTTGTTTGTGTTGTAGGTGTAAATTCCTATTTACATCTCACCACTGAAAGTAAAGTTCTAATTGGAATGCTAGGCTGGTCTGAGTGGAGTAAGGGATGCAACAAATATCATTGATAGCTGTGTCCTTGCATCATCAGAGTTATAACGACCATAGGCGAGGAGCATATGGCTGCACTTCGAGGTTCCTTGGAAAGCATTGGTGTGGCGAAGTGTGGAATTATCAAATATGGCTATCTAATTTGGTGGTTTACTCGACATAGCCATTGATACAATCATTTCCATTCTTGGATGTGTTCATGCACCTTGGCCTTTTGCAAATGCACCTTGGGATGATTAGATTTCCTCGGTAACTTACAAAGGTTTGACAAGAACTTGAACAACTCATCATTTGAACGGCGTAGGCCAGTTTAAGCAATGCCAAAATACAACAGCAGTGTTATTTATATTATTACAATGACACATGATAAAAGAAGAAAGGCAGTCCGAAAGAGTTGCTTGAACTGAAGCAAACGCCAAAATTCGCATGGGACTCCCAATCTAAGTTTCATTCTGTTCATGACTCCACTGTATTACAACCGAACTTCACTGCTGTAGGGACACACTGGAAGTTGCGTGACGCAAGAGATATTCAGTTAAATCACGGGGAGGTGAAACCACCCTTAGCCTCCACCTACACCCCCTCTTCACTTCTGCACCATTCACTTGCCTTAGAACCTCCCCCTAACTACCTTCTTTTCCAGCCTAAATACCCTAACCCGAAAATAATAGATTTTGCTTCCTTCACCCCCCCTTCGAACCCTTTCCACCCTTCATTTTTGCATGAAACTCACGCTGCTCATGCAGCGTGAGCTCCCCTTCATTTTAAAAAATTATTTGGCTAATTTTTAAGGTATAATAGTATTTTATGTTAAGTGTTTTATTATTAAATAAATTTTTATAAAGTCTTATCCTTTTTTTTTAATTTCTTGTTTCTAACATAAATATGATGGATATTATTTTTAGGTGTTGAGTTGCTAATTATGCTTGGTAAGATTTGATATTTTGCGGGATTAAGGTAACCGTTAATCCTCCCTTAAATATATGGAAAAACGTATGCTAGCACATTAGGGGTTTAGTATGATTTTATGCATGTTTTGTGTGCTTAGCATGATATGTATATTGTTTCTTATATTGTTTGATAAAAAGGAAAAGCATGATAAATTTTGTGCCATATGTAGGTATGTTAATTAAGGAAGGAGTTTGATTATTGATGGAAATGTTAAATGCTTGTTTATGATGTATTATGTTGCTAATGCATGAGTAATATTATTGTCTAAGGGTATTTTAGTAATTTTGTTTATGAAGTATGTGACCTAATGTAGGTAGTGCTAATGAGTATTATGTTGAATAATGACATGTTGGTTGACTTAGATAATAAGAATGAAGCACTAATATCATTATTTTATGTAGTGTTAGTAAATTCATAAAAATGGTGAATAAAGGGGTTGAGTGGAAATTTCATAAGTGAAAAAGGGCATTTTGGTAAGTCGGTAAACAAAAGGGTATTTTGGTAATTTCAAAAGAAAGGGGTGAGATGATAATTATATAAGTAAAAAGGATAAAAATTGTAAGTTGTGAGAGAGAAGGGTATGATGGTAATTTTCGAGACAAAAGAATAATATGGTAATTTTATGATTAAATGACAAATTGATAATTTTATAAGAAAAGGGGTATCATGGTAATTTTTGGGAGAAAAGGGTAAAGCGGTAATTTTGGAGTCAAGGGGCAATATGGTAATTTTATAAGTAAGTGGTAAGAATGGTAATTTTGGAAGTAGGGGTAAAATAGTAATTTTGGATGAATGAGGGCATTATGGTAATTTTGTAAGTAAAAGGGTTAATATGGTAATTTTGGAGGTAGAGGGGCAAAATTGTCATTTCATAAATAAATGGTAATATGTCAATTGTATAAGTGAATGGCGAAAAGGTAATTTATAAGGGGTAATATGGTAATATGGCAATATGGTAAAATTGGATGTAAGGAGTAAAATGGTAATTTTGTAAATAAAAGGATATTATGGTAAACTTGTGAGTAAGGGGTAACTTGGTAATTATGATAGCGACAAAAGATGATTTCGTAATTAAATTATGATTGTAGAAGGGCAATTGGATAAGTAGGATACTATAGAAGGGTAATTTGGTAAATTAACCAATTAAAGGGCATTATGGTAATTTTAATAATGGAGAAGGGTAATATAGTAATTATGATTATGGATAAGGGTAAATTAATATTGGTAATTATGAAGAAGAGTAATTTGGGATTTATGATAAATAAAAAGGGGTAAATGGCAATTAAAATAATTGAGAGGGGTAAAATGGTAATTATGATAAAGGAGAAGGGCAATTTGGTAATTTATCCAACTGAAGGGGCAACTTGGTAATTTAGCCGATTAAAGGGTAAAGTGATAATTACTTAACCAACTAAAGGGGCAAAATAGTAATCATGATAAGGAAGGAGGGTAATTTAGTAATTTATCCAACTCAAGGGCAATTTAGTAATTATAACAAAGGAGAAGGGCAATTTGGTAATATAACCAACCAAATGGGAAATATGATAAGTGTAGTAATTATGAGGGGTGAATGGTGATCTAAAAAGTGTAGGGGATAATTTTGTAATCTAAATTGGACAAGGGGTAATTTGGTAATTATGCAACCTTAAGGAAGGGATACTTAACAATTATATAGGTAAAGGGCAAATGAGTAATTTGTACCTAACATGTCTTTGAGGTTATGGAACATTATAATATGATTCAAATAATGTTGGTTAGCCAAGTAAGAGTATTTGATAATTAGTCCGGCCTTAATGATTTCTCTGTGATATCCTGGATAATCATTTGAATAAGAAACGATTAATGATATCAGAACGATTGAAAGTGAATAAGTATCGGATTATCGTGCTTTTTGTGATCACCTTAATTAAGACACTATTACTTAAAGTGAAAGACCTCGAGATCGGGAATGTTGACTCCTTAGGGGTCGCTACCCTAAGGACGTGGTTTAGTCCACGATTATTCTGGTATTTGCTGGTGTGCCTTTGTGCCCCAGCCAGGCCCTATATCTTACTCTTTCTATCTCTACGGACCTAGTTAGGGGGTATGCATACTTATGGATTAGGTGTCCTTGTCGGTAGGGTACTGAGTTAGCTTTATGCACCAGTACGACCAGGGTACCTTTGCGTCCTTGGGTTCGTGGTTAAAGGGTACTGAGTAGCTGATATGCACTGGTACGACCGGTGTACCTTTGTGTCCCAGGTTATTGATCTCCCGTTCGAGGCAAATAAATATGATTCATGTGCTGATTAAAGAAAAGGAAAGATACTATTATTGAAAGTGGAATATTAATGAGCCGGGCCAAGATGATTATGATATTGAGTACCGGTCCACCGGTTATAATAGTGGCCAGGAGCGTTGTGCCCTGGATGATGATTCTTTATATATATCCCGGTCCACCGGTTATAATAGTGGCCAGGAGCGTTGTGCCCTGGATGATGAGTTATATGTATTCCGGTCCACCGGCAATAATAGTGGGGGTCCCGAGCTCAATAAAATTAGTTATGTATGTGAATAAGATCATGGAAAATTACTAATCACTTATAGTGGAACACCATGTGAGTCGGGGCCAAACCGGTCCACCGGCAAATAATAGTGGTCAGGTGCGTTCTGCCCTGTGTGTTTATCTTCCGGTCCACCGGCAATAATAGTGGTCAGAGGCGTTCTGCCCTGAGTTACCTTCCGGTCCACCGGCTATAATAGTGGGGTTCTCGTACTCACATGGATATAAAATATGATATTGATGGAATGATGACGGAATAATGGCTTAAGGCCCGAATGTATTGATCTTACACTATGACATGGCTTAAGGCCCAAAGTATCGATTGTGACTTATAAATTATTATGTATGTTATTGTTATGCATGCACCTCTCATTATGTATGTGTGTAGTTTGCATTATGTGCCGTATGCGGGCCTGTCTTTAAGTATGGTATTAAAGGGTTACTCAGTACTGTAGTACTGAAGGGATTCCCTTTATGGGGCCCCTGCCTATTCAATGGGCAGTGCCCTTGCAGGTATTTCAGGTGCTACTCAAGTGGGCTACGGGAAAAGAGAGTAAGAAATTATCTGGTACCGTTAGGCCTTTTTCTTTCTCATTTAAATTCTTGGTTTCAAATGTATATGTTATTACTGTAACCACCATTGGTGGATTTTATTCTGGTAAATGATTTGAAGCGCACTCTGATTTGTGTATCTTAAATTTCTTTCAAATCGTATTTCATTTTTCTTAGCCTTAGCACTTGGTACTGGAACGGTATGAGTGAACCAGTCTGGTACTAAGTGTGGCGGTAATACTCCCAAAGTTCACGTTTTATTAATTTGCTTCCGCTAATTTGCTTTTAGTTAACAAAATTTTTCAATAGTGAATTTTGGGGGTATTACAGGTTGGTATCAGAGCTGGTTTCGACCACGCTCTTGGTTTTAATCTTTTAAGCTGATACCACAAGTTGGTATCAGAGGGTTGGATTCGATAACCACGCTTTAGTTTTGAAAGGTTTTGGTTTAGTAAAGTTTTCCTCGTTTCAAAACTAATTACATTCGGAATTGATTCCAAAATCCCTTCCAATTTCAAATATTGAGTTGATACGACAAGTCACACCTCTTTCAATTTTAAATGTTTTACACACACCTCGATTGGTGTTAGGGTTAGTTTTCGAGCACTCTTATAATTTCAAGTATTTTAAGCTGGTACCACAAATTGGCATCAGGTATTTTCTGAAAGCCTTCTTCGGGTTTTAAATATTTTGATTTGATATTAAGTAAGTATCACAGTATTTCATAGAAATTTCGAAGGTTAAACGATTTTTATAAAGTTTTTCCCTAATTCTCCCTTTTGTTGCAAAAACCAGATTAGTCCTGAGAGTTGGGTGTGGGTAGATTAAGTGACCTAGGTTTAGATCACCTAGCTTGAGAGATAGCACCTTTCCTAACAGACTTCTGTTTTATAGCTAACTCAACATGGACCGAGACGAACGAATCAACAATCTAGAGAGAGCGTTCGAAGTACTCATAGGAATGACTCAACGTTCCTCGTTGCCTCAACCTCAAGCTACGTTACCCTCGACAAGTATCGGAGAGGATTGACTCGATAGGGTTTCACGTCATCGACCTCCGACCTACGATGGAAAAGAAGATCCCGTGGCCTTAGAAATTTGGGTACGAGATTTCGATAGGACTTTCGAGGCACTTAACTGTCCTGAGGAACGAAGAACGAACATCGTGGCGTATTTCCTTCGAGGGCCAGCCGATACATGGTGGGAAGATCTTCGAACTCAAGGAGGACGACCGACATCATGGGAAGACTTCAAGACCGCCATCCGTACGCGTTTTTACATAGAAAGTCTCAAGAGGGCCAAACTCAAGGAATTTATGGAGCTGACACAAGGGAACCTATCGGTTCGAGAGTACTACGCACGATTTACGGAGTTGCTGAGAGTATTATGCAGCTAGCAAGGCAACGACAATATTTCAATTCGAGCAAGGACTCCGATTCAACATCCGAAGCATGATGGGCGCTGACATTTTCCACGACCTGAGTACGGTGTATGAGCGAGCATGTAACGTGGACGCCTTAATCCAAGAACAAGCCTCCATCCTAGGCAAGAGAAAGAACGAAGAGACCGAGACCGAAGCAAAGAGTCATCACCCCAGTAGCGAGGTTTTGCGGGACCATCCTCAGCTCCGAACTAAAGTTTGGCGTAAGAAGAATCAAAGTACTTCCAAGGCAAAGTCTAGCAAGAGACCGGACCGACACTATCACTGCCGACGTTGCAAAAGAGATCATCCAGGCAAATATTGCATAGGAAAGCTGATTCAGTGCCATGACTGTGGACAACTTGGGCATAGAAGTTTCGAATGCTACAGTGCGCCCCGTGAAAGAATCTAGAGGCTAGGGCAAACATCAGATCGACAGAATCAAGCGCTTGGAGTAATCCGTTCAGCCTCGTTAACCGAAGAAGATGAGCAAGCATTCGATCAGGACATAACTTCTTCAAGCTTACCCTCAAGTTCTTCGTAGTGGTTGTGTTGCTATTTGTGTGTGTAATTGTTTTTCCTTAGTTAGGTAAGTTCCTCTTTAAGGGGGTAGTTACCCCAAGTAACTTAGGACCTCTTGTTGTGACCCTAGTACTAAGACCCAAACTTCGGGGACGAAGTTTCTCTTTAAGGGGGTAGTGATGTAATACCCCAAAAATTTCGAAGGGGGAACCTACGGAGTTGCTGAGGACCATTGGTGGATTTTATTCTGGTAAATGATTTGAAGCGCTACTCTGATTTGTGTATCTTAAATTTCTTTCAAATAGTATTTCATTTTTCTTAGCCTTAGCACTTGGTACTGGAACGGTATGAGTGAACCGGTCTAGTACTAAGTGTGGCGGTAATACTCCCAAAGTTCACGTTTTATTAATTTGCTTCCGCTAATTTCCTTTTAGTTAACGAAATTTTTCAGTAGTGAATTTTGGGGGTGTTACAGGTGTTCAGTAATTTTTTATCGTTTATTGCCTAGTTTAATAGTTAGACATTGCGTTTACAGGATGAAACACAAATTTATGGCGGGAACATTAAAATTCTTACCGTCCTCTTTCAATTGTAATCCCTTTATTTCTTTTCTTTAGAATTTCATCCTTAACCATTTTTGCTCAAAAACTGGCATCCCCTCCTTATCTTACACCTTTCTCTTCCGACACAAGACTCACCATCACACACACATGTGGGCACACATATATAATAATAACTAACTTTTTCGATAAGAATTAAAAATTAGTATTCTAAATTAAAATAATAGAAAAAAAACTATCTATAATAGGCGATGAAAATTATTATTAGTAGGTAGAAAAAACTACTGCAGGTAATTAAAAAAAAATCTAATAAGAACTAATTCTTTTGGTGAGAGTTGAGAAATAGTATTGTGAGTTACAAGAATCGTTATTAAAACTTCTCAACCTTTTGACAACGGTTATTATAGAAATCATTATTAAATGAGCTTTAATAACGGTTTTTCATATACCATTATATTAAAACTATCATGTATAATTTTATTGTTAGGGTTTTAAAAATGGTTTTGAATTATAACCGTTATCAAAACTGTATCGCACATTAATTTTTACGCGTTTGGCAACTGTTTTCTAACTATCGTTATTAATATGTTGTTATTATTTTTCATTTTCGTAGTAGTGAAATAATTTTAATAAACTATAGTACTTGAGTGTTTGAAAAAAAAAACGGTGAAATTGTTGTAAATATTATGTATTTATATTTTGATTTTGGAAACTAACTACTGTAGGTGGTGGAAATTAATATTAGTCTTTTAGGGAACTATAGTATTTAAGCATTAGGAAAAAATGGTGGCATTTTTATAAATATTAGGTATTTATATTTCAGGTCAGGATACTACACACAGTAGATGGTGTAAAATACCCCCAGTAGGTGAGAAAACTACCATAATTTTGTTAGAAAACTACAGTATTTGAGTTTTAAAAAAAATGGAGTGGCATTTTTATAAATATTAGGCATCTATATCTTAAGTTAGGAAACTACCTACATTAAGTGGTGAAAACGACCCACATTATGTGGTTGAAATTATTATAAGTATCTTAGGAAACTAGTGTGGTTCTCAATTCTCATCATAAATAGTGGTTCTCACTAGTTATGCCATATATATATATATATATATATGGAAAATATCAAACGAGAAATAGCTTTCTCAGTGTGAACATAGAACTAGTACTCTTAGTTGAAGGAATTACTGGTAGTAAATAGATGGTGGAAACTACTTATAGTAGATAGAGTATACTATTGTAAGTATTTCAAAAAACTATAGTATTTGAGTGTTAAAAAAAGGTGGTGGTATTTTTGTAAATATTATGTATTTATGTCTTGACTTTGAAAAATATCTACCGTAGGCTGTGGAAACTACTCTTAGCATGTGGAAGAAACTACTATAAGTCTCTAAAAAAACTATAGTATTTGAGTGTCAGAAAAAAATGGCGGCATTTTTGTAAATATTAGATATTTATGTTTTAGGCTAGGAAACTATCCAAAATAGGTGGCAAAAACTACATCTAGTGGGAGGAGAAAACTGTTGTCAGTCTCTCAGAAAATTATAGTATTTGAGTGTCAGGAAAAAATGTAGTGACATTTTTATAAATATTAGATATTCATATTTCTAGTTGGAAACTGCTAATAGTAAGTGGTGGACGCTATCCACAGTAGGTGGTGGAAACTAATGTAAGTATCTTAGAAAATTAGGGTGGTTATCAGTTCTCACCGTAAAAGATAGTTTTCGCTACCTACCTATATATATATATATATATATGTTTTAGTCATTACATGATGTAGATCATATGATTTAATTTCAAGTCAAAAAAAGTGAAGAGTTGCACAAATCCAAGACAAAGTTGGACAAACATCGTTGAGCTGTGCACGCTCCATATGCAACTCGAATATGAGCTGGATGCTGGACGAACATAACCCCTTGATTAATCACACACACACACACACACACACACACACACATTTTATAAAAATAAGGCAAGGTGTAGCGAAAAATGGATAGGGCATCGAATATAATCCACTTTCTATTCTATTAAGTAATACCCGAAATAAAAACTATGCTAGAATCAATCTCAATGTGTATAGGCTATGGATGGACCTAATTTAATATTCTAAAATATTATCTAATTGTAATCTTGATTAATTTATATTTTTACTAAACCATTAAATATTATCTTAGTTATTTTCTTAATATTTGGCCCCACAAACCAAGATAAATTTATAAATTAATTTATTTTAATTATTTTATTATTTTTATTCTATTTAAATCCAAGTTAAATTTACAAATATTATCTTGATTTATTTTTCCTAATTGGATATCTTAAAACCTGATAAATTAAGTTTACTCTAATCCTAAATATAGAGCTAGTTCTAATTCTAACCATAAATTTATTTTCTTTTTCTTTCTTTTACCTTTTCCCTTTTTCTTTCATCTTCTCCCTTAACTTTTTTTCCCTTCTCCTTTTCTTCTATCGCCTGTGCCCCAAATCAATTCTTTTTTTTTTTGTTCTCTCTTCCTCGGCCAGCCAGCCTAACCCACTTCTTCTTCTTCTTCTTCTTCCCCCCCGCCGGCTTCCTTTTTCCTTCTTCCTTTCCCCTTTCCCCATTTGGACAAACAAGGCTTTGGCCCTACACCAATCGCCTTCCTTCCTTCCTTTCCTATCCTTCCTCAATAGCCTGCATGCCAACTCCTTCACCTACAGTAGCCACTCCTACTGCCCTTACAACTCCTTGCCCCAATAGCCTTGCCATGCTAACTGCCCTTTCCTACACTCGAGCGCACTAGTGTCTTCTTTCCTCTTCTAGCTAAACCAAGTCCCCTACATGCTCCCCCTTGCATTCCCCTTCCCTTTCCTTTCCTGCACCCTTCCCAGCATGTCTTTGCCTCTACCTTACCTACACCCTATCAAGCCCCTGTCCATTACCAACTCCTTTGTAGCCCTTGTTGTTCTAACTGATCAACTATTTCCCTCAACTCACCCTAACTACTAACACATATGCACTCATTCCTCATCCATTTCTATTCAACTCTGTGTAACACCCCAAAATTCACTATTTTTTAAAAAACTGAAGCAATTAAATTAAAACCTATGAATTTCGGGAATGTTACCGCCATGATTAGTACAAGCTCGGCCCACAGCCGTTCCCGTACTAACTATAAGGCTAAAATAAATCTAATAATCATCATAAATCAATCCCAAGCAAGACTTCAAATAGACATTAAACAATTAAAATATAGAAATCAGAGTGCGTGAAAAAGTGTTATAATCTAAAGTACATAATCAAAGTTCCTTGAAAGGAATATATAAGGACTATAAACGATAAAAGTTTGATTCTAGAAATCCAATACAAAATGGAATAACATAAAGAATTAGAAGAACATAAATAGAAAATCCAGCCACGCCACTCTCGATCTTCGTGTTAAGTTCATACTCAGTACTCAGCCTCGCCTGATGCCTTACAAGTATCGAAGACACCAAAAATAGAATCACTAACCTGCACAAAGTCAGAGGGGGCTTCTACTCGTGGGAATGAGCAGCACCCATAAAAAGGGTGGTCAATACGCTACGTACTGAGTAAGGTAACTATGCACTAAGGCCAACACATAAAGGCACATAATTCAAGCATGATAATATAACATCATACAATCTTTATAGATAATTTAAAGGCCAAGTTGTAGTCCAGTTAAACTGATTATTCAATCTCTAATCAATGATCAATTCACACCATACTTATTATCATTCCATGCGTGTACGGAAATCCCACTATTATAGTCGGAGGACTGGAAACATACAGGGCATAAAGCTCCTGACCACTATTATTCGCCAGTGGATCGATCACTTATAGGGCGGAACGCACCTAACCACTATTATTCGCCGGTGGACTGGTCTGGCCCTAACTCTCATGGTGTTTCACTATAAGTACTTAGTGTCTTTCCCATGTCTTATCACAATTATGTTCGGTTTTTTGAGCATGGAATCCCCAACTATTATAGCTAGTGGAACGAAAATATTTAGGCAAAATACGCCTGACCACTATTATTCGCCAGTAGATCGGTCTCCAGGGCATCTCGGCTCCTGGCCTCTATTATTCGTCGGTAAACCGGTATGGGCCAACTTAACAGTCTTCCTCTTTAAATGATTAGTGTTTTACCATATCTTATTCAAAAATTCTGCACTCTAGATATGCATGTCACACTCCATCTACATTTATCCTCCCAAGAGGGCTCGTCCCATATTTTGAGACTTTGCCCCTCCTAACACACCCTATCATCCTTCCCTTCTTTACCTAACTCACACAAGAAGCCCAACTCCTAAGTGTGTGGGTCAAGGCCCACTACTTTACACCTCCAAGTCCACTCACTGCTTCACCCTAGGGTTTTCTCTAGAAACCCTAATTTGGGTCTATGTGGCCCATCTTACTCCACCTCACACAACCCAAACTATTTTAACACCTCACACATCACAACCCTTAGATTCAACCCTCATCATCATACTTTAATCAATAAGTACACATGTGATCGCAAAACCCTAGGTAGCCACACCAAACCCTAGTTGACCACACCAAACCCTAGCATCCTCCTTTTCACATGTCACCTCTCCATTTCTCACCTTCCACTCTTATCTTTCCATGGTGCTCATGCTCATCCCTCGCCTGATAATTTCCATCCTTATCTCATACTCCACTCACCCTCATTTATTTTTCCTTTTTACCACCTTCTCAAATTAGGGTTTCCTCCTAAACCCTAGCTCGGTCTCTTATGCACCCTTATATTGTCCCACATACTATTTTTCACCCAAAGCCTCCAATCACCCAAACAACTCTTCTCTTACCTTCCTCATACCCCAAATCAACTTTCCATACATAAAAGTTACCCCCATGCAGCCTTTATCCATCCCATGCAAACCCTTGAAGTTTGCATACAAAACCCTAAAAATCTCATGCAAAATCCTAGATTCTTCCATGTAAAATCCTAAATTCTTCCATACAAAACCCTAGATTCTCTCATGCAAAACCCTAGATTCTTCCATGCAAAACCCTAGATTCTCTCATGTAAAACCCTAGATTCTTCCACTCATTGATCATGAAATATTTAGGTCAAACCCACATCCCTTGGTCAACTTACTTCCCCATTTTCCCTTTTCATCCTTTCACCCTATATCATCACATTACTTATTCTAGCATGCATGTCCTAAAGGGCCACAACACATCACATTATAATTATATCTTATACACATTATACATATTCCATAAGATAACATTGAGCATAACTCAAATCCAAGCCACACTACACATAAAATAGTAATAACAATAAGTATAAGATACATAACACATCATGATACATGGCATATAAGGCATATAAGGCACATAACACACATAAGAGGGAAAAACTAAGGATTAGGTTCCCTAGTACCAAAAATACTAATATTTTTTATTTTATTGGAGCACGACACCGGTCTTGGAGCACGCTCCTACACCTCCTTAAGGTTTTGGATGGTCTCATATATAAGAGGGAAAAACTAAGGATTAGGTTCCCTAGTACCAAAAATACTAATATTTTTTATTTTATTCTAAGATTAGGGTTATAGATAAAATAATAATATAATAATAGTATCACTAACTAAATACTAATTTTGCTAAGGATAAAAGTAATAATAGTAATATTGGAAAAGATGATAATATAAGGTTTGAAGATTTTATCCTAATAACAACAACAACAACAACAACAACAACAACAACAACAACGATAATAATAATAATAATAGTAACAACAACAACAACAACAACAACAACAACAATAATGGTATAATTCAAAATAATATGAAATAGGGCTTCGACCCTTCATTGACATAACAACAACAACAACAACAACAACAACAAAAATAGTAATAATAATACGTAATAATAATAATAATGGTATTAATTGAAAGTAATGTGAAGTAAGGTTTCCTCCCTACATTGAAATACTACTACTACTACTACTAATAATAATAATAAATAATGATGATGATGATAATAATAATAATAATAATGATGATGATGATGATGATGACGACGATGACGACGACGACGACGACGATGATAATAATAATAACAATAATTGAAATAATTACAAAATAGGGTCTCAGCCCTATATAGTGACAACAACAACAACAACAACAATAATAATTAATAATAATCATACTAATATAATGCAATTAAACTAAATAAAGCTTAATAAATTAGGATTTAAGGGTTGAGAGGGTTTAGGGTACCACCTTGGGTCGGTGGTGACTGGTGGCATCGCAGCGGTGGTAGAAAAAAGGGGAGAAAAGAGAGATAGTTTGGTGTCGGGGATAGGATAGGGAGAGTGAGGGTGGAAGTTGTGGTGGTAGAGGTTACGCAGGTGAGGATGGTTGAAATGAAGGTGGTGGTGCGGCCAAAGTTGGCGGCACACGGTGGCGGTTGTGGTGGCTGAGAGTGGAGGAAAGGAAGAAAGAGAGGAGGAGAGGGAGGAAGGGAAAAAGGAGGGTAGGAGGAGGTAGAAGAAGGTTTGCAGGGTAATTTGGGAGGTGTAGGAGGTGGTGCTTGCAGCGGTAGTGGTGGCAAATGGTGGTGTGAAGGGCGGCGGAAGTGGAAGTGTGGTTGATTGGGAAGGAGATTTTGCACGATCGGGGTGGCTCGTGCAAGGCAAATCGAGGGTGGAGGGTGGTGTGGTTAGGTAGAGGGTGATGCAGGGAGTGGTGTTGTTGGTGACTCGAGCGGCAACGACAACTAGGGTGTCTGATTGGGTGGTGGCAAAACCTCATCGGAGTTATATATTACTTCTTAGTTATGATATGTGCAAATTCCAAAATAATAGTAGATATATATATATATCTATTATTATTTTGGAATTTGCACATATTTAATATAATATTCAATAGAATTCTGTGTTAGATACTGATCTCATCGGAGTTAAAACCTCTAATCATATAACATACTGCTCCTATTAATTACAACAAAATGAACCCTCCCATAACAAAGTAGTAATATTATAATACGTCTTTTCTTTTATGATATTATTATGAATTTCCATTATACATTTTAGTTATTAATATTTTTTTAATATATATTAATAAAAATTATAAAAAATAATAATACTAAAAAAAATCCTAAAGCCTAGGATGCATTCTCATAAAGTTTATATGAGGTTAGAAGAAGAAATACAATTTAGCCACTAATTGTGCCAAAAAATGATGATTTAAATATTAAAAAACTAAAAATAATTATAAGAAATTTTAAATAATTTCTAACTTAATAATGCTAAAATATAGTTATCTCCAAAGTTTTATAAATTTTAGATAACTAAAAAGAGCTTTTCGGGACTTGAAAATACAATTATGGCACACTAGTATGATGAATAGTGTTTTATTTTACCAACAATTCAGTTTGATATTTTGAAAAAAAGTTTGAGAGATTCATAAAAATTTGAGAAACTTGAATATCTACACAAAAGAATAGTCTCAAAAGAGTTTAGAGGCCAAATGTGATTTATAAGTCTTATAGAAGTTAAAACTGCGTGAAAAATTTAGAAGTCCTTAATGAAAAGTTTTGAAAACATAACTTGGGTTTCTAGTCTCTAAATGGGATATGCCATTTTCATTTAATTTCTTTTAGTACAACAATCCACCCCTTAAGTTACAATTATAATTCGGGTTGATTATGTTATTTGATATATAAAAAGCTGAGATGATATCCGAGCTGTTCCAATCTAAAAAGTCAAATAAGTAAGCCAAGTTTTTTTTTTCATATCAAATAACCAATCTTGATCAAGAAAAAATAAAATAAAATAAATATCTAACATTAAATATCCAATCTGACATATACACATAATATGTAGTCAGATAAAATATGTACATCTATTGTCTAAAGTTGTTTCTATTTTATAACATTTTATTGTATACATGTGTGTATAATTTGAAAAGAGAGTGTTTATTCTAAATAAATTTCATAATTTATAATTATTACTTTTATTTGGTTTATTATCTTTTGATCAAATATTTTTTTACTCAAATATGTCTATTTGCAATATGCTTAAAATTTTAAGATATCCAATGGATTATTTGTTATCCAATCTAAAATTTTGAATATCTAAAGTATCGGATATGTATGTATAACACCCCAATTTTTACTACTAAAAAATTTGGTTTGTAGCGAAAATAACTAAGTAAAAATAGTGGGGGTTACCGCCGTGATCGATATAATTCTGGTTTATGCAACCGTCCTTACATCAATTACAAGGCTAAAAGTTTTAAAGTGATAAAAATAAAATAAAATCAAAAGTGCCTTTATAATTCAAACATTGAATTTGGAGCATTACTCCGAGTTTACAATACCAAAATACAAAAAGGAGATATCGTGCATCAAGAGTGCAAAAGAGGTATCCAGTTTAATACATAACCCGGATAACAAATACTCTTCACCTGACTCCAACATAAATGGAGTCACTCATCCCCACATAAGGTATCATAGACGCAAAATCATCTACCCGATCCTCTGAAACCTGCACAAAAGATCCAAGACCTTCAGCTCATGGGAATGATCAACGCCCATAAAACGGATGGTCAGTATGCTACAAACTGAGTAAGGGAACAATACTATTGAAAATAGGAATACAAGTAGGAAAAAAACACCAATTAAATGATCATCTTATAAGGCATAATACAATCTAGATCCTTTTATTAAGTATAGTCCATTTTCATTCTTTTATGTGTAATGAGTGCAGGAACCCCACTATTCTTAAACCGGTGGAACGGTCTGAAAATTTTTGGGGACAACACACCCAAGCCACTATTCTTTCCGGTGGAACGAAGGTAATAACATCTTCTCGGGGCAAAATGCTCATGAGCCACTATTCTACCCGGTGGAATGAGAATAAATCATCTCATCGGGGCAGAACACTCCCGAGCTAATATTCTACCCGGTGGAACGGGAATAAATCATCATGGTCCTAACTCACGCATTCTTCCACTTTAAATCATTAGTATATTTTTCCATAGGTTGTAAAGTTATGTTTTATTTCACGATGGCTAGGTGCCCCACTATTCTCAACCGGTGGAACCGTTTGAAACATCTCGGGGGCAACACATCCAAGCCACTATTCTTTTTGGTGGAATAGAGATTAAAAACATCATCTCGGGGTAGAACGCTCCCAAACTACTATTCTACCTGGTGGAACGGGAATACATATATATAGATTTAAGAAAAATAATCCCATAGCCCTACTCTCGTTCTCTTCCACTTTAAGTGATTAGTATCTTATTTAAGATTGATTTTCAGGCATAGAACATAGTCAAACATATATGCATATATAACATAGATCCAAAACTTCGAGTCTTGTTAAACCTTAATTACACTTCCTTTAGTGTTCATTCTCTCATGTTGGTTGTTCCATGCACATTGTATTACAATATCTCCCAAATCCCATCATTAGTATCATGCCCAAAAATCACAACCTGATTCCCATGAGTTTGATTTAGTAATCTCATCCCTATATATATATATATATATATATATATTAAACGTTGAAGGTTTAAGTCTGAATCTCATAAAATTGTCATAAAACTTCATATAAAATATTCATCATTTCAAATTCTCAATAGTTATTCTCTAATCCATGAATATAGAATAATAATATAAACATCTCAAGATGACTTATCCCAAATTTACTATTAAGCATTTATGAACCCCAAATTAACGATAATATCCCCATGAATTACTCAAGTTATTATTATCATAATGTTAAGCCTCCTAACTCATAAGTTACCAAAACATCATTAATATCCCATAAGGACCAAGTTACCCTTTTAGCACAATTAACACCTTTATTTCATAAAATATTATACCATCCATACATATTATTTTTTCCAAGTCCTCATTCATAATCATAACTCATGGGAGACCTTAAGCCCATTTACCACAACTCATTCAACCCATATTTTATATCATAAGACAGAATTTCACAGTTATGACATTCTCATCATCATTCAACCCATGTTTCATACTATAGGTATAATTTCAAAATTTCGAAATTATCATCTTTCAACCCATATTCCATACCTTAAGTTATAATTATTACAAATATGACATTCTCATCATTCAACCTATATTTCATACCTCAAAATATAATTTCACAAATATGAAATTATCATCATTCAACCCAGATTTCATACCATGAGCATATTTCCACAAGGGCGATATTATCATCATTCAACCATAGATATATTTCCACAAGTATGGTATTAACATCACTCAACCCATATTTCATGCTATAAGATGCATTCTTACAAATAAGATGTTATTGGCACAATCATAATATAATGGTATCTCTTACAACCCTTTTATCCTTTCAACCTAACATGCATAACGTCACAAATTATCAATATCAACATACATCACATATTATAGCAGCAATATCATGTAAAACACATTTATTCGAACAAGCAATATCATCAAAAGTCCTAAGCATCGAATAGTATCCTTACCAACTAGGACACTGGGCTCTAAACATGCAAAATTTTGGACTTCCTCCTCCGAAGCTACTGGAAAACCACTTACAGAAAAATAGCAAAATTGTTGTTAGGCTTGAAGAGTTAAACCGAAGGAGAAAATTAAGGTAAATAGGGTAGAAGTAGGTGTAACTGTAGTTAAATGAGAGATTGAGATGTGTGGATATGTAGAGGAATGTGTGGTGAAGCTATGGTAGAAGTTTGGTGGTGTTTGGAGGTGAAAATAGGGATGCACAGCCAAAGGAATAGGGTTGCACGGCTGTGCGGTAGGCTATGTGGCTTCTAGCGAGAGAAAAAGAAAATGCACGGCAGGCGGTGTGAATTTGCACGGTAGTGCTGAATCAAGCAAAGAGGAAAGTTTTTGCACGGTCAGATCGTGTAGGGATTACGTAACTGTGCAGCAGAGGTTTTAAGCGTTGCACAATCGTGCACACTGTGATGCTGCAACAAATGCAAGGGAGGAGGAGGGAAAAGAGGTGGCGGTTGGCGGCGATGGCCGGCAACGACAGGGGGAAGGTTAGGGCAACCTCGATGGTTGGTCCATCGGCCAAATGGCGGCAAGTGGTGGCCGAGGTAGTGTACAGTGGTGGGAGATGGTGGTGTGGAATTTAAAACAGGGAAAGGAAGGGGAAGAAGAAGAAGAAAGGGAGAAGAAAGGAAGGAGAAGGGTGAGGGAGCTTTGTAAAATGGCTCTTTGGAATAAAATATCAATAGATGAGGTAAAAATAAAGAGAAAGTAGGGAGAGTGCGACGTATATATATATGTGCATGTGTGTTGTGCGTGTGGTGTTTTGGGGGAAAGAAAAGAAACAGGAGTGGCGTGCGATAGGGGAATGGTGATGGTGCAGATGCAAGTGGATGATGGTGGTGATGGTTGTAGAGGATGGCTAGGGTAGGGTGGTAGCTGTGGGGTGAGGGTGGTGATGGTTGATGGAATTGTTACGTAAGGGTGGAAAGGATAAGGAGGTTGCATGGAGATGGGGTGTGCGACAAGAAAAGATGTAGGGATAAGGGTGCAGAAGGAGAAGAAGAAAAAGAAGAAAAGGAGGTGAGGTTGATGGATGATGAAAGTCTGTAGGGGACAAGATGGGAGATGGTGCAAATGGCGGTGCAAGTTGCAAGTGCAACTTGCAGAAACGCAGCAAAAGGGCTGGCGAGGGAAGGAGAAGAAGGAAGGAAAAGAAAAGGAAAAAGGAAAAGAGAAAGGTTGAGGAGATTAGTTTAGAGTGATTTTGGATTAGTTAAGGGTAATTAGGATTAACAAAAATTTTCGCAAATTTGATTTTGGTTTACAAATTACGGTTTATCAAAGTTAAATTTTTCATAATTGATTAATGTTTCGAGATTAAGGATAGGTTAAGGCTAATATAGGATTTATTAGGATTAGAATCAAACTAGGTGCTAATGATGTGGGATTATCTTAAGAAAATTTTCGGGGTATTACAGTATGTATTTCAATAACAACAAAAGGAATTCCAAATCATTTTAATATGTATTTTTGCAACAACAACAACAACAACAACAACAATAATAATAATAATAAGTGTAATAGCACTAAATGTTTATCATCTTAGAGTAATAATTGCTTAAATTTAAAATCCATAATTTTTTTTTTGTGAACTGAAAAAAACAACTTCACTACTAAAGGGCCTAAAAAAAATTTAATATGAGATAAAGTTAAATTTATCTTTTAGTTGCTATATTTATTAAGATACTATAAACTAATCACTATATATGTAAATTATTAGTATTCCCTTTGTATTAAAAAGATCCACCAAAGAGGTTAAAAATAAAGTTTGATTATCAATATATATTAATAAAAACTTATCAATTTATATTTTTTTAATATAGATATAATTATTATATTTATGCATCATAATATATTATATTTTAAGAAACAAATTGATGGTTAAAGTTAAAACTTATATATATAATTATTAACTTTATTTTGATAGGGAGAAAATAACAGATTATTGTGGTATTGAAGAGTTGCATCCGAACATTAAGTAATATTCCTGGGCCTAGAATGATGAATGTCATTGACTATTTGATACAATATATTGACTTTTGAGAGGCACAAGGTTAAAAATTAGGCGATTTAAATTGAACTTCTTTGAGGTAAACTTTGACTCGTTGAATAAACGAATATAAAATAAGAATTAGACATGACTCATCTTAACGATCAAACAGACTGAATTAAAGTTCTAATAAGCTAAATCAAACTCAAATGTCTAGTGTTGCTAAATGTGTCGCAACTCTATCAAACTCTTATTTAACTAGACGAAGTATTGGAATTAGGGTTTTAACGGGGCTAGCGCGTTTGGAAGAGAACGGACCACAGCTCTTAAAATATGGATAAAATATGTTCAGAAGGGTGCAGCGCTATGACTCATCTGGCATGAATCCCACGTATCGCTTACGAAGCCGGCCGAGAAAGTCGCGATCTACACACATACGAATTATGTCATCATCGTTTCTGGAAACACGTAGATACCACTTAAAACATATCCGAATTATGGACCTCTATACCTATTAATTAATCTATGATGATGATTTAAGGTTTTATTATTTTGATCCAATCTGATTAGCTCGAAGAAATAAATTAAAAAGAGCACACGTGACGCCTCTCTAACTTATGTCATTGTTAGTATAATAATAGGACAGACTGTTGATAATACAAACCAATAGTCAATATATGGCGTCAGATATATAGGTCAGCGAGGAGAGGACTACCGTCGGTCGATCAAAATGGGTATATTCTGAAAAGAGAGATTTACGATACGATCGAGCTTACCGCTGAGGCAACCCAAAATTGGGTAACTGGCTTTTGAGCTGGCATTCTTCCTTTCTGATGATGCAGCAATAATAAAGCCACCAATACATGCCTGCCTGCCCATATAAAACTATGTATATATGTATGCATGTTAAAGTTTAACAGACTTGGCAATTCTCCTTCGCGCGCATACGTGCATCGGGTCAGAGTCGGATAATGTGTCGGCTGATTTGTCTCATTTATAGGGCGAAAGCTTATCTTCTTCCATATATAATCAGACACATATCTTTGGTCTCGAAATCTATAATAATGTCTAGTGCCATTGGCTAGCTAATTTCTTTTATCCATGAGGAGTCCATGCGCCGTGGACGAAAATAATCGACGTAGCCATGTCCCACTTCAACTCCCCCGAAATTTAGGTCACCGTGAACCTGCACCTTCGCCACCAATTAAAATAACTCTTTTGGGCGC
This sequence comes from Tamarix chinensis, assembly GCA_030549775.1. Lineage (NCBI taxonomy): Eukaryota > Viridiplantae > Streptophyta > Magnoliopsida > Caryophyllales > Tamaricaceae > Tamarix > Tamarix chinensis. Next base: position 49,161,733 of record CM060177.1, on the reverse strand, counting down.
GGTTCTCAGTACTTGGGATTTTTAGCAACTTGTTTGGAGAACGAAAGTTTTATATTACCTAGAAAATTGCAGCATTATCCTTTCCTTTATCTTTATGCTAGTAAAACCGACCTTGTAAACTTTCTTTAATGTTGCTTTTTATTTTATTTTTTTTAATTATCTTTTTATATATATATATATTCTTTTGACTTCAATCTGCAGACCTTAATTTAATGAATTGTATAGCATATATATATCATCTCTCTTACATCACTGTCTTAATTTCAACCACTTAGCTTATCTTATCAGCCATTACTGACGCATCCGCATCAGCCTTACTTACGCACAAGTGGTGGGCGTGTTTATTATGGCAGCCACTTATAATTCTTACACATTGTGTTCCTCTCTGGCCAGCTTTACAGAACATACTTCCTAGGCGGGAGAGACTCGTGCCCAAGGCGTGGATTTTAGAGCAGACCTTTTTTTTCTCTTATTAATGTGGCTCTAAGCCCGAGTTAGTCGACCATTTGGAGGCCGATATGTTATAAGAAGACATGGCATTGTGAATCATGCACGGAGACGGGATGAGAAGAAATACGAAATGTTATGATTCAAAAAATTGGAAAATAAATATGGAGGAAACGACAATCATATTGAATTCAAGATTTATATAACTAAAATATAGTCCTCAAACTCATACTAAATTACTAACAATTATAAACTCAAACGAATTAAATATAATATTTATTTTCGTTAATGACATCAACTATTTATACTTCTTCATCATAAAGCCCTATTTCGACAAAAACCACCGCCTCTAACTTGAGTTCATCAAGAGAAATAGAAGCAACATTAAATAATCTAATTTCTTCAAAAGAATTAAAATCATCACCTATGCAAAAGAATAAAAGAAATTATTTTTTTCGTTTAATAGTTGCCATAGTTTACAATGTAATATGGAATTAGTAAACAACGATAAAATGTTACCATAAATGTTCCATATCATTAATATTTGTTCTTTATATTCCGAAAATCTTCTTGTTAGGAGACGATGATTGTTATGAACAAGCACCAAGTCTTCAACATGATTAAGAAGTAATATATTCCTCTTCATAGTACGAATAAAACTATATGTACTCCAATTTTATTCACTATATGAAGAAGAAGATACTTGATCAAATAATTTGAAGGCAATATTTTGAAGCAACAGTGCACTTGATTCATGAACTCCCTACCAAGCCTTTGGATGAAGAATGGATCTATCATAAAGATAATCAAATTCTCCAAATGAACCATTTTTAAGAGTAAAATTTGCAAACCTCATATTAAGTTTTGAGCGAGCTTCATGATTAGAGAAAAGGGAAATATCCCAAAATTCTAATTCTAAAAAATTATGGCTAAATAAGAATTTATTAGGAAAATTAATTAAACAAATTATTTTATTAAAATATAGGAGAGTTATTTAGGGGCAATCAAGAGGAAAATGATATATAATTTAATTAGGAAAAAAATTAGGGAGTGTTGCTAATTAAAATGAGACTTTAAAATAATAATAATAATAATAATAATAATAATTATTCAAAAATAACCCAAAATTAATCTAAGAATGAATTAATTATTATTTTCTAAATATTATTATTTTAAATAACCCAAAAACACCAAAATACCCAACCCACCTATTTTTCTTTTCTTTTCTTTTTCTCCCTCTTTTTCCCTTTTTCTTTTCTTCCTCTCTTTCCTTTTCTTTTCTTCCCTTCTCTTCCCCACGACCTAGGCCAGCCCACCGCGCGACCCAGCTTCCTCTCCCCCTGCGCGGCCCAGGCCCGTGCCGCACCCCTCCTTCCTTTTTTTTTCTTTCTTTCCTGCACTACAAAAAAACTAGGACCTTAACGACTAACAATTTTGGTCGTTAATGGCTAAATTTTGGTCGCTAATGTCATTAACGAACAAATAAATCGTTGGTTGTCAGTTGTCGTTATTGCTCCCTCGCTAAAGGCTTTAACGACTAACCGAAATTTTTTGGTTGCTAAAGCAATAGCGACAGCATATAACGTTGGTCGCTATAAGTAGTATTGACAACGAATAATATTGGTCGTTATAAGCAATAGCGACGACGTATAATGTTGGTCGCTATAAGCAGTAGCAACAACGAATAATGTTGGTCGTTATTAGCAATAGCGATGAACAAAATATACCGCCGTAAATAATATTAGCGACTAATTTCACACCAATAACGACCAATTTTTCCTTTGCTATTAAAATCCCTGTACCTGTATGCATATATATCCCTTTTAACGTATGGATATAATTTTCTAAATACCTGTCTACAAACATTCAACTAAATATTCATACAAATAATTTGTATCAAATATCTGGTACAACAAAATATTTGATTAATTATAAATATATTACAAAAGAGTTATAGGATACCATTACATTACAAAAATATCATGGCTACCCATTTAATCGACATAGAGAGCCAAAAGCAGGATTCTTGGTTAAACTGACACAAAAAATTCAATATGAAGACGATATCTTGATAGTAAGGCCGATTCTTGTTGCTACTCTTGCTTTCCTATGACAAAAGAATAGGGTCAAAATATGACAGTATATTATGATAATAAGGTCGGAACTGAACCTGTAGAATATCTATTTGCTTCCTCTATAATCGGTAATTTTGATATAGGCATCTCAAAGTCTAAATAGCATAGATGGGTAAAGAACAAACCTCATATTTCTGTACTAGGGAAGCCCACAAGGAATTGCATTGTCCTAGAGTTTGGTCAACTCCATCAACCAACAGGCTCGCCGATATCTAAGAGGTGCTACATATACTACCTTTGTCATGGTAGAAGTCATTCAACTTCACTGCATGCGCAAGACTTCCTGTCAATTCAGAAGAGCTACTAATATTTGCACCAGCATATTCCTTGTATGAAAAGGCATAAAAATGCCCAAAGGATGCGATAAGCATCTCAACACACACAATGAAGTTCTGAAAATCTGTAGCTTCCTGTGCATCTTTTATAAATCCAGAATTGGCAGCAAGAAAAACTAATACACCTTGAGAGGGAAAAAAATACAATTTCATGCAATGGAACACTAATCATGTGACAATTCACGCATAAAAAATATCAAGCATGCAAAAGAGATAATCTAAAGAAGCCATGTTCAATTTATAATTAGCAACACGTAAATAGCAGTATGCAACCCAAAATGCTGTTGGGCATCAGAAAACCTTTTCTCAGCCAAGCCCTTCTCTTCTGCGAGTGTCTTGTACTTGCTCTCCAGCTCCGTTTTTTATTGTATAAGGTCAGCGTCAGCAATCTTCACGTCCTCAAGTTCTTTGGTAGTTTCCTCAAATTTCTTTGTCAGGTTAGAAACCTTCACCTTCAAACCCATTCCCCTGGTTCTCTCCTTGCCAAGTGCTTTTAGAGCATCGTCCCTCTTGTGGATGGCCTTTTTGAATGCATGTTTGTGGTGATCAATCAAGTTCAGAGAGTAGTTCCTGATTCTTTTGTTGTTGATCTGCACCAGCCTGTGTGAGCAAAGATAATACATCTTTAAGCTTGCAAAATTCCTGTTCTAATGAAGCAACTTCACTTGAGACTTTAAAGATAAGTTGAGGGGTTAAGATTCACAACTCTTGAGGTTGATGAAATTGATTATGCAATGGAAGATGACCCTAAGGAGACAGAAGAAAATAGTCCTCCAATTGAGACTTTAAAGGAATTGGTGGTGGTTAGTAGCTAGGGAAAATGGAGTGATGTTTCTAAGCGAAAGATCCCACTAAGAGAACCACTTGGTGACATTTTGAATGTTGCCCATTTGGTTATCTCAAATAACAATTTCTAAGAAGACCAAACTTTATTCTCCTGAAGTTCAAGTAAGATTAGGGAGGAAGAAGCTAAAGAAACGCACAATCCCAAACCAATGAGGGTGCAAGGGAAACATAATGTGATCCAAGGTTGGGAGAGGTTGCAGTGGTCGACACTAGCCCCCCTTCATTATCGAATTATAAGAAGAGGAAAGAGCAAAAACTTGATGATAGAAGGGATGCCAAACATGTTTATAAGGAGCCAGACAAGACTGTGTTTGACACGGGGTGGTGGAGGAGCTTCCTGAGGTGGTTTGAGGCCCACTAGGAATAACCTTGTCAACTAATGTTGATTGTGTTATGCATCCTCCTTACTTTGATACTAACCATGCATTTGTTAGTTTAGAATATAAAGGGGTAGGGGCACCTCTAGCCTCCATCTCTTGAGTGGTTTGGTTAATTTACACTAACCTTCCATTTTTATGTTGCTTGAACAACACATAAGTGGAGATAGAGTACACAATGTTGTATGCTCATGAGGATTCTCACACTTTATTTATGTGGAGGGATTTTTCTGGAGGTATATGGGTGTTTTGTAATGGGGATTGAATTGGTTTGAATATTGTTTCAACGGGGCAACAAATTTTTAATTTGATAGTTCATTCCTAAGTTGATAACCCTTTGCTATTTTGGTTATCTATGCTATTCCAAATTCAATCTGATGAGAGGATTTATGGAATGCCATGAAGAAATTGGTGAGCTAACACTTACTACCACAACTCGTGATTGGACACCTTCATCAAATAGAAAGTTCCTTTGACTTGCAAGGAGGAGCTAGAATAAACACTAAAAGAGCTAGTAGGCTTATGGCATGTATAGATCGATGCAACCTTATGGACCTTGGTTTTATTGCACCGTGCTTCACTTGTTCAGATTCATGGGAAACAAGCGTATGTTTAGATCAAATGTATACAAATATGGAGTTACATTTGAGGTTCCCTAAAGCCAAAGTGCATCACTTAACTCAACGCGCATCCAATCATTTACCCATTATAATCTCCCTACATGTTGAAGGTTCTTATAATCATCAACCAAATGTCACTTATGTCTCCTTAGGGTCATCTTCCAACGCATAATCAATTCATCTTTAATTTGTAATTATTCCTCCATATATCATCCTCATCATACGTATACCCAAATATGATAGTTGTTGCCTCTAATTATGATTTGAGTGTGTACATTGGATGTGTCATTTCTAGGTCATTCTGTAATGCATTGTTAACACTCTTGTAAAGTCATATGTTGGGGAGCATTGTTAGTCCTCGCATGAAAAATTGTTCTTATTTTCCACCATTATTTCTTTACATTTGTTTTATGATTTTATTTATACAATAAACATTTATTCTTATTCCATTATGTTTTAACTTCTTTCATTAAAAGAGTTTTCTCACCCTTTGATTTAGAGTTTAGAAAGCCTTATGTATTAGTCTTGAGTTAGGTGCTAACCATACTAATTCCTTGATATATAAGTATACTTTCAGCCTTGCACACAACATACATTAGTACTCATGTTAGATATGACGATCTCATCCCCACTTTTTTTCAGATTTTATAACTCTTTCCAAACGAACAAAGTTGTGGTGATGACAATTCAAATATTACAAGTTGGTAGCATAGTTTTATTTTAACATTGAATAAAGGAGGATAGTTAAGCACTTGAAAACTAAAACCAACATCATGGCCCAACTATGCTAATTTTTCTGCAACTGAATTCCCGTCATTAAGGTCATGAACCACACAACAAGAAGTGAAGGCTCTCATCAAGTTTCAACAAGCCTTAATAAGCTAGGATTGAGGATGATAAAGAATTTTTCTACCATTAATCAATTAAAAGCACAATCTCAAGCCATCATAAGACTGTAGCAAACAACCTAAAGTTCAGCAATAAAGATATAGTCATAATCAACATTCGCAACAAACCCACATCCATCTCCCAACAGAATATCCAGCCACACCACGAACAACCAAAATACATGGGTTGCCCAAAGCGTTAATGTCCATGTTTACTTCAATGACATTCTCCTATGGAGTTTACCAGCCCACACTACAAGTGTTATGGTGTTGACCAGAAAAAAAAAAGATTATATACTTACATCTATGCAATATGCTCAAAAGAAGCTAGCCTTATGATGTATTGGATTGTATGCCTTGGAGGAGAATGAGTTTCCCTAAAAACAAGTCTATTGTGAATCTACCATAATTTCCAAATTCTCAAGGGAAAGACAAATACCCAAGGAGGCTAATCAAGATTGAGACTACAGTAATTAGACTAATTGAATAAAATAACTCTAATTGCACAATCCAATTTAAATTTGCAAGAATTTTAACCCAAGAATCCAATTCCAATTAATTTAGCACAAAATTTTCAAATTGATAGTTCTAACATGAAATTAGATACATTTTAAAGGATATTGTAAATTCAATTGATCTAAACTAGCTAAATCGGATACAACCGACAAATCCGGATATAGTCGGGTCACAAATCCAATTTTCACAAATCAACCATAACCAATACAATTAACCATTCCAAATCATTCATACAACACACATATATATAATTAAACAACTAAATTATCTTATCACAATCTAATTCATTTAAAATTAATCAAAACATAAGTTAGGGTTTGAGTAATTATACCAAACGAATTGGTTGCTAAATTGGTCGTTAATGCACCTGTTTGTTGTAGTGCCGGCTTGTCTGTTTTCCTTTATTTTATTTTCTTCTTCTTCCTCCCTAGACTGTCGGCCTCAACCCTTCTTCTTCCCTAAGGCACGGGCAGTGACTGAGGAGCTAAAACCTTGCCCTCCGCCGGGCACCACCGCTGCCAACCGTCCTTCCCTCCCTCTCCTGTTGCTTTCTTTCATTTTTTCGACCCCAACCGACCCCTTACCCTCTCCAGAGCACCCTGCCCCTTTCCCTTTCCCTCTTCCCTCGACCTTGTTGCCCCTACCATGGCAGAACCGCCTCGACTGCCACCACCGGGTGGCATGCCTGGCATCTGCACCTCTCTTGTCTTTTGTAATCTCCCAAAATTTTGAAAGTCTATAATTTAATAAATCACTTTTATTTGGGATAACTTAGCTTTTAAACTTACTTAATTTAATTATTTTGAGGATTTTACCTTCTTAATTTATTTAATTTAACTATTTTGTGGATTTTTGTGTATATATAATTAGATGCGAATATTTAATAAATTAAAATAATTAAATTGTTATTTCATCATACCTATTCCATTTAAATAACATTTCAAACTAATATTTTCCAAAATTTACCTTTAAAACAATATATTAAAATATATTAAGTTAAATTATTCAAATTTATTTATCTACCCCAAAAATCCTAATTTAAGAATTATGGCAGAATAATGATTTATTAGGAAAATTAAGAAAATAAATTATTTTATTAAATAAAGATAAATCAATAAATAAATTATTTAGAAAATTTTGGACATGTTACTAATTAAAATGGTAACTAAGGACAAATTATCCAAAATAGCCTAATTAATTTAAAAATAAATTTAATTATTATACTTAAAATAATTATTATTAAAATTAAATATATAAACAAATAAAGACCCAAATACCCCCAACCCAACCATTTTATCATTTTTTCCATTTTCCTTTTTCCTTTTCTCCCTTCTTTTGCTTTTTCTTTCTTCCTCCTTTACATTTTTTCCATCTCCCCCCGGTTTGGGCCAGCCCGTCAGCCTAGACCTCATTTCCCTCCTTGGCCCGTCTCGCACATTACCTCCTTCGCCCAGGCCGGCCGTTCTTTTCCTTTTTCCTTTTCTCCCCCTGGACCAACCGGTCCAGTCGTCCCCTTCTTCTTCCCTGACCTGCAGCGCAACGGTAGTGTCGACTTGCAACCCAAATTTCGCCGGCAGCCATCAGCCCAGCGCCGACCGTCCTCCCCTGCCCTTCCTATAACACCCCCAAAATTCACTACTGAAAAATTTCGTTAATTAAAAGAAAATTAGCGAAAGCAAATTAATAAACTGTGAACTATGGGAGTATTACCGCCACACTTAGTACTAGACCGGTTCACTCATACCGTCCTAGTACCAAGTGCTAAGGCTAAGAAAAATGAAATACAATTTGAAAGACATTCGACATACATAAATCAAAGTAAACTTGCAAGAAATGCAACATACTTAAATCAGAGTAGCGCTTCAAATCGTTTACAGGAATAAAATCCACCAATAGTGGTTAAAGTAACAACATAACATAAAAAACCAGGAAATTAAATGAAGAAAGAGGAAAACCCTAATGGTACCGGATAATTCCTTACTCTCTTTCCCGTTGCCCACTTGAGTAGCACCTGAAAGACCTGCAAGGGCACTGCCCATTGAATAGGCAGGGGCCCCATAAAGGGAATCCCTTCAGTACTACGGTACTGAGTAACCCTTTAATACCACACTTAAAGACATGCCCGCAATGCAACACATAGTGTAACTATATACATATGAAAACAGAGGTGCATACATAACAATCACACATAAACACAAGCTATAATTCACGATCGATACTTTTGGGCCTTAAGCCAAGTCATAGTGTAGAATCAATACATTCGGGCCTTAAGCCATTATTCCATCATCATTCAATCAATATCATATTTTATATCCATGTGAGTGCGAGAACCCCACTATTATAGCCGGTGGACCGGAAAGTATACACTCAGGACAGAACGCTCCTGACCACTATTATTTGCCGGTGGACCGGTCTCCAAGGCAAGACGCTCCTGACCACTATTATTTGCCGGTGGACCGGTCTGACCCCGACTCACATAGTGTTCCACTATAAGTGATTAGTATTTTTCCATAACTTTGTTCACATGCATATCAGGTTTTATTGAGCTCGAGACCCCCACTATTATTGCCGGTGGACCGGAATGTATATATATATATATATCATCCAGGGCACAACGCTCCTGGCCACTATTATATCCGGTGGACCCGTACTCAATATCACTTGCCAGGGCACACGCTCCCGGGCCACTATTATAACCGGTGGACCGGTACTCAATGTCATAAATCATCTGGGCCTGGCTCATTAATATTCCACTTTCAATAATAGTATCTTTCCTTCCTTTAATCAGCACAACAATCATATTTATTTGCCTTGAATGGGAGATCAATAACCCGGGACACAAAGGTACACTAGTCGTACCGATGCATACAAGCTACTCAGTACCCTTCAACCACGAACCCAAGGACGCAAAGGTACCCTGGTCGTACTGGTGCATAAAGCTAACTCAATACCCTACCGACAATGACACCTAATCCATAAGTATGCATACCCCCTTACTAGGTCCGTAGAGCTAGAAAGAGTAAGATATAGGGCCTGGCTGGGGCACAAAGGCACACCAGCAAATACCAGAATAATTGTGGACTAAACCACGTCCTTAGGGTAGCGACCTCTAAGGAGTTACCATTCCCGATCTCGAGGTCTTTCACTTTAAGTAATAGTATCTTAATTAAAGTGATCACGAAAAGCACAATAATCAGATAATTATCCACTTTCAATCGTTCCGATATCATTAGCCGTTTCTTATTCTGACGGTCATCCAAGATAACATAGAGAAATCATTAAGGCCATACTAATCATCAAATGCTCTTACTTGGCTAATCAGCATTATTTGAATCATATTATAATGCTCCACAATCATAACGACATGTTAGGTACAAATTACTCATTGACCCTTTACTTATATAATTGCTAAGTATTCCTTCCTCTTGACAATTTACTATATTACCCCTTAGGTTACATAATTACCAAATTACCCCTTGTCCAATTTAGATTACCAAATTATCTCCTACACTTTTTAGATCACCATTCACCCCTCATAATTGCTACACTTATCATATTTCCCATTTGGTTGGTTAGATTACCAAACCGCCCTTCTCCTTTGTTATAATTACTAAATTGCCCTTGAGTTGGATAAATTACTAAATTACCCTCCTTCATTATCATGATTACTATTTTGCCCCTTTAGTTGGTTAAATAATTATCACTTTATCCTTTAATCGGCTAAATTACCAAATTACCCCTTTAGTTGGATAAATTACCAAATTGTTCTTCTCCTTTATCATAATTACCATTTTACCCCTCTCAATTATTTTAATTGCCATTTTACCCTTTTTAATTATCATAAATCCCAAATTACCCTTCTTCATGATCACAATTACTAATTTACCTTTCTTCATAATTATAATTACCAAGTTTACCCTTCTCCATATTTATAATTATAAATCTACCCTTCTCCATCTTTATAATTACAATATTACCCTTCTCCATTATTAAATTTACCATAATGCCCTTTTATTGATTAATTTACCAAATTACCCTTATCTGTTATCATAATTGTCCAATTACCCCTTTTTAATCATACTTTAATTACTAATTTATCCTTTGTCGTTATCATTATTACCAAGTTACCCCTTACTACCGGGTTTACCATAATATCCTTTTATTTACAAAATTACTCTTCTACCCCTTACTTTCAAATTACCATAATATCCTTTTATTTACAAAATTACCACAATACCCTTTTTATTTATAAAACTACCATAACACTCCTTTTACTTTACAATTTACTATTTTACCCTTTCACATCCAAAATTACCATCTTTATCTTTCCTTACATAATTACCATTTTGCCCTTCTTTTCCAAAATTACCATATTACCCCTTTACTCCCAAAATTACCATAATACCCCTTACTTATAAAAATTACCATTTCGCCATTTACTTATAAAATTACCATATTTCCATTTATTTATGAAATAACTATTTTGCCCTTCTACTTCCAAAAATTACCATAATGCCCCTTTACTTGAAAAATTACCTTCTTTTCCTTTACTCATAAATTTATAATAATATCCCTAACTTCCATAATTACCACAATACCCCTTCTTACTTATAAAATTTCCATATTGCCCTTTTCCTTTTAAATTACCCTAATACCCTTCTTTCTCACAACTTACAATTTTTATCCTTTTACTTATAAATTATCATCTCACCCCTTTCCTTTGAAAATTACCAAAATACCCTTTTTCTTACAAAATTACCAAAATAGCCCTCTCACTTATAAAATTACCACTTAACCTTTTATTACACCACTTTTATGAATTTACCACCAATACATAAAATACCAATATTAGCACTTCATTCTTATCATTTAAGTCCACCAACTTGTCATTATTCAACATAATACTCATTATCAACTACATACATTAGATCACATACTTCATAAGCATAATTACTAAAATACCCTTAGACAATAATATTATTCATGCATTAGCAACATAATACATCATAAACAAGAATTTAACATTTCTATCAATAATCAACCTCTTCCTTAATTATCATACCTACACATGGCACAAAGGCTATCAAGCATTTCCTTTTTCTTTCAATCAATGTAAACAACCATTTATATATCATGCTAGGCACACAAAACATGCATCAAATCATACCAAAATCCCTAATGTGCTAGCATACATTTTTCCATGTATTTAAGGGAGGATTAACAGTTACCTTAATCCCGCAAAAACTCAACCCTTACCGGTATCCCGGTTAAGGATTCAAGGCTTAATTAGCAACTCAACACCTAAAAATAATATCAATCATTATTATGTTAGAAATAAGAAATTAAAAGGATAAGACTTTATAAGAATTTATTTAATAATAAAACACTTTAATTAATTATTAATATACCTCAAAATTTTTCCAAATAAATTCCAAAACAAGGGGCAGCTCACGCTGCATGAACAGCGTGAGCCTCATGCAAAATGAGAGGAGGAAAAGGGTTCGAAGGGGGGGTAAGATAGAAGGGAGGAGATGGCTCGGTTTAGGGGCTTTAGGCTAGAAAAGAAGGTAGTTGGGGGAGGTTTCAAGGTAAGGGAATGGTGAAGGAGTGAAGAGGGGGTGTAGGTGGTGGCTGGGGGTGGTTTCACGGTGGCATAGGGTGGCGGAGACGGCGGCGAAGTTGGCTGTCGAAATGGGTCGAGGTGGAGGGGTTGAGAAGGAAGGAAAAGGGGAGGGAAAAATGAAGGGGTTCAAGGGCTATTTTTGGGAAAGTAAGGTATGGGGTGGTAGAGGGGGTTGCAGGGTGTCGAACGGTGGGTCGGGTGGTGGCAGAGGTGGCCGAGCGGCGGCGGAAGGGGTGGTTGCAGGAGGCTCTGCGATAGGGGGAAAATGGGGAGAAAAAGGAAGTGGTGGAGAAGGGGGAAAGTGCAGGGCTCGAGGGGTGGCTTGGGGGTCTCGTGGTGGTAAAGGGTGGTAGTAGGTGGTGGCAGAAGGTGGCGCAGGGGCTGGGTGCAGTGATGCAAGCGGCGGTGGGTGGCGGTGATAAAAAACTGGGGAAGAGAATGGAGGGAGAAGGAAGGAGAGAAGAGGGAACTCGGGGAAGGAGAAGGGCTCGAAAATTATGGGGAATGAAGGGCTGGGGAGATGAAGAAAAAGAAGAGGGAGAAGAGAGGGTCAGTGGCTGGCCGGCGAGCGTACGCAGGTGGCAGGTGGTGGTCGGTTGGCAGGGGAAAGAGAGGGAAGAAGAAGGAAAGAACAGGGCGCGCAGGCTGGGGATGCAAGGGTTGGTTGGGTTCGAATGAGGAAAGAAAATGACGGGGTAGAGAGGAAGATAGAGGGCAGAGAGGTAGGTGGTGGCCAGGTTGCAGGTGGCGGCGTGCTCAACCATGGCAGAAGGTGTTGGTCGGGCGTGGGAGAAGAATGAAATGGAGGGGAGGTGCTGGGCGAGCGGCTGGACCGGCACAAGAAAGAAGGGAGCCGGCCGGTCCAGGAAAAAAAAGAAGGCTGGGCGGCTAACTTATTGGGCGGGCGTGTGTGGGAGAAGGAGGGGAGGGATGGGCCGAGGCCCTTTGCGTAGGGGAGGGCTGGCCTGGTGAGGCAGCCCGAGGGAAGAAAAGGAAAAAGAAAAGAAGAAAGAGGAAAAAGGGAAAAAGGGTAAAAAGTGAATGGAAAAATAGGGAAAATAAAATAAATTAATTTATAAAATCATATAATATAATATTCTTGATAAATTATTTAGTTTAATAATTTAATTCATTAGAATCTAATATATTAATTTAAAAAAAAGGATAAGGTTAGTAAAATATTAGATTGGAAATTTATTTAAATAAAATAACATGATAAATAGCAAAATATTTATTTTTAATTTATTAAATACTCTTATCCAAATTTACATACTCTAAAATCCATAACATAATTAAAATAAATAATTTTAAAAGCAGATTTTATTCCAAATAAAAGTTATTTATTAAAATATAGGTTTTCAAAATTTTTGGGGGATTACACTTCCGTCATTTTCTTTCCCTTTTTCGACCCCAATAAGCGCCATAGCTACCCTCCTTGCGTGCCCATCTCATTTCCTCTTTCTCCCAGACCCGACCTAACCTGCCATGGCAGGACTGCACCGCCTACCACAGCCGGTCGGTGGTCCTACCACACCTGCCTCGCACGTCTTCTTCTTCCCTTGTCTTTTTCCCCATCAATTATCCTATAAATACCCCCCATTAGCAGCCTGGTTCGAGCTCCTTTTCCTGCAGCCCAGGAACCTCATTTTTTTTGCCGCCGCCCAAACAGACACTATCCCGCCACCGTCGGCCACCTCCGTTGCAAACTCCGCACACAAAAACCTTCCCTGCACCTCCCTCTACAAAACTAAACCACCATCAGCCCCTACCTCGCCCTGCACGTGCTGCCCTGGCCATGCGAAATCGCCACCCCGAGCAGCCCCTTCTAACCCCTCGCCGCCCCTTGCGCCGCCTTCCACCACCAATCCCGCCTCTACCAACACCTCCCTCACCCTCCAAAACACCCAGGGAACCTTCCCCTACCTTCCCACACCTTCATCTCCCCCTGCCTCCCTCTCCTTCTACCTTCTCCATTTTTCCACCACCTCCCACCACCTTCGGCCGCCGCACCAACCACCGTGCACCACCACTCCCAGCCATGCCACCACCCTCATTCCACCCCTCTTCACCTGTTGCATCTTCCTCCACCTCAAACACCCCTCTATCCCCTCTCCTTTAGCCCAGACATTGATCTTTCCACCCCTCTTCCTCCTCCACCACCGCCGCCATCGCCGCCACGCGCCGCCACTGGTTCCACCACTAACCTTAGGTGGTGCTCTAACCTCCTCAACCCCTAAACCTTTTTAGCACATGTGATTAATAATTTTTACTAATATTAAGTGTATTATTATTGTTGTTGTTATTATCATTATTATTATTATTATTATGGTTGGTATTATTATTATTATTATTATTACCTTTATCAATAGTTAATCTAACTTTAGAAACCCTTTTTATATAAGTGTTAACAATTTTTAGTAATATTAATAGTATTACCCTTATTATTATTATTATTATTATTATTATTATTATTATTATTATTATTAATGTTGTGTTGTTATTATTATTATTATTAGTATTATTACCACTTAACCTAACTTTATGTTATTATTATTGTTATTGTTACTATTAGTATTACCGTTATCATTATCATTATTTCCTTGCTAATATTGTTAAAACTACTTTCTTCCATCATCACTTTTATATATTAATATAAATATTTGGACCCTTATATTATTATTATTATTATCATTTTGGTTACTATTATCATCATCATCATCATCATCATCATCATCATCATCATCATTATTATTCTTATTATTATTATTATTATTATTATTATTATTATTATTATTATTATTATTATTATTATTATTATTATTATTGTGACAAAAACATTTGAACCCTTATATTATCATTATTCAAAATACAACTTTTATCAGTATTATCTTTAGGAATATTTGTACATTGTTGGTATCGTAATTATTATGTTATTATTTTAATCCTAATACTATTATTAGACTTAGCCTTAAAAACGCTAAGGTTTCTATCACTATAAGCGTTAGCATTTCTATTAGTATTACTACTATCACTATTTGGCTATAATCAGTATCAATACTATTATTATAAGAATAAAACTAATAGGTTTAATAATATAAGCATAGCGATAAATATTAAAATAAAAATATTTTGACTAGTAATATTTAGTAGACTATTTTTAAGATAAAAACCCTAGTTTTCGTATAATACTCGCTTTAATAACAATAATCCTAATCTTAGACTAAAATAAGGGATGACGGTACTTTTGAGGGAAACTAATACTTAGTATTTTTCCTTTTATAGGTAAATCTAACCAAAACCCTAAGGAGTTGTAGGAGCGTGCTCCAAGCCCGGTGTCGCTTTAGGTAAGGACGTAACTAAGGACTTTTGTGTGTCTATATGTATTATGTGCTTCGCATGCTACGTACCCTATGTTTATCATTATCAATTATGTTGTGTGTGCATGACATGGAGTTGAAGTATGTGTGGTCTGTTTACATGGCATGTGTATTATGTATATGTGATGATATGTGTCGTGATCTTGTAAGACGTGCATGTGAGGGATTTGATGTGTTTTGTGTGGGAGAAAGGATTAAAAAGGAGGATGGGAAAGAGATTGACCAAGGGAGGTGAGTTGACATAGTTATTTTAATGATTTATGAGTGGAAGAATAAAAGGGAGAATTCTAGGGTTCATGTGGGGGAATCTGATTTATAATTTTATGGTTTGTGTGCGGGAGAGTTTAGCTTATGGTTTTGTGTGAGAGAATCTAATTTATGGTTTATATGGGAGATTCTAATTTATGATTTTATGTGGAAGAATCTATCTCATGATCTTGTATGGAAGAATCTAATTGGTGGTTATGAATTGGGGGAATCTAATTAATTGTATTATATGGACAAATCTTTGGTATAAGGTTTGTATGGTGGTATTAATGGTTGCATGGTGGTATTAATGACGGTATGGTGGTATTAGGGTGTGCATGGCGGTATTAGGGTTTGTATGGTGGTATTAATGGTTGCATGGTGGTATAGGGTTTGTATGGTGGTATTAATGATTGCATGGTGGTATTAATGGCGGTATGGTGGTATTAGGGTTTGCATGGCGGTATTAGGGTTTGTGTGGTGGTATTAATGGTTGCATGGTGGTATTAATGGCTGTATGGTGGTATTAGGGTTTGCATGGTGGTATTAGGGTTTGTATGGTGGTATTAGGGTTTGTATGGTGGTATTAATGGTCGCATGGTGGTATTAATGGTTGTATGGTATTATTAGGGTTTGCATGGTGGTATTATGGTTTGTATGGTGGTATTAATGGTTATATGGTGGTATTAGGGTTTGCATGGTGGAGTTAGGGTGTTGCATGGGAGTTAATGATTGTATGGGATTTAGGGTTTGTGTGAAAAGTTCGAGAGGTTGCATGGGATGTGTAAAGTTTGCATGGGAGCGAAATTTACGTATGAAAGGTTGATTTGGGATGTAAGAAAGGTAATGCAAGTACTATTTGGGTGTTTGAACTATTTTGGACGGAAAATAGTACGTGGAGTATTATAAGGGTATGGAGGAGACAGAATTAGGGTTTGGAGTGATTAACTCTGGGTCGTTGTGATTAATTAGGGTTGGAGTAGCTAATTGTGATATGTTGTGGTTAATTAAGGTTTGGAATGGCTAATTATGGTTGTTATGGTAAAATAGGGTTTGGAGTGGTTACCGACGATTTGGTGTGGACAATTAGGGTTGGTTATGGCTGCTTAGAGTTTTTTTTATCATGTGTATTTATTGATTAGAGTGTAATTATGATTGTGGAATTTTATTATTTGTGAGGTGTGAAGTATAAAGATAATGATTCGTACATGTCCAAGGTGAAAATCTTTTGAATAAGATATGTTAAGACACTAATCACTTATAGAGAAAGATGTTGAGCCGGACCCAGACCGGTCCACCAGCAAATAATAGTGGTAGGGTATGTTACCCTCGTGACCGGTCCACTGGCTATAATAGTGGTAGGGCATGTGCCCTCGTTACCGTTCCACTGGCTATAATAGTGGGAGATTCCGTGCTCAACAAACCAATCATAATAATGATAAGACATGGGAAAGATACAAATATTTACAGTGGAACACCTTGTGAGTCGGGGCCAGACCGGTCCACTGGCAAATAATAGTGGCAGGGTATGTTACCCTTGTGACCGGTCCACTAGCTATAATAGTGGCAGGGCATGGCCCTCGTGACCGTTCCATCGACTATAATAGTGGAGTTCCCGTACTCACATGGACTGATAAAGACTATGATGTGAATCGATTATAATTATCAGAGATCTGATGAGAAAGTTATCTGGTTCATAATCGGTATTGTTTATTTGTGTTATTGCATGTTATCTACATGGTTATGCCATTCTGTTATGTCATGTATCTGTGTGTGTGTGGGCCTTATTTCATCTGTTACCTTACTCAGTACGTAACGTACTGATCACCCGTTTCATGGGTACTGCTCATTCCCACGAGGAGAAGACCCGTTTGAGCTTGTGCAGGTAGGGGATGATGTCTTCGATGCCTACGACACTTACGAGGCATCAGATGGGGCTGAGCGTTAAGCCTAAACCTGACTTAGGGATCGAGATTGACTTGGCCGGACTCTACCTCCTTTATTTGACCTTGTATTAACGTATTTTAGTTGTGTTTCGTGCTATGCTTTATGTTTTGAAAAACGTACTCTTTAGTTTGTTATCCTAAACCGCACTCTGATTTATGTATGGTTTATGTTTTATTAACGATTCGTAATTATTGTTAACTTCATTCAGCCTTAGCACTTAGTATCGGAACGGTAGGAATGAACCGATCTGGTACTAAGTGTGGCGGTAATGCCCCTGAGTTTACGGTTTTATCTTTTCATTTCCGCTAAACCTTTTTTGATTAAACGAAATTTTTCAATAGTAAATTTGGGGGTGTTACATCTTCTTTCCCTTGTCATTGCCTACCCAATCAATCTATAAATACCCCATAGGATGCCTTAATTCAGTTTTTGATTTTGAAATCTAGAATTTTCCCCTTTTTGCCGCCACCCCCTTCAGACAAACAATCCGCCGCCGGTGCCACGACTAACCTTCCCAACCCTTAAACCTATTTTATACAATTATTAGTTATTTATTAACATTAATGGTATTATCTATAATAATATTATTATTACGATTATTAGTATTAATATTAATATTATCATCATCATCATCATCATCATCATTATTATTACTACTACTACTGCTTAACCTGACCTTTGAAATATTTATAACTAATGCTACTATTAATGGAGATCTATAATTTTAGTATTATCATGATAACCCTTGCTGCTGCTGCTGATGCTGCTACTGTTGTTGTTGTTGTTATTATTACTATCATCATCATCATCATCATCATCATCATCATCATCATCATCATCATCATCATCATTATTATTATTATTACCATTATCATTTTATTCTTGCTAATATTGTTAATACTAACTTTATCCATTATCACCTATTATTATTAATATAAATATTTGGACCCTTATATTATTATGATCATTCAGTTACTATATTATTGTTATTGTTATTATCATTATTATGCTTAACATTATTATTGTCATTATTATTTTTATTATGATTACTATTGTTGTTGTTGTTGTTGTTATTACTATTATTTTTAATACTAACTTTATCCATTATCACCTATTATTATTAATATAAATATTTGGACCCTTATATTATTATGATCATTCAGTTACTATATTATTGTTATTGTTATTATCATTATTATGCTTAACATTATTATTGTCATTATTATTATTATTATTACCATTATCATTTTATTCTTGCTAATATTGTTAATACTAACTTTATCCATTATCACCTATTATTATCAATATAAATATTTGGACCCTTATATTATTATGATCATTCAGTTACTATATTATTGTTATTGTTATTATCATTATTATGCTTAACATTATTATTGTCATTATTATTTTTATTATGATTACTATTGTTGTTGTTGTTGTTATTACTATTATTTTTATTATTATTAATGTTATTGAAACCGAATTTGGCATGTTACCATTTTGTTACTATAGAAGAAGAATACCCGACCTTAGTATTATTATTATTATTATTATTATTATTATTATTATTATTATTCAAATATTGCTAATATTATTCCTAATGCCTTTATTACTAACATTATTACTATAGTATCATTATTAGTTATTACTATTATTATTGTTATTATTATGTTAATATTATTGTGATAAAAACATTTGAACCCTTATATTATTATTATTCCAAATATAACTATTGTCATTATTATCTTTAGTAATATTAGTACTTTGTTAGTGTTACTAATATTATATTATTATTTTATCCTTAAGGTCATTATTAGCCTTAGCCTTAAAAATAATAGGGCTTCTAGTTCTAGGAGTGTTAGTATTACTATTATTATTATTATTATCACTATTTCATTATAACAAGTATTAGTACTATTATTAGAAGAAATAAAGCTATCAGATTTAATAATATAAATATAGTTATGAATAGTAACATAAATATATTTTGACTAGTAATATCTAGTAGGCTAACTTGATGGTAAAAACCTTAGTTTTTCACTTATAAATCTCCCTTTAATAATAGTAACCCTAATCTTAGACTAAAATAAGAAATAATAGTATTTTGGTAGGAGGGAAACTAATCCTTAGTTTTTCCCTCTTATAGGTGAATCAAGCCAAAACCCTTAGGAGGCGAGGAGCGTGTTCCATGCCTGGTGTCATTTTAGGTAAGGATGTAGCTAAGTCTCGTGTGTGTTGTGTAACTTGTATGCCTTGGATGTTATGTATCATGCTATGTCGTGTATCGTATGATTTTCATTAACTTGTCTTGTGTGTAGTGCGGCTTGGAGTTGAGGTATGTTTATGTGTTCCTTATGGCATGAGTATGATATGTATATATGGTGATTATGATGTGATATGATATGACCCTCTAGGACATGCATGCTAGGATGATTGATAATGTGATATGAGAATGAAAGGAGAAAAAGAAAGAAAATGGGAAGTGAGTTTGCTAAGGGGGATATGAGGTTAACGAAAATACCTCATGTTCCATGAGAGGAAAATAAAAAGGAAGAGATGACCAAAATGAAAAAGAGATAGGAACCATGCATGGGAATTCTAGGATTTGCATGGGAACTTCGAGATTTTCATGGGGTGGATGAAACTTGCATGGGGATGATCTCTATGTGAGAAATGTTGTTTTAGGGTGTAAACAAGCTAATGGGAGAGTTGTGGAGTGGTTGGAGACTTAGGACGAAAATTAGTATGTAGGTTGGTGTAAGGGTGTATAAGGGACCCGATCAGGGTTTTGAGAGGAATCACTAATCTGGAAAAGAAAATATGGAAGCAAAAACAAATAAGGGAGAGTGAAGTACGGATTAAGAGTGGAAATTTATTTTATAAGGGGTGAGTATGGGTTCCATGGGTGAGAAGAGACCTTGAGTGAAAAAGAGAGATGTTACTTGTGGGAGAAGAAAGGGTACTAGGGTTGAAGTGGCCAACTAGGTTTTCGGTCACCTATGGAATCGAGGGGGTAAAGCAATGTGATTTGGGATTGGATCTAAATGAGATAAGGTGTGGGGTGATAAATGATGTAATGGTAGTGTGAGTGAGAGAACGTTGGGGCACATAGATCCAATTAGGGTTTTCAAGGGAAAACCCTAGAGGGTGATAGTAGGTGGAGTTTGATGTCATGAGGTGTTGGGCCTTAACCCACACTCTTAGGAGTTGGTTTTCTTTATATGTAAGTGTAAGGGGAAAGGATGTTGAGGCATGATGAGAGGCGTAGGAGTCTCAAGATATGGGACAGACCCCCTCGAGAGGATAGAGGTAGAATGTTGGAGGCATGCATGTCAAGGGTGAAATGCTTATCGAATAAGATACGAATAAGATACTATCCATTTAAAGAGAAAGATTGTTGAGCCGGGCTTAGACCGGTTCACCGGCGAATAATAGTGGCTAGGAGCCGGGGTGCCCTGCATGACCGGTCCACCAGCGAATAATAGTGGCTAGGTGCATTTTGCCCTACATGACTGTTCCACCAGCTATAATAGTGGGGGTTTTCATGCTCAACAAACCAAACATAATGATGATAAGACATGGGAAAGACACGAAGTAATTACAGTGAAACGCCATGTGAGTCGGGGCCAGACCGGTCCACCGGTAAATAATAGTGGCCAGGAGCATTTTGCTCTGCATGACCGGTCCACCGGCTATAATTGAAATGCCCCGAATTTTTCTTTATTTTAAATATTATATTTAAATAAGGTTGTATTTGAAAATTTAAGTTAATAAATTATTTTATTAAACTAAAAGGAAATTTAGTAGGACAAATTAATAAGAAATTTTATAAATAGGTTAAGTAAAGGAAATTTTGGTATATTATCTAATTAAGGATTTTAATTTGGAAAATTATTTAAATAAATTATTTTATTCAAATTAAAAAAGATAAAATAGTTTCAAATTAATTTTAATTTTATAAATAATTAAATTAAATAAAATTTGAGGGATTTATTAATTTAAAATGGAAAAATTGAGAAATCCTTTAAAATACAATTTAGCCTAAAAAGGGATTTAAAAAATTATTTTAATTAAATATTATTAATTTTAAATATCCTAAATATTCAGATTTATTTAATTTGACCCAACCTAAATTAATTCTCTTTTCCTTTTTCCCTTTTTCCCTTTCTTTTCTTTTCCTTTTACTTTCCTTTATTTCTTTTTCTTCTTCACCTGAATTGGGTCTGTTGCGCGGCCCAATTCCTTTTTCTTCCTTCCTTTTCCTTCGGCGCGTCCCAGCTCGCGTGTCGCCCCCCCCCTCTCCCCCTCTGCACTGTGTTTTATGTCCTTCTCCCAATCAAACGCCGCATTTCACCTCATTCATATCACCGTTGCACGTTAACCCCAGAACGCTGTCCTTCAGGCCTTTTTACGTCAAAACTCGTCGTTTCATTTAATCATTTTTCCCCTCGCGCCGAACCGCCTGGTCTTCCCCTTTTTTTTTTCTTCCTTCTTTTCTTCCCTGCGAACCGGCCAACCAGCTCCCACCTCCTTCTCCTTCCTCCAGCCCGACGCCATAACCACCAGCACCTCCATTTCTCCCCGAAAATGGCGCTGCCGGCCACACGTGGCGTGACCGGATCTTCTCCCACTCGTTTTCTTCCTCTCGACCTTCCCGTTAATTTGAACTGTTCCACTCTCCCTCTCTCCTCCACGTTTTTCCCCATTTCTCTCGCGAAGGTCGGTAAAAATTCAAAAACATTACCGCCGACCTTCAGCTCAAATAAACCAATTTCCCTCCCAATTTCAACTCCTGTTAACCTCCCCAATTCAACCTTAACCTCCACAACTATAAAAACCATCCTCATAACCTAGATTCGGGATTTTTATTTCCCCGAAACCCTAAGTTCAGACCGTGCGCCACCGCCCCTTTAGAGGACTATTACTCCACCTCCGGCCAACTTCAACGCCTCATCTTGATCCCAATCTATTCCCTGAAATACCCTCTAATTAACTAAACTAACCACAACCTTCGATTCATCTTGTACAAGCCTCCATAATCGCACAAATTTGGTTAGTTGCTTCGACAGAAAATTTCACCCCGAGACGTTGAACCACCTTCCACCACCACATGCGCCGCTTCTAACACCTTTCAAACCAACCATTAACTCCTGATAAATCTCCTCTACAGCTTCATAGATTTATTTTATTTTTCTCCTTCCCCTCACCTCTTTTTCTTCATTTTTAACCCTCTTAGATCCATTTTCCGGCCACCTCCGGGAATCACCGCCGGTTCCACCCATACCCTCCGACTCAAGGTGAAATATTAGACCTTTTAAACTCTTACTTTCGATTTATTGATAATTATTCTGTTTTTATCCTAATTTTTAATGTTAATTCAACTTTAATTTTTATCATTATAATTATTATTATTATTGCTATCAACTATATTCTAATTTATAAATTTGTTTGACAGGTCTGGGAGTATTATTGAGTAAGATAAATTATCATTCTCAAATTTTGCTTATTTAATGGAATTATTACATGTTTACTGTTATTATTAATAATATTAATAATAATATTATTATTAGTGTAATTATTTAATTAATGTTGTAATTATTTTAGGAGGGACAGAAACCAAAAATTTTAATTATGCCTCGCACTTTTACTTTTTATTAATATTATTAGCATTTTTAACATTATTTCTAATTATATTATTATTATTATTATTACCTTTATTAACTTTATATTATAAGTATATATAATGTTAATATCATTATTAAATTTTTGAATAGTGTTATTATTAAATGGAGTGATTTTGAAAGCCACCTTGCAATTTTAAGAATTATGGTATTATTAATATTAATATTCTACTAATAAGAGTGTTATTAATAATGTTTTACTTTTATTATTATTATTATTATTATTATTATTATTATTATTATTATTATTATTATTATTATTATTATTATTATTATTACTATTATTTTGGTGAAGGGTAGAAACCCTTATATCACCACCCTTTCGAATGAAAATAATAATTTATCTTTATTTTAAGTAATATTTTGTATAGTTAATTATTGTGTAGTATCGTTTTAATTAAAAACCAAATCTTAGAATAAGTTAGAGAATAATAAAATTTTATAAGAGTCTAATTCTAGTATGCTTTGATATAATAGGCAAACCTAATCAAATCCCTCAAGTGGAATAGGAGCATGCACCAAGACCGGTGACGTTTTAGGTAAGGGTCTACTAAGGCCATTTATGTGTTTGCATGCACTATGTGTTTGATATGCCATGTGTTTTATATTCGTTATTATTAATTATTTCGCATGTGGCATGATTGTAGAGTTGAAGTATGTTGGTGTGAATAAACCGTGGCATGAGAACTATGCGTATGTTTATGTCATTATTGTATGATATGACTTGAGACATGTTGATAGGGCTTATGAAATGGCATGGTGTTAGGGTCTTGCATGAAATGGCATGGTGCTAGGGTTTGCATGGAATGGCAGGGAGTTAGGGTTTGCATGACATGGCATGATGTTAGGGTTTGCATGAAATGACATGATGTTAGGGTTTGGATGTTAGGGTTTGTATGTAATGGTATGCTGTTAGGGTTTACATAAATTGACCTGAGGTTAGGACTTTCATGGAAGCATGTCTATGTGGAGTTAGGGTTTGCATATGAATTGGGATTGCATGAGGGTATGGTACGTGGAGTTAGGGTTTGTATGTGGATCAGGGTTGCATGGAAGTATGTCTACGTGGAGCTTGGGTTTGCATGTGCGTTAGGGTTTGCATGGAAGTATGGTTTACGTGGTGTTGGGGTTTTTCCAAGATGATATGAACTAGGGTTTGCATATGAATGAGGGTTTGCATGGGAGTATTGTATACATCGAGTTAAGGTTTGGGTACGAATTAGGGTTTGCATGGAGATACGGTTTACATAGAATTCGGGTTTCATGGTAATTAGCGTTATTGTAGTATTGGTATACATTACTGGTTTTTCCTGTCTTGAAATGAATATTCTGAATAAGATACATAAATAATTAAACACGTAAAGTGGAAGATGTTGAGACGGGCCCAGACCGATCCACCGGCATAATAGTGGCCAGGTACTGCGGTAGCCTGGAGACCGATCCGCCGGCTTAATAGTGGTAGGGTATTTTACCCTAGTGACCGATCCACCGGCTAAAATAGTGGGGGATCCTGAGCTCAACAAACCAAACCATATATGTTGATAAGATATGAGAATATATTAATTACTTATAGTGGAACACCGTGCGAAAAGGGGCCAGACCGATCCACCGGCATATAATAGTGGTAGGGTGTGTACCCTAAGTGACCGATCCACCGGCTATAATAGTGGCCAGGAGCCAAAGTGCCCTGGAGACCGATCCACCGGCAAAAATAGTGGGGTTCCCGTACTCGTATGGACCTAATAAAGAACATGGTGTGTATCTATATTTGATAAAAACAAAGATTAAATGATTAATCCGGACCTTTTTGGTCCTTACGTATTGACCTATTGATTATAAGTGATTTCACTTTATGCTTCTATGTATCATATGTGTGGGTTATAATTGTATGTGATCATTATCCTACATGAATTAATGTGTTATATGCCGGCCTTAGTATTCGGTTACCTTACTCAGTACGTAGCATACTGATCACCCGTTTCATGGGTGCTGCTCATTCCCACGAGCAGAAGGCTCGTCTAATCTATTGCAGGTAGGAGATATTTACTTTGATGCTATCAATGTCTATGGGTCATCAGGAGGGGCAAAGTGATAGCTGGGTTGGATCAATTTCTAGAGAGACGTGGCCGTTCTCTTTTTAATTTATGACTCATGTTATTTTTATTATGTTTAAGTTGTAAAAACAATTTTATCAATGTTGTTTAATTATTATTTGAAAAACAATAGTTGGCATTTCGAATTATGTAGTACTTGCGCGTACTCTGATTTCTGTTTTTATAAATTTGAATTTGTATGGTACTACTGATAATGTTTTCTTAGCCTAAGCACTTGGTACCGGAACGGTAGAAATAAATTGGTCTTGTACTAAGTGTGGCAGTAACATCCCCAGAATTCACGGGTTTCAAATTAAGTGTTTTAATTTCTCCTGCTTTAAAAAAAATGGTAAATTTTGGGGTGTTACAATAATAGTGGGGTTCCTTCACTCATATGGATTGATAAAGACTATGATGTAAATCGACTATATTTACAAGAGATCTAAAGAATAAGTCTACCCGGACCGTAGCCAGCCTTCATTATATGTATTACTACATGCTACTTATGTGATTATGCCATGTATGTTATGTTGTATATTTTGTATGTTTGGCCTTAGCACATGGTTACCTTACTCAGTACGTAGCATATTGATCACCCGTTTCATGGGTGCTACTCATTCTCACAAGTAGAAGACCCGTCTGAGTTTATGCAGATAGGGGATGACGTTTTCGATGCCTACGACACCTATGAGGCATCGGGTGGGGCTGAGCGTTAAGCCTAGACCTGAATTAGGGATCGAGAGTGACTTGGTCGGACTCTATTTTTCTTTTGACTTGACCATGTATCTTTTTATTTTAGTTATGTCATGTCGTACCATATTTTATGTTTTTAGAAAACTCTAGTTGCTTACTCTTTAGTTTGTATGAAATGCCCCGAAAAATTTCTAATTTTATAAATTATATTTAAATGAGGTTTTATTAGAAAAATTATTTAAATAAATTATTTTCATTAAAATAAAAGGGTATTTAACTAGGAAAAATAAAGAAGGAATTTATTAGTATTTTAATTAGGAAGAATTTGGGTATTCTAGCTAATTAAGCATTTTAGTTTGAAAATAGATTAAATAAATTATTTTATTTAAAATAAGAAGGATAAAATAGTTTCAAATTAATATTAATTTTATAAATAATTTAAATAGAGAAAATTAGGATGTTATGCTAATTAAAAAGGAATTTATGGAAAATCTTTCAAAAATCCTTATTTAGCCTAAAAAGTGATTTAAATATTATTTTATTTAAATATTATTATTTTTAAATATATCAAATATTTTAATTAATTTAAATACCCAATATTATTATTTTTTTCCTTTTCCCCTTTTTCCTTTTTCTTTCTTTCCTTCCTCCCCTCCCCCGAATTGGGCCTGACGCGGCCCAATTTCCTTCTCTCTTTTCTTTCCCTGACGCGGCCCAATTTCCTTCTCTCTTTTCTTTCCCTGCCGCGGCCCACTTCCGTTGTTTCTTTTGTTTTTCCTTCGGCATCCAGAGCTCTGCGTTTCGTCCCTTTTATCCCTTAGATGCGTCGTTTCACTTAACTCCCACCTCCCTCGCGCCCGACCGCCCGGCCTGCCCCCTTTTTCTTTCTTTTCTTTCCTCGCGAACCCGCTCGTCACCCTCCTTCCTCCCCCTTCCTCCCCCCCCCCACCACCTGCCAGCCCGACGCACCTGCAACTCCCCGCCGAAAATGGCGGCACCGGCTACGAGAGGTCTGATCGGCCGAGTCACCTCTCTTTTTCTTCCTCTCAGCTCGCACATTAGCTTGGAATAATCAATTACCCCTAACTCCCGCTCATTTTCTCTCTCTGGCTTCGCGAAAGTTCGACCCGACCCAAGCTTGGGTCGGTCGATTTCTGTCACCCGCCGCCAAAACCATAGCAATGAATGTCATCTACGCGACCCCCAAAACCCTAATAACCCTTCTAAAATCTATATATAGCCTGGTTGTGAGTGTGGTCGGGACTTCTTCCTTCCGAAACCCTAAGTGAGAATCGCCCACCACCGTGACTTCAGACGTATATTCCGACGCCGATAGCCAACCCCAACGCCACCACCACATCTCAAATTCTTCGTTGCAATTCCCTCTAGCTAACCATACCATTTTCAAACTTCAATTCTTCTTGCACGGGCGTCCATAACCGTGCAAAGTTTGCTTCTCACCTCGCCCAAAATCTTGACCCCGAGACCTTAAACCACCGCTCGCCGCCACTAACGCCACTTCTGCCACCCTATAAACCACTCAAAATCTTCTACTAAGTATCCTCCATCGAACCATAAGCTTAGTTTATTTTTCTCCTTACCCCTTCCCTCTTTTTCTTCATTTTTACCTCTCTTAGACCCATTTTCCGGCCACCTCCGGGAACCACCGCCATTTCCACCTACACCCTCCGACTCAAGGTGATGTCATAAACATTTTAAGTACTTATTTTCGATTTATTTATAATTATCCTAATTTTAGCAAAATTTTAGCATTAATTCAACTTTTATTATTATTATTATAATTATTAATATTAGTAATATTGACTGCAATTTTATTTCTAAATTTTGTTGACAGGTCAGGGAGTATTATTGAGTAAGATATATTATTCATCTCGGCCTTTACTTATTTAATCTAATTTTTGCATGTTTAATGTTATTAATAATAATAATAATATTATTATTATTGTTATTAGTGTAATTATTTAGTTAATATTGTAATTATTTCAGGAGGATTATAAACCTAAAATTTTAACTAAGTCTCGCACATTTGCTTTTTACAACTATTATTAACATTTTTAACATTTTTTCTAATTATAATAATATTATTATTATATTTATTAACTTTATATTATAAGTATATATAATATTAATATCATTATTACATTTTTGAATGGTGTTATTATTAAATGGGATGATTTTGAAAGCCACCTTGTAATTTTAAGAATTTTGGTATTATTAATATTAATATTCTTCTAATAAAAGTGTTATTAATAATATTTTATTATCATTATTATTATTATTATTATTATTATTATTACTATTATTATTACTATTATTACCCTTATTGTTATTATTATTATTTTGGTGAAGGGTAGAAACCCTTGTATCACCACCCTTTCGAATGAAAACAATAATTTATTTGTACTTTAAGTAATATTTTGTATAATTAATTAATTGTTGTATAGTATTGTTTTAATTAAAAACAAAATCTTAGAATAATTTAGAGAATAATAAAATTTTATAAGGGAGCCTAATTCTAGTATACTTTTATCTAATAGGTGAACCTAGTCTAATCCCTCAAGAGGAATAGGAGCGTGCACCAAGACCGGTGTCGTATTAGGTAAGGGGTGCTAAGGCCTTTTTTGTGTGCTTATTTGCATAATGTGATTCGCATGCTATGTATCATATGCCTATCATTATTATTTATGTTATATATGATATGATGTGGAGTCCACGTATGATCTTGGGGTGTCATATAACATGTGCTTTATTTATATGTGATAATATGTAATTTGGCCTTGAGACATGGCGTTAGGGTTTCACGGGATGTTATTAATATTGCATGGTGTAGGGGTTCAAGTGATGTTGTTAATGTTGCATGGCAATATTAGGATTTCGTGGGAGTGTGGTACGTTGCATGGTAGCACTAGGGTTGCGTGGATGTATGGTACGTTGCATGGAAAGTAGGGTTTGCATGGAAGCGTGGTACGTCGTATGGTATTATGGTTTTATGGGAGTGTGGTACTTTGCATGAGAATTAGGGTTTAAATGGGAGTGTGGTACTTTGCATGAGATTTAAGTTTGTATGGGAGTGTGGTACGTCGCATGGTATTAGGGTTACGTGGGAGTGTGATACATTGCATGGTGATAGGGTTGCATGGAAGTGTGGTTTACATAGAGTTAGGGTTTGTATGGGAGTGTGGTACGTCGCATGGTATTAGGGTTACGTGGGAGTGTGATACATTGCATGGTGATAGGGTTGCATGGAAGTGTGGTTTACGTAGAGTTAGGGTTTACATGGAAGTGTGGTTTACGAAGAGTTAGGGTTTGCATGGGAGTGCGGTCTACGTGGAGTTAGGGTTTGCATGGGAGCTAGGGTCGCATGAGAGTTGGGGTATGTCATGTTAACTATGGTGGGATGGTTAACCAGGGTGAAAGTGGTTAACCTGAGTCGAAAGGTAAGCATGGTAAAAGTTGATTTGCAAGTCTTGCAATGATCATATGAATAAGATACTTAAGACATTAATCATGTAAAGTGAAAGATGTTGAGCCGGGCCCAGACCGATCCGCCGGCATAATAGTGGCAGGGAATGTTTTCCCTCGTGACCGATCCACCGGCAAAAATAGTGGCAGGAAATGTTTCCCTCGCGACCGATCCACCGGCAATAATAGTGGGGGATCCCGAGCTCAACAAAATCAAACCCTACAGTTGCTAAGACATGGAAAAGACACTAATTACTTACAGCGGAACACCGTACGAGAAGGGGCCAGACCGATCCACCGGCAAAAATAGTGGCAGGGAATGTTTCCCTCGCGACCGATCCACCGGCAAAAATAGTGGCAGGGAATGTTTTCCCTCGCGACCGATCCACCGGCTAAAATAGTGGGGTTCCCGCACTCGTATGGACCTGTTAAAGGACTCGATGTGAAAACACATTTGATAAAGGCTTGATAAAATAAATAACCTAAACTATGTTGGACCTTGGCCTTCTCATATAACCATTCATGTGCTTTACGTTAATGTGTTATAATATGCCCTATTATTATTCTGCTTGGATTGTGTGCTTATGTGTTGGCTTTAGTGCTCGGTTACCTTACTCAGTACGTAGCGTACTGATCACCCTTTCATGGGTGCTGCTCATTCCCACGAGTAGTAGGCCCAACTGATTTGGTGCAGGTAGGAGATGTTTACTTTGATGCAATTGATATCCATGGGTCATCAGGTGGGGCCGAGTGATGACTGGGCCGAATCCGCATCAGAGTGGCGTGGCCGGACCTCCATTGAAATTTTCCTTCCTATTTCATTATTTATGTTAAACACTTCCAAATAAATTTATGTTCGGAGATAACTCTCTTTTCCTTGAAAAACTAACTCTCGTAATCTGGATTGAATAAGGACTTGTACGTGTTTAATTTTCGTATTTATGAATTTGAACTTTTATTAATTTTTATGGGTTGTCATCTTAGCCTTAGCACTTGGTACTGGAACGGTTTGAGGAAACCGGTCTGGTACTAAGTGTGGCGGTAACATTTCCAAAATTCACAGGTCTTAAGTATTTCTGTTTTAATTGCTTCCGCTTAAAAAAAATGAAGTGAATTTTGGGGTGTTACATTGTAATCCTAAACCGCACTTTGATTTCTATATGACTTGTGTTTCATTAATGACTTGTGCTTGGCGTTAACCTGTTTAGCCTTAGCACTTAGTAATGGAACGGTAGAAGTGAGCCGATCTGGTACTAAGTGTGGCGGTAATACCCCCTGAATTTACAGTTTTATTATTTCACTTCCGTCAAACCTTTTTAATTTAAACGAAATTTTTCGGTAGTAAATTTTGGGGGTGTTATAAAAAGTCTTTTAAAATACTTCTTCCTTTCGATACAAATCTCTTTATCTTTAGAAGAAACAACTCTAGGTGACTTAGCATCTAATCAAACATCACTATAATAACTTCACTCAAATGAAGAAATAAATAAAATTTAGACACTATTATTAGTTGTTAAATTAAAGAAATAAAAGAATAACACTTTAATAAGAAAAAAATAAGGTTACCTTGGGTTCAATGAGTATGCCAAACAATGAAGGGTGTACTACTTTTGGTCAAAATAGTTGTGAGTATGGCATATACCACTTAAAAGAAAGAAGAAACTTCTCCAAATTCTTTGCATTCATGCTTATAAATGGCATTTCTCACTTAATCAATTATTGTGTCCCACATTTTATAAATAAGGTAAAGGGTTGGTTTATCGGCATCACACTCTCTAATCATATGGCAAATATGTCATGTAAACTCAAGAATATAATCAACTTTTTTCCACCATAAATCATCAAGCAATTTTTCCTTCACAAACCTTGCTTTTCCTAATATTATCAACTTTATAAGATAACCAACCTTCACTAATCACCATATCTTGAAGACTATATTTTATAAGCTTCATTCTCTTCAATATAACAACAACTTAAGCAAAACAAGTATTAGAAACTACAAGCAACTTGAGCGAAGAAATCCTATTGAAGATGGCTAATCTCATGTAATGCATCATTATAAAATTCTTAATTTGAATAGCATCCCCATGAATATTAGTTATCCAATGAAACTCCTTGTATATCTCAACATTATTGTCCACATTTCTTGTAGCACAAATATTTTTCAAAGTAAGGTTAAGAGTATGAACAACACATAGAGTCTAATAAATATGAGGATAAATTTGTTCAATGATCTCACCAGCCACTTTACAATTTAAGGCATTATTAGTGATAACTTTTACCACATTCTAATAACCCAACCTCATTAATGACTTTTTTCAATAGTTTAGAAATAAATTTTTTGCCTTTGATCTCATCAGAAGCATCAATTGCCTTTACAAATATAGGACCTGCATCATAAATTGCAATAAAAATTTATCAATGGTCTTCTTTGTGTCACTCCAACCATTAAACAAAATACTGACACTCTTTTCCCTCCAAATCTTCTTGATTGGTTCTAGTAATCTTTCTATGTTTGATTTTTCATATTGAAGTAACATTGTTCTCAAATGATTATAACTTGTTGGACCATAATGATGTAAACTGTGGCTAGCAGCAAAAGTAAAAGCTTCTATAAAAAAAAGAAGAAGAAAAAGAAGAAGAAGGATTGTTTGCCAAATTAAATGGACTGTTGTCAGTGTAAAACATTCTAGCAATCAATGCATCTAATTGAGAGCACATTTGAATGCTAAAAGCTTTCTTTATAGGATTCATCTCACTCACTCGGCTCTTCTTCAATGAATACATATCCATTCTCGAATTAGGTAAATGCACATTATTTAGTAGCATCTCTTCAACTTTTTTTCAAAGCTTCTTTTTCTAAACTTACTATCTCAATCTTGTCCTCTACCCTCACTTTGTTCAAGTTGAAATACCTTTACCAAGAATATTTAACAAATGAACTCTCACCCTTGTATAGTTTCCTTACTTTGTTTGATTACATAAATTACAAGTCCAAAAAATAGTCCCTCGTCTACTAGAATTTTCTCCTTTAGTAATATAATTCCAAAGAGGATTATCATTTATGTCTATAGAAGATACACTAGCACTCGTAGAATCCATATTGCTATTACTATCACTAGAACCCATAATACAATTATAACATAATCTAAGTAGCCAATGACTCAAAATACAGCAACCCCAACAATTTGTCTTTAATCAACAATCACAACACAAACCAAATAGATTAAGCTTCAATTAACTAATGCACAAACTGCACAAACCTAATAGAGCTTCAATTAACCACAATACAAACCGAAAGAGCTTTAATCAGCCACAATAAGAACCGAATAGAGCTACAACCAACTAATACACAAACCACACAACCCGAATAGAGATTCAGTCAACCACAACACAAACCATAAAAACTAAACGAGTTTCAATCAGCCATAACAAGAACTGAACATAGCTTCAATCAACCAGGACACAAACCGTATAAACTGAATAGAGATTCAATCAACCACAACATAAACCACATAAATTGCACAAATCGAGAGGCCTGGCACAACATAAATCACACAAATCAACTGACATTCGATCAGGCACAACAAGAACTGAGCAAAGCTTCAACCAACTAATACACAAACCACACAAAACGAATAGAGATTCAATCAACCACAACACAAACCACATAAATTGCATAAATCAAGTTGTCGGCCACAACACTAATTGCACAAACCGACCAAGATTCAATAAGACACAACACAAACCGAATAGAGTTTCAATCAATAATAACAACACAAATTAAAGATCATTATTATTGCAATAAATCACAGCAACAACACAAAACAAAATATATCCAACAACCATAATGGAGTGGAAGAATTTTTTTTCTTACTGATCTTTAGCTCCAACAACCATTGACCTTTAGGCTTCACACTTCACATATCTTTAGCACCAAAACAGAGTGGAAATGCAACATTTAGCAGCACCAAAGGCCCGAAATCAATTTGTTCAACCTCACCCTTCAACCTTGCCTTTCAGCACAAAATCAATCTCATCGGTCTCCAACACTGGCTAATGAGAAGAAAATGCTAGAATCAAAGACGCCGACTGATGGAAATGAGGGAGGATGGAATCTCGAGATTGGTGACAGGCGTAGTTGGTCTCGGAGGGAGATGGTTGGGATGGAAAGTCTTTGACTTGAGATACGAAGAATAGTAAAAGAGAAGTTTGAGAAATGAGAACTAAAGACGATGTGGGCGGTAGTGCAGTACCAAACCAGGCATAACCATGAAACTTTTATTTTTCATTCATTCAACGCTCCAAAACGACGCTATTTTGGAGGGTTATTTTTTTATTTTTTTTATAAATGAGCATATTATATCAAGTTTTGTCCCCGAAAATGTCCCAGGGATGCGAAATGATACATTTTCAACATCCCCATGCTTCACTATTGTGGAATAGATGACGGAGGCTCGTGTATTGGTAGCAGCAACAAGGCAACCGAGATATCATAAGAAGCAGGTGTTGTCACCATTGTTTGCAGTGTAAGTGCGTAATGATAATTTAATATGATCGTAGCTTCAAAATTTTATAAAATGGTCTATGTGATAAACGAACTCTTTCGCTTGTAATAATTGTTATGGTAGCTAGACGTATATCCTATTCTCGTTTTATGGCTAAATATGATAGGCAAGCCACTTTATTAGATATCATGACTAATTGCCATTTTATTTAAAGTAATGGAAATATCCTTACCTACCCAAAAAAAAGAAAAAAGAAAAAAAGATATGCAGTGGATAAAGCAAGCCGTTTCCACAGCAATTGCCATGTTGGTCTTTCCAGCTGTGAAAAAAAATTTGTCCGAATTGCTTTAAAAGACAACTCGGCCTACACAACTTGTTCGAGAAAAAGATATCTTACGTCAATGAAACAGAAACAATCCTTGCATGCTAAGTGAGCTCGTGATGCCATATCGATAAAAAGGAACCGATAAGTTTTATCATAATGTAGAAATTGAATACAAAAGAGCGATCGACGAGGTTGGGGCTTCGATCTGGTGTAAGTTGTTCGTTTGTGAGAATCAAGCAGCGAAAGCTAGAAGTCCATCGCTGCAAACATATTGCTACAGAAAGACGACGAACTGTAGAGAAGAGAGAAAAGAACCCGGAGGGGGGGGGAATTGTATACTGATGAATTGTGTGTTCCGTAATGACCTCAGAGGAAATAACGTTACAGATTAAATATTTGACTGTATGAAATCTTTATGTGTTTGATATATATATATATATATATATATATATATATTAAACTAGCTACTTTGGGTGGAAAAACTTTTCAGATACAAGCTTTTTAGATTTGGTTTTTACTGTCAGAATTTTCTGTTTGGATCGGTACTGTTGGGTGTATAGTATAGCAATATAGTAAAATACCAAAATAATTTATCCGAGCCCACCGAATTTACGATGTGTCATTAAGACAATTTTTTTCCTCACATGGTGTTCAAGGTTGTGAACAATCGTCTTCCAGGATAGAACGGATTTTCGTTCCTAACAGCCTCACACGGTGTTCAAGGTTGTGAACAATCGTCTTCCAGGATAGAACGGATTTTCGTTCCTAACAGATGTAGCACTTTAATCTAATAGGATTCCAGTGAACGCAACGTTATACTTGTACTTAACTAGGAATATAGGAATCGAAAAGGTAGAGAGAGAGAGAAGAGAAAGAACTATTGGAATTTCCGAAAAATCTGAATTTCAGAATTTTTGTTTTCGGTTGATGGTGGGGGCTATTTATAGAGTTAATGAAGTCCCTTTGAAAAGACATCAAGTCAACAATCATGACTTTTCAAATTAATTCAAATGAAAAGACACCAAGTCAACAATCACGACTTTTCAAATTAATTCAAATGAAAAGACACCAAGTCAACAATCACCATCTTATATATATATATATATATATATATATATATATATATATATATTACAATATATTTAACAATCCCCCACTAGATTGTAATATATCACAAGCATGAACAAATTATGCTTAAATTAGTATCTGTCACATTACCCTACCACAAAGTAATAATATATTTTCATGGCATGCGTCCATTCCCCGTATGAAAGATAAAATTAACTTTCATTCCATAATTACTCTAATTGAGCACAAGTGAAGAAAACTGCATCTGGATAAGTAGTTTGAGACTTTGAACTTTCCATAGTAAATTTCTATCGGGTTTACTGGCCAATCAGTGGACAAGTTTGCCTTGAACAGTCAGCCGTCTAGTGTAAACCGAGATAATAGAAAACACACAGCTTTCTTCAAGCATAGTTGGTTCTCACGTTTGTGTTCATTTCGGCCATGAACACCTCCTAGTTTTGTGAGTGTATTAGAGAATTCAGCCTTCAAAATTCTCGCAGAAGCGGCCCCTTCCCACTCACATAGGTGATCTCCTAATTATTTTATCCTTTAGATATTTTACTTAAACATGTTAAGTTATAGGGATCATTAAAAGCATAGCTTAACCTTATCCTTTCTTTGCACTGTTTCATCTTAGGAATGGGTAGATAAAAATTAGACTCCTGAGTGCAACACCGAGTCATCCATAGTTCAGTTTTTCCATTGAACCTAGATCTTGGGATCTCCAGTCAACTAGGTTGGGTTGCCACCATGACGACTCTATATATCCATAGGCTTTAGGCCCATTCCCCTTGATGAACTTTCTACTTGCTTTCTAGTTAATGCCTTAGTAAGCGGATCCACAATATTATCCTTTGACCTCACATAATCAATTGAGATAATTCCACTAGAAAGCAACCTTCTAATGGTATTATGTCTACGATGAATATGTCTAGACTTGCCATTATACATCTTACTCCGTGCCCTACAAATTTTAGACTGGCTATCACAATGGATACGTATGGGTGGCACAGGTTTTTCCCAACATGGGATATCTTCTAGGAAGTCTCTAAGCCATTCAGCTTCTTCCCCGACTTTATCTAAAGCAATAAATTCAGACTCCATTGTTGACCTCGCGATACATGTTTTGTTTAGATGATTTCCAAGATATTGTACCACTTCCAAGAATGAACACATATCCACTAGTAGACTTAGAGTTCCTGGAATCCGATATCCAATTTGCATCGGTGTAGCCTTCTACCACTGCTGGATATCTCTTGTAGTGTAATCCAAAGTTCTTGGTGTGCTTTAGATATCCTAGAACTCGAATGATCGCTTTCCAATGTTCCCTATTAGGGTTACTAGTATAACGACTAAGCCTGTTAACTGCATTAGCAATATCCGATCGCGTGCAGTTCATGAGATACATGATGCTGCCTATTATACGTGAATATTGTAATTGTGAAAAACTGGCATCAATATTTTTCATCAAATGAATATTCACCTCCAATGGTGTCTTAGCTGGGTTAATATTGTACTCCTTGAATCGATCAAGTATTTTTTCAACATAATGAGATTGAGACAATATTAATCCATCAGATGTTCTAGAAATCTTAATTCCTAATATAACATCTGCAAGACCCATGTCTCTCATATCAAAACATCTGGTGAGCATCCATTTGGTAGAGTTAATAATATCATTATTATTACCCATTATGAGCATATCATCTACGTATAGACACACTATAACGTAGCCTTTATGAGTGTCTTTGACATAAACACATTTGTCAGACTCATTTATTCTGAATCCATTTGACAACATTACACTGTCAAATATCTCATGACATTGCTTAGGTGCCTGTTTTAATCTATAGAGAGATTTAATAAGCCGACAAACCTTTTTCTCTTGACCGGGAGCAATGAACCCCTCGGGTTGTTCCATATAGATCTCTTCCTCTAATTCACCATTCAAGAATGCTGTTTTTACATCCATTTGATGTACTTCAAGACCCTTTACAACTGCTATTGCCAATAGCATACATATAGACGTAATTCTTGTAAATGGTGAATATGTGTCGAAAAAATCAACATCTTCCTTTTTCTTGTATCCTTTAACTACAAGCCTTGCCTTGTATTTGTCAATTGAACCATCGGCCTTTTAATTTATTCTTAAAGATCCACTTACATCCTAGGGGTTTATTCCCAGGAGGCAAGTCTACTACTTCCCACGTGTGATTTTGCATGATGGATTCAATTTCACTATTTATTGCTTCTTTCCAATAAGAAGATTCAGGAAAGGATATAGCTTCTTTAAATATTTGAGGCTCACTTTCTAACAAATATGTTAGATAATCAGGTCCAAATGATTTAGAGATCCTAGCTCTTCATCTAGGTTCATCTGAATTAACTTCTTTATTCCCATCACTAATAGACTCTCTTAGCCTCTTTAGTGAAACTGATTCATTATTCATTTTGTAGGGAAAATATTTTCAAAGAATATAGCATCCCTTGATTCTATAATAGTGTTGGCATCAATATTAGGAACCTTTGATTTGTGGACAAGGAAACGATATGCACTACTGTTATGTGCATAACCAATGAATACACAATCAATGGTTTTCGGTCCTAACTTAGTCCTCTTAGATTTAGGAACTGCTACTTTTGTTAAGCACCCCCACACCTTTAAGTATTTATAGTTAGGCTTGTGACCTTTCCATAACTCATATGGAATATTGTGGGTTTTCTTATGAGGCATCTTATTGAGAATATAATTTACAGTTAATAAGGCTTCCCCCCACAAGTTCTGTGGTAAACCAGAACTAATCAACATGGCATTCATCATGTCCTTCAAAGTTCTATTCTTGCGTTCTGCAATTCCATTATATTGAGGCATATAAGGAGCAGTAGTTTGGTGAATAATACCATTTTCTAAACAAACTTGTTTAAAAGGGTATTCGTATTCACCTCCTCTATCGCTTCTTATAGCCTTAATCTTTCTACCAAGTTGATTCTCAACTTCTGCTTTGAAGTGTTTAAACATATCAATTGCTTCATCTTTTCTTCGTAGCAAATACACATAGCAATAATGGGTGCTATCATCTATGAAAGTAATAAAATACTTTTTACCACCTCTAGTTTGCACAAATTTCAAATCACACACATCAGTGTGAATTAAATCTAGAGGTTCTGTGTTCCTTTCAATAGAATGAAAGGGTTTCCTTGCCATCTTGGCCTCAACACATATTTCACATTTATGATTAGGATTAAAATCAAATTTAGGCAAACACTCTAAATTAATTAACCTTTGAATGGTATCATAATTAACATGTCCTAATCGTTCGTGCCAAATATTAAATGACTCAGGCATATAAGAAGAAGAAACGCTCTTATTATTATTAACTTTGGGTACAATAGTCATTACATTCATCTTAAAGAGCCCATCACTGAGATAGCCCTTTCCTACAAACATCTCATTCTTAATAAGTATGAATTGATCGGATACAAAGATCAACTTAAAACCATTCCTACTTAGTAGGGATCCTGAAATTAAATTCTTCCGGATATCTGGTACATGGAGCACATCATTCAAAGTAAGGTTTTTTCCGCTTGTCAACTTCAGTATCACCTTTCCACAACCGATGACCTTAGAAGATGAAGCATTTCCCATGAAGAGTTGTTCTTCATCATCTTCTATAGGTTGATACTCAGAAAACATCCACTTGTTACCACATATGTGACGAGTGGCTCCGGTGTCTACCCACCATTCCTTAGCATTGCCTATAAGGTTGTATTGTGACACTACTGCGGATAGATTGATAACATCAAGATCTTCATATAACTTGTCTATCTCTGTGACATTCGCTTGAGCATTGCTTTTCTTAGAATTTTTCGGATTGCGACACTCCTTTGCACGGTGCCCTTGCTTGCCACATTCATAGCACTTTTCCTTGAATTTCTTGGAGACATTAGATCCTGTATTATAACTATCTCCATTGTGCTTCCTTTTCTTACTCTTCTTTGATCCATTTTCCACCACATTAGCTCTTGATGCCATTAGATTTGAGCCTCCGGACTTGCGGTTGTCTTCCTCAATTCTTAGACGGACTATGAGATCCTCAAGTTTCATTTCCTTACGCTTATGCTTGAGGTAGTTCTTAAAATCTTTCCAATATGGTGGTAATTTTTCAATTACCGCTACTACCTGAAAGGACTCACTCAGGGACATACCCTCGGCATGAATATCATGAATAATAACTTGAATCTCTTCCACTTGGGCTATTACCGACTTGTTATCCACCATTTTATAATCGAGAAAACGACCAACAATAAATTTATTTATTCCGACGTCCTCTGTTTTATACTTGGTATCTAAAGAATCCCACAATTTCTTTGCCGTTTTAGTACCAGAATACACATTATATAATGTGTCATCCAAACCATTTAGAATATAATTCTTGCAAAGAAAGTCGGAATGATTCCATGCATCTATTGCAGCCACTTTGACTACATCAGTCTCTTTTTCATCAACCTTTGGAGGACTCTCATTGAGATACTTTGCCAAATGTAATGTAGTCAGATAGAAAAGCATCTTTTGTTGCCAACGCTTAAAATCCAACCCATTGAACTTTGGTGGCTTTTCACCAATACCCACAGGATTTGTGGAACTTGCAACAATGTTTGCAGACGAAGCCATTTCTGTTACAAAAACAGAAGTTCGACAAATAACAAAGGAGTAGAAGAAAACTAGTAGAATTATTTATCAAATAAATACCACTTTCTATACTATAACAAATAAAGGAAATGTAAAATAAATAAGTAAATAAAAAATTGTCTTAAGATTGTTGGGTGTATAGTATAGAAATATAGTAGAATACCGAAATAATTTATCCGAGCCCGCCGAATTCACGATGTGTCCTTAAGACAATTTTGCTCCCTCACACGGTACTCAAGGTTGTGAACAATCGTCTTCCAGGATAGAACGGATTTTTCGTTCCTATCAGATGTAGCACTTTAATCTAATAGGATTCTAGTGAACGCAACGTTATGCTTGTACTCAACTAGAATATAGGAATCAAAAAAGTAGAGAGAGAGAGAAGAGAGAGAACTATTGGAATTTTCGAAAAATTTGAATTTCAAAATTTTTGTTTCCGGTTGATGGTGGAGGCTATTTATAGAGTTAATGAAGTCCATTTGAAAAGAGACCAAGTCAACAATCATGACTTTTCAAATTAATTCAAATGAAAAGACACCAAGTCAACAATCATGACTTTTCAAATTAATTCAAATGAAAAGACACCAAGTTAACAATCACCCTCTTATATATATATTACAATCTATTAACAGTACAATTTAGTTGTATACAAGTATTTTTCATTAGACTAGTGTTATTTCGATTATTATTTTATATATACTATCACTATTAGATATAACAACAACAACAATAATAATAATAATATAGATGCAACAATCATAAATAATAATGTTATCATAAACAATATAATAAAATAAAATAGTAATATAAATAATAATATAATATATTATTATTAATTAAATATAATATAACATAACAAATTATTATTATTATTATTATTATTATTATTATTATTATTATTATTATTATTATTATTATTATTATTATTATTATTAAGAGTAATAATAATAAAAATAATATAATAGATATAACTATTATATATACTAACATTATTTTAGATAATATAATTAAAAACTTATTAATAATACTAATATAAAAATATAATAATAATAATAATAATAATAATAATATATTATTATTATTAATTATAAAATACTAAAAATTATAATAAAAATTATTATTAATATAAGTAACAATACAGAAAATTATAAAATTATTAGTAATAATAATAATAATAATAGATTAACAATAATAAATATAATACTAAGTATTATGAGAATAATTATAATTATACTATAATTATTGTTGTTATTATTATTATTTTGAATATAATAAATAATAATTATAATAAGATCTTATTGAATCACTGTGAGTTAGATCTAATTTGATATGATATGATAATAAAGTATTGAAGAAATCATTTTTACACCCTTAATCAACCACCATCTATCATTATCGCTTTATGAGCTAATATTATCAAATTTCCATACAAATAGCTGTTCTTATATGCTAGTGAAAACAACTAATAAAACCTACTATTGAGAAATTGCCGACTGATTTGTTATTCACTTGCACTTATCCACTAATTGTGAAACATGAGGAGCACTTTGTAAGGTGCTCAGTAGAATAGTTAAAAAAAATACTAGCATATAAGTACATGTTAAATAGAAATATGAATGCTTTGCCATCATTTTTCTCTTTAATGTATTGTGGTCCCTATTTGTTTAAAATTTTAAAACCAAATTATATTTAATTAGGATTATTAAAATTATTTACTTATATATCAAAATCTTGCTTTCTACTTTTTTTTGTCTTCATATAAATAGATATCCATAGTATTATACTCTTAAAGCAATTTTTATTATTATGTATAACATCATGGTGATGTTCATCATTAGGTTCATAACATAGAACATAAAGTTATAACATAAAACATATAGGTTCATGATATATCATTACTAGGATCATTAAGCATAATGATTAGGTTCATCACACATAATGATAAGGTTCATCACATATAATAATTAGGTTCATAAAATTATGTGTTCAACTCAGTGAACCTATTTTAACATGTTTGCGTAACCTAATTCAATTATTCACTGAACTTGTATGGATTAGTTATTGAACCTACTTACTCAACTTAAGTTAAATGTTATTAGCCTATGCTAAAAATAAATGCTAAACATAAATGAATGATTTATTATATGTAATACTCTCTTTTTTCACTACTAAAAAATTTTATTTTGAAAACTTTGCAAAAGCAGAAAACTAATAAATACTTAGGAAAAATAGGATGTTACCACCGCACATAACATAGGATAGGCACTAGCTGCTAGTAGGGATGGTAATGGGTTGGGTCCAGCCATACCCAGACTCGGACCCTTTTATACTACCTAGACCCAGACCCGACCCATACCCGTCGGGTTTTAAAAGTTTAGATCCAGATCCAGATCCATTAGGTCTAGCGGGTAAACGGGTCCTAAATGGTTCTGGTTATTTTTTTAAAAAATAATTAATAATCTATACTAATACAAATACATTTATGTTTTATATAACTTAATATGTATTTTTTTGTTAAAAAAAATAATCTAAGTGAAAAAATAAATATATTAAAATAGTTATATTAACTTTTCAAATGGTGTTTTAATGCTTTTAGTAGGGATGTAAATGGGGCGGGTTCAGGGCGGGTATACCCATATCCATATCCGATAAGAAAATTCGTACCTGAATCCATATCCACTAACATATCCATATCCGTATCTGTTGGATATCCGTTACTCGACGGATCATTCGTTTACCCGTTAATGGATATTATCTGATGGATAAATCCATCACCCGACAGATAAACCCATTTAGAGTTAAGTTAAATAATAAATCTAACTTTAATTTATACTATATTTATTTTAAAATTGAGGGTAAAAAGGTAATTATATATCGGATAAATGGGTACGGATAGGGATATGGGTATGGATATCCTATACCCGTATCTGTATTCGAACCCGACGGGTATTTTTTATTTCCATCATCCATATCCACATCCATATTCTTTTATCCATATCCGTTGGACAAAATCTATCGGGTTTCGAATAAAATCCGCCCCGTTTATATCCCTAGCTTTTAGAATACAATGTTATACATATTGTTTATAAAGTAAGTATACAAAAATAAAATTTAAAAAAATGAATAAGGAGCTTATATAAGATTAAGACAATAATGACAAACATAATATTAGTATGTATTTATATATGTACACACACACACACACACACACATATGTATATTAAACGGATCTGGCGGGTCATGTCAGGGTCTAGAACTGGACCCAGACCCTTTAAGGTACATGTGGACCCAGACCCAATCCAGACCCACTGGGTCCAAAAATTACGAACCCAGACCCGCTAAAAATGAGGTGGGAGCGGGTCTGGGTTGGGTCCGAGACTCATTGTCATCCCTAGCTGCTAGTCCCATATTAGATATAAGGTTGTGAACCAAACTAACCAAAATTAATGTAGAGTGCACTAAAACATGTTATATAAATATTGAAAGGAAGCATATGACATAAATACAAGACATCGACGATTTGCAGTGTTCAAATACATGAGGAAAATTAATTCAAGGTACATAATCCTATATAATTTAGGGTTTTTCAAAGGACATGGTATTACAATATTTATTCACCTTAGCATAATGATGTGGTTCTTAGTTGAATATGGATGTAATATTCATATATTGGCATAATGTTGTTGTCATGGTTGGATATGAACATAATGCCCATATCTTGGTTTAATGCTATATTGGTTGGGTATAGATATAATGTCAATATCTTATCATAATGATGTTAGTTAATATAAGTTAGGCAACGATGTATTGTCTATACCTTAGCATAATACCATTGTATTTTATTAGTTGTTTGTCTATATATTGGTAAAATGCCTCCCTTATATTGTTTTGGGTGGTTGTATTCCTAGGTGGATTAGTGTATGTGGTGCACATTGTATGCCCTTATATGATCATGAGTTATAAAATAAAATAATTGGATTGAGTTGATAGAAATGTCTTATGTGGTCTTTTATTTTTAGCTATAAAATGCTCCGAAAATTTTAATTTCAAGAATTATAGTTAAATATGGTTTTGTTAGAAAAATTATTAAATAAATTATTTTTTTATTAAAATAAAGGAAAATAATTAGGGCACATCAAGAAGAAATTCATAAATATTTTAATTAGGAAGAATTTTGGGTATTTTAACTAATTAAGTATTTTATTTTGAAAATTAATTAAATAAATTATTTTATTTAATAAGAGGGAATAAGTAGGTCCAAATTAATAAGAATTTTACAAATAATTTAATTGGAAAAATTTAGGGTTGTTTTGCTAATTAAAATGGAATTTATGAAAAACCTTTAAAAAATCCTAA
This sequence comes from Tamarix chinensis, assembly GCA_030549775.1. Lineage (NCBI taxonomy): Eukaryota > Viridiplantae > Streptophyta > Magnoliopsida > Caryophyllales > Tamaricaceae > Tamarix > Tamarix chinensis. The sequence continues at coordinate 49,117,480 of CM060177.1, read as the reverse complement.
ATTAACCTAAAAAGGAAATTAAATATTATTTTATTAAAATATTTTATTTTTAATACCCAAAATATTCAAATTAATCTAATTGACCCTAACCTACCTATTTGTCTTTTTCCCTTTTTCCTTTTCCTTTTTCTTTTTCTTTCCTTTTTCTTTCTTTTCTTTTCTTTTCTTTTCTTTTCTTCCTTACCCTCCCCCGACCTGGGCCAGCCCAACGGCCCAAGCCCTTCTTCCCTTTTTTTTTTCTTGCCCGTGGCCCATTCTCTTTTTCCTTCCTTCTCCTTTTTCGCGTCCTGTCTTCTTCTTTTTTCTTCCTTCGGCACAGCCCAGTCTGAAACACCGTGTTTTGGGCCACCATTTTTAACCTGTGTTGCCTGGCCGGTTCTCCCATCCTTTTTTCTTTCTTTCTTTTTCTTCTAGGCTGCCGGTCCACCCCCAACCTTCTTCTTCTTCCTTCCTCCTCTCCCATCATCGACCTGCACCGCCACCATTTCTTTTTCCAATCACGTCGTTGACCGGCCGTTTCGCTTATCCCTCTTCCCTACTAACTCGTTGACCATTTCGCCTAAATAACTCTCCCCTCTCCTAGCACGTTCTCCCTTCTCCCATCCAGCAACTGCTTGCCACGTCTTTCTTGAATTTCACTGGCAACCATCGCCGCCGGTGACCCTAACCCTACCTACCCTATTCCCACGCCGACCCACAAAACCCTACCCTCTCATCTTAGACCTATAAATACCCCTCGTTAGCTCGATCTCAAGAATTTTTCCCGCAACCCAGCAAAACCTCCTTTGTGCGCCGCCACCACTTTAGACGGCCATTCTGCCATCTTCGCCCAACTACGACGCTTGCTCTGCCTACCCAAGTCTTCCCTGCACCGCGCTCTAACTAACTACCCCACCCTTCTCCCTCAATTCTTCCCGCACGAGCCACCTCGGCCGTGTAAAGTCCCCTTTCCAATCAACCTATTCTCTGCCCTTGCCGCCCTTCGTGCCGCCGTCCACCACCACTCTCGCCGCTTCCACTGCCCCTTTCACCTCCCAACCTATTTTGCAGACCACCCTCTACCTTTCCCTACCTTTCTTTTCCCATTCCTCCCTCTCCTCCTCTCTTCTCTTCTTCTTCCTCTTTCGGCGGCCGCCGCCACCATGCACCACCACCTTTGGCTGTGTCGCCACTTTCATTCTACTCCCCTCCATCTAGTCAGTCACAAACACCCTTACTTCCATCTTCATTCTCCCTCTCCTCTTCCCAGCCCTCAACTTTTCCCCTTTCCTTCTCTTTTTTCGGCCACCGCCGGTGCCACCTCTCTCCACTAGTCTAAGGTGGAACCCTAAACCCTCTCAGCCCTTCTCCCCTATTTATTTAAACTTATTTTATTTTATTTCAGTTGTAACATATTATTCGATTATTATTATTATTATTATTATTATTATTATTATTATTATTATTATTATTATTATTTGTTATTTTATCAAATACCTAATTTTAGAATAAATTAGAAATAATAGTATTTTTAATAAGAGGGAGTCTAATTTTTAGTTTTTCCCTCATATAGGTGAGATCAGTCAAAGCCCTAAGGAGGTATAGGAACGTGCTCCAAGACCGGTGTCATTTTAGTTAAGGGTGTTAATAAAGCCTTATGTATGTTGATGTGCACTATATTCTATGTATTCTATGTTTATCATTATAATTATTTCGTGTGTGGTATGATGTGGTGTTGAAGTATGTTTCTGTGTTATTATATGGCATGTGTACTATGTGTAAGTGATGAAATATTGTGGCATGTGATGTTATGTGTCATGACCCTGTAAGACATGCATGTGAGGATGTTAATGCGGTTTTCGTGGGGGAAAGGATGAAAAAGGAGAATGGGGGAAAGAAGTTGACAAAGGGAAGTTAGTTGACTAAGAGGGAAAGAGGTTGACCAAGGGGAGTACGTTAACAAAAGGGGAATAAGTTGATCAAGGGATGTGATTTGACTTAAGTATCTTAATGATCCATGAGTGTAAGAAAAAAATGGGGAATTTTATAGTTTTGTGTGGGAGAATATAATCTATGGTGTTATATGGGAGAATCTAATCTATGGTTTTGTATGGGAGAAAGAATCTAATCTATGGTTTTGTATGAGAGAATCTAATTTATGGTGTTATATGGGAGAATCTAATCTATGGGAGAATCTAATCTATGGTGTAACATTGGGGAATCTAATCTATGGTTGTGTATGGGAGAATTTAATCTATATATGGTATTGTATGGGAGAATCAATTCTATGGTTTTGTATAGGAGAATCTAAGTACGTAGGGAGGAATCTAGAGTTTTGTATGGATAAATCTAGGATTTTGCATGGAAGAATCTATGATCTTGCATGGGAGAATCTATGGTCGTGCATGGGAGAATTTAGGGTTTTGTATGGAGGAATCTAAAGTTTTGTATGGATGAATCTAGGGTTTCATATGGGTGTTTTAGGGTTTGCATGAAAAAGTTTGAAGGTTTGCATGGGGATGTTAGTGTCTGCATGGGAGTAAAGTTTATGTATGAAAAGTTGACTTGGGATGTAAGGAAGGTAATAGAAGAGTTATTTGGGTGTTTGGAAGCTTTGGGGGGAAAATAGTACGTGGGACATTATAAGGGTATGGAGGATACTGAGTTAGGGTTTGGAGTAATTAACTATGGGTTGTTGTGATTAACTAGGGTTTAGAGTGGCTAATTATGGTTTGTTGTGATTAACTAGGATTTGGAGTGGCTAATTATGGGTTATTGTGATTAACTAGGGTTTGGAGTGGTTAATTATAGTTTGTTGTGGATAACTAGGGTTTGGTATGGTTAACTAGGGTTTGATATGGCTAACTAGGGTTCGATGGTAATATGTGTGTACTTGGTGAATAAAGTATGATGATGAATATCGAATCTATGGGTTGTGATGTGTGGAGTGTTAAAATAATTTGGGTTGTGTGAGGTGAAGTAGGATGGGCCACTTGGGCCTAAATTAAGGTTTCTGGGGAAAACTTAGAGTAAGAGAATAAGTGGACTTGGAGGTGTGTAGTAGTAGGCCTTGACCCACATATTTCAGTGTTGGAGTTCTAGTGTGAGTTTGAGTATAGAGGAAAGGTTTTTGGACAAGTTAGGAGGCGCAAGGTTCTCATGATATGATATGGGTCAGTGGAGGGTAAGTGTAAAGGGAGTGATTCATGCATGTTTAGGGTGAAAGCTTCTAAATAAGACACTTAAGACATTAAATATTTAAAGTGAAAGATTATTGAGTCGGGTCCAACCGATCCATCGGTTAGGAATAGTGGTTAGGGTTCTTACCCTATAAGTGATTAATCCACCGGCGAATAATAGTGATTAGGGTAGGATGCCCTGTAAATGACCGGCTCACCGGCTATAATAGTGGGAGATCCCGAGCTCAATAAATTCAAACCAAAGTTATGCTAAGGCACATAAAAGATACTAATTACTTACAGTGGAATACTATGTGAGTAGAAACTAAGTCGATCCACCGGTATGAAATAGTGGTTAGGGTTTTACCCTATAAGTGACCGATCTATCAACTATAAAAGTGGTTAGGTTATGATGCCCTATAAATGACCGAACCACCAGCTAAAATAGTGGGAGGTTCCTATACTCGCATGGATTGATAAAGAGTATAGTGTGAAATGATTATCGAAAAGAGGTTATAATTTACTAATACAGACTAAATGGGCCTTTATGTATCTACCCAAATGATTATACGATATTATGTTATCATGATGGTCTATATGCTCCTTTTATTTTCTACATGGTTTACGTGATTTTACGTGTTGGCCTTAGTACATCGGTTACCTTGCTCAGTACGTAGCGTACTGATCACCCTTTTTATGGGTGTTGCTCATTTCCATGAGTAGTAGGCCCTTCTGACTTGTGCAGGTGGGCAAGGTATCAGGTAGGGGTGAGTGTTGAGCTTGTGTTTGGCTCAAAGTTCGAGAGTGTCATAACCGAATTCACTCTTCATGTGATTTTATTTCATTATTTTATTTCTTTTGTATCGTATTTATCCATTTTAATTTATTACCTTATATTGAGTATTTTAAATGAACTTTTTTATCTATTGTAAGATTATTCCCTCCGTAGAATTTTGATTTTGTACTATGATTTCTATCTTACGATTGATTATAAACTTTTATGCGTACTTTGATTTTGTGTTATGATCTTTGTTGTTCTTTTTATGAACTCTTGGTTTAAGTATTTATTAAATTTTAACAAAAATTTCTTTTAGCCTTAGTACTTGGTACTGGAACTATCGGAGTGAACCGGTCTGGTACTAAGTGTGGCGGTAATATCCCTAGAATTCACAAGTTTTTAATTTAATTGCTTCTATTTTAAAAAATAATAGTAAATTTTGGGATGTTACAAGTTAGAGAATTTCATTGTATGATTTTTGAGATGTATGATATATATATTTATATATATATATATATGATATATATATATATATATATATGAGTTCATATATGTATTTTATGCATGATTCAAGCATGATTAATATATGTGTATTGCCATGATCATTTGTGCATCACGTACCCTCCATAAGTTAGGTAGTTTCATATTGATACTATGGTGGTTGAATTGATTTTATGATGATCCACTCATGATGGAAAGCAAGCCACCTATGCAAGTTTTGATATTGCAATGTATTATTATTAAGTTGAATATATGAGATTGAGACTAGCATTATCAGAATAACTTATCCCTCAGAGACCCTTATATTTTTCTTTATAAATATGAAAACCATAAGACTTTGCATTGAAATTTATCAATTATGCACCTAAAATTTATCTTTCCCTTTAACTAGTTGAATTTTTAAAATCTAGGTTTTATGTTAACTTTGTTAGCAAGGTCTTTTTTATTATTATTATTATCTATCATTTGATATCTCCTTGTGACAGTTTATTATTTCTGTATAGACATTGTTAAAGTTTTGATTGGTTGTGATTTTAGCCTCAAATCTAACCTATGGCAAGTGATGTGCACACCTATCTCCAAGTTATAGATGATGGAAAAAATTTCAATTTTTTATTTTAGCTTACACTTTCTTTTTTTTTTGAAATAAAAATTTTCAAGAGTGAAAAATGGGGGCATTATAAATATACTCCACTAGCCTGTAGACTTTTAGCCACATTTGCAAATATAATCACCTTTTTTACCCTTGGCCATTGTAAACCTTGAATAACACCTCTTATTATTATTATTATTTTTGTATTTAGCCTTTCTCATGATGGAGAATCAAGGAGCTTTGCAAGCAAAAGGTTGATCCTATTGATGAGGGAGAGGATGTTTGAAAAAAACTTCTTAATATATTCAAATACATGAATGAAGTTCCTATAATACTTAAATTGCAGCTACCCATCTTTGCATTTGAGTCTTGCATGATTTATGGTTAGCCACGAGACATCATTGAATGTTTGTTTTCCTTGGCATGACTTGAGATTTGGATAATCTGATTGCACATATCTTGTGATTGCATAACCTTAACAAAGAGTATAAAGGATTTTCACAAAATATAACTTAAACATTAATTTTGAAGTATCAATGAGTTATGTTGGCCTCATAGATTAACCAACCTTTGCTTTGATGATAAAAAAACTCAATTATAAATTTAACTTATCTTGTTAAGTGTGCATGTGTATCATAGCAAAAAGTGAAGTATTAAACACTTAACTAAATCAATGAGTGCTAAGGAGATTAATTCTACAAACCATATCCTAAGCATAAGCCAAAGATAAATAAAAAATAAAATAAAAAGACTCTAGCTTTAATTACTTCAATTTCATATGTATAATATACAAACCATAAAGGGATAAGTAATTGTGCTCAAGATACCAAGAATCAATCTTCAAAGAGTATGTTATACTCTTAGATTTTATGTACATATGATTTACATATTGAGCACTTAGATTTTTCAAGGATTTGATATTTTGAATGATCTTAAAGTGATTTTATGCATAAAAAGTATTTATAGGTATTTGTGCAAATTATTATCTTAAATTAAGTTTATTTTAAGCAATTTTGCATATAATCTAACTTTTAAAATTCACCATAAATTACATAGACATTATTTTTTGGTTGAATAATATTTCTTTGCAAAGCTTATGATGCCTACTTTATAGGGGGAAAAAAGACTTCATACAATTTCAAGTTGTGCACAGTGCTAAAAAAATGTTCTACCAATCGAATGATTTGTCAAAACTAGTAACTCGACTGGTCTGGACATTTCTTAAATTTTCTACTCATTATAATTCGATGTTAGATAACTTATAATTATTATTTCTCTAGGTAGATAAAAAAATCTTCACTGGTGATTACTCACTTTTATATGCTATCTAGTGAAGAATTTTATTGTATTCATTCAAAATCATCATTTCAAACACAAATGAAGAGTGGTGTATTGTCAATCATTCCTAAGAGACATCATTTTGATTGTAGCATTATATCTTAAAGAGGATAACTAGACAAAGAGTAAATCATCTCTTAGAGGATCATTGAGATTTTAGGCTCATAAACCAAGAGAAGAGTGATCATCATCAAACACCCACTTCAAATAAAGAGATATTCAAATACAAAAGGAAAAATATTTTGGTAGTGGATGTAGAGAAACGTTGTAGAGTTTCTTAAACCATAATCAAGCGCATGTTTATTATTTGTCATCCTTTTATTTATTTCTCACAAAATTTTAATTTGACGTTATTGTTATAAAATACTCCATTAACCCCCACTAGAGTATCCACACGAACTTTCAAGCTAAACATAATTTATGTGCAAATTAAGGTGACAAAATGCATTTTTGTAGGAAGGGGTCAATTTTTTCTTCTTATTTCCTTATGGAGTGTTTAATGTGTTATTTTTCTTGGGGAAAAGTAATAGGTAAAGCATAGGAGAGTTGATAAATGTGTTTTATAATATGAATTTTGTATGTGACAATGTATATTTTATATTAAAAAAATGTGATATTCTTATGCAAGGTTTAGCTCTTTTGTTCATTTTTTGCTAACATTGATCAAATATGTAGTTATTTTGAGAATCATGAGATTAGTAAAGTGAAATATGGAGGTTAAAGCTCAATGAAGGCAATGAATTAAGGTTCTAAAAGTTCGACGCGAATCCATAACATTGATGAAGCAAAGGGTACATGATTTGTGCAAGTATGAAAGATTAGAATTTAAACCATGATACAATTTGGTTTTGGAAATGTGAGAAACATGAAGGTTGTAAACCAATTTCTTAGCTTTCCAATGCATCCTAAATCAAACTCATTTCGGTACCTAATGAAAAAGTTATGGATGAAAAAACAAACACGATTGAAATCATCAAGAAGAAGCTAAGGTGAGAAGAACAACAAGATTGGACCTTATAGTTCTACATGGTCAGGACGTTTCCATTGTGCATATTTCAAAATTTATTTTCTATAGACGACGTAATAATTAAGGATAATTTTTTTTACCATTCTTTCAAATCATCTGAACATCATTCATCTTTCCCCTTTTCTCATCCTTTCCATCTTCCGTTTGTTTTAATTTCTAATTTATAAGCCAAATGATCAATTAGAGATTCGACTAACATCAATTCTGGAGGAGTATATTTAATTTATAGTTGAGAATACAAGAGGGCCAAAAACTTCTCATACCATACATACATCAAATTACATAGCTAAGACAAAACACTAGTAATTGGAACTCACTCCTACTCTCAAAAGAGGTTGCACATTATGTATTACCTTCTCAATTCTGTAGGGGAACTCCTTTCTACTATTCTTAATCCAAAAGCCAATTCTCATCTTGATGAACATCAATATCCACCTGATGCAAATTTGTTGATTATCGAACACAACCTTATTTCTAAATTCCCAAACGGCCCTTATAATTGCGAAGAAGGATGCTTGCCAAATTTTTCCTCTCAGCCCCTTACTTCTGTCTCCTAGCCAAGCAAAGGCGTTTTCCTCAATTGATTTTGGAATCACCCAATAACAATCAACCTGATCACAAACCTCATACCACACCCTCCTTGTCACTGTGCAATGCAAAAAGATATGGTTGATCGATTCTTACTCTAGCTCACAAAAAGGACATCTTGCCTACCTTGTTTTAATAATTTGCAACCTAGCCAATCTTTATCTAGTGTTGAGTCTATGTTCAACCGTGAACCAAAAAATAAGCTCCATCCTCGGGAGTGCTGCACTACTCTAAATTAAGCTGGATATACTGGCACTCAGACCTTCCCCTTTTGTTCTCTAATAAGACGCCTAATAGAAAGATCTCATAGAGAAGACCCCCATAGCATCATATACCAATTTGATCGTGTCTTTCCTATCTTTGCTCAAATAAAACTGCCGAATTAAATCTTCCAATTGCTCTGCTTGATTCTCCTTCCAATCAAAAAGACTTATCCTCCACCTGAGGTTCCAAATCTACTATGCATGTTCCTATATGCCCATGTCAGCAACCTTACCATCTTTATGTCCTGACACTATAAAAAGTCTAGGAAATAAAGCTTCTCAATGCTCTTTACCCTGACCAGTCATCGAACCAGAATCTAACACTTTTCCCATCTCCAATCTCAACTTTCAGTCCTAAATTAAGAATAGGGTTCCCACGCCCAACATGAAAAATGTCCCCCCTATGGAGTCCACCCTTTTTTTTATCCAAAATCTTTAGAAATCCAAAATTACCGCCCAAGTAAATTGAAGAAATAATTCTTTTCTATGATGTTCCCTTCACAGTATAGAATCTCCACCACCATTTTAATAACAATGCATTGTTCCTCATGAGTAGACCCCCCACACCCAAGCCACCTAAGGATTTGGGTCCCTGAATCACACTCAACTTAACCAAAGGTAAATTCTTCCTATCTCCACTACTACTCCAGAAGAAATTCCTCTCAACACTGATGATCTCCTTCACCACCTCCTTGACAATTCTAAGCAGGCTCATGTAGTACATAGGTAAGCTATTCAAGACACTTGTAATCAAAACTAGTCATCCAACTCTTGAGAGAACTTTCGACTTCCACCCAGCCAGTCTTTACTTTATCTTCTCAACCACTGGTTTCCACACTTCCTTGTTTCTTGCATTTTCCCCTAGCAGAAGACCAAGGTAGTTGATAGGGAGCAAGCCAATCTTACAATTCATAATTATTGCAAACTCCAACTAAAAATTTTCATCCATGACAAGACCAATGAGTTTGGATTTTTTTAAAATTGACCCGAATCCCTGATAATAAATAGAAGTAGTCTAGCAGTCTTCTCCATTTTTTGATATTGCCCAAAGATGCCCCATAGAAAATCATCATATTATCCACAAACTGAATATGGGTGACTTCACAATTATCCCTTCCCACTCTAAGACCCTGCAACAATCCTTTTTTCACGCCTCTTCTGATTAGTTGATTAAATACCTCTACTGCTAAGACAAACAGAAAGGATGATATGGGATCTCCCTACCTAAACCCCCTACACATCTTGAAGGGCTTTGAAGGGGAACCGTCAATAAGGACCAAAATACTAGCAGTCATGATGCTCTCCTTGATCCATCCTCTAAAGACACTACCAAAGCTCATAATCCTCAAAATACTATCCAAAAACTCCCATTTGATGCTATCATAGGCCTTCTCAAAATCTAATTTAATCATCGCACCTTTCTACCCTCTACTCTTCTTGGACTACTGAACTATCTTGCTAGCTACTAATGCACCATCCAAAATGCTCCTTCCTTGGATAAAAACTGACTGAGAATCACTTACCAAAACATTGATCACCTGTTTCAATTTATGGGTCATAATCTTTGATATCACCTTATAAATGTGCCCTACTAAGCTAATTGGTCTAAATTGGTGAACCTCCTCCACCTCTTCTACTTTGGTAATCAAGGTAATCAAAGTGGTGTTGAGAGCATATGGTAATCTGCTGGACCTAAAGAACTCCAGGACAGAATCAGGGAAATATTCCCCAATTGTCCCACATCTTTCAATTGAAGCCCATATGATAGCCATCATACCCAAGCACTTTTAAAGCACGACCAAACTGCCTTCTAAACATCCTCTCTAAGAGGAATGCTATCCAACCTCAATCTTTTCTCTCTGGATATCCTATGGAATCTATCAGAAGAAATACTAATGTCTGGGAGGTCCAATTGCTTATACAGATCCTTGAAGTAAGATGTGATTACCTCCTTAATCCCTACTGACTCTAAGATCTCCTTTCCCTTCTCCACTAACTTACTGATGGTGTCTCTTTTATTTCTTACAATAGCAACAGTGTGAAAGAATCTTGTATTCCTATCTCTATTTTTAAATCTTCTTATCCTAGATACCTGCATCTAGTAATTTTATTTCCTTTTGTGCTATTTTCAAAGCTGCATCAGCAAGGCTGACCTTGTAGCAAGTTCAACTTCATTGCACGCTGCACCATGCCATAAGTTATCCACCTTTTCTAGTTCCAACTCAAGTAAACTAACCCTCGAATCTATGTCCCCAAACACCTCTTTATTCCACTTACTTAGCATACCCTTCATTTCCTTTAGTCTATTCTGACAAAAACCCCGTTTTAGATTGGTCCAACTGTGTACAACAAAACCATGGAACTAAGGATGAGAAAACCACATATCCCAAGCTTGAAAGGGTTTTTCCTACTCCCACAAGACTCAACACTAAGACAAATAGAGTTATGATCTGATAAGGATCTTCCTAACCCTAGACACGAGAGCCCTAGATACATCACCAACCAAGAAGGACTGACAAGGAATCTGTCCAAGAGACTAGCTAAGGCCACCTTATGCCATGAAAACTTCAAATTAGCATGCTTAAAATCAATAAGGTACATCTTATCGAATGCCTTAACACTATTGTGGTCCATGCAACCCCCTTTTTCTTTCCCTCTAGGGTCTGACCTCGTTGAAGTCCCCTATAACCAATAACGATCTATTACATAGTTGGCCCACATCCCACAATTCCTCCCATAGAGCCTTCCTATCTCTTGGGTCTAAGTATCCATAAACAAGCATCACCCCACATTCAAAAGACTACAGACCTAAGCACCCCTCAATCAAGATCCACCGACTACCATTCCTGAAATTATGCAATGCAAAATGCTATGAGTCCCATCCAATAATCAGGCATCTACTCCTACCTTGTGCAATAGAGTCTTTCCATTCAATCTATCCACTTCTCCAAATGTTATTCTTCCTTTAAATTTTGATGTTTTGTTTCAACCAAACCACAAACCCAAGGCCATTCCTTCGCTAACAATCCATGAATACTAGACATTTTACCCCAAGCACTAATTCCCTTTACATTCCAGCTAATGATTATCATAGGATACGACCCCCAATCCACTACATCCACTTAAATTTTCCTTCTCCTACTATTCCTTTAGCTTCTTCTTAGCCCGACCAACCTCTCTACACATTTGTTTTCCTCTCTGGAGATTAGCCTGATGTCCTTCCCGAATTTCTATGTTTCTCTTGCATCTACCAACTCTTCTTTCTCCAAACTTTTCTCCTTACCTACTTAAAAAACCTTTTCCTCATCTTTTTCCAGTTCACACTAGATAAATTAACCGCTACATCCCCAAAATCCGATAGGTGATTATCCATGGTGTCTTGAGAAACATCCATTTCCACCTCCCTTCATTTTGTCTTTCTAATCTAATGCCTCCCACCATCCCATCTGACTCTTTTTCAATCTCATCCTACCTCTTCTAATTGTTTATCAACCTTTTTTCTCCTTCAATGTCATAGCCCACACCTGCAACCTTTGTTTTTTAAGTTTTGGATTTCCCTTCTTTATCCTCCCCTAACCATTCTCTTCTAATCAATATATTATCCTCCCTCACATAGCCATTTTCCTTCACATCCATACGACCCAGCCCATCCAAACACTCCAAAAATCCCCCTATTTCCTCCCTTTCCTTTGTTGCCTTTGCAACCAAAGAGCTGGGACACACTTCCTTCCTACTTTCTAAATAGGACTTTGAGTGTCCTTCGTGTCCTCCACTTGAGAAACTAGACTTTTCCAAACAGAACTTTGAGTGTAAATCGTGTCCTCCACTCGAGAAGCCAGCCTTCTCCTTCTCATTGGTTGTTCCTTTCCTACTCAGCATAGATTGTATTAATTCCTCCTCTCCCCATCCTCTCAAAATGATGGGCTTGTTGCATGCTATCTTCTTAACTTCCTGATGCAGGAGCATCTCATAATAATATTTCACTAATTAATTTTTCTAAGTTAGAGGATCACAAAACACTCTTAACTTGGATGAAATTAATTAGCTGAATATGAGAAACAAGTGGAAGTACCTGCCTATACTAGAATGGTGGCACATTCAGCCCAAACACAACCAATTATGGTAGCTTATCCAACCCAAGCCCAACCAACTATGATGCTACATCAAGCCCAAGCCCAAATAGCTATTTTATTACTATTTCCAAGTATTTTTCCACTTAAGAAGCCAAATTAGCCCAAGACCAAGGCTGATTTCGAAAATTAAAATAAATAATAAATAAAAAGGAGGACAAGTGAATGGTGGAGTAGGTGAAGAAAGTCAGCCGAGTCAACAAATCTGATTATTTTAATTGGCTAAGCATGGTGGATGATTGATTAGATATGAGGGATGATTGAGTGATTTGTAATTTTATTTATTACCTACCTTTTCAGCATGTAAGGGTCTCCATGCTATGGTATGGCTGTCAAAATACCACACATAGGCTGACCTCATTTTAATTCTCATCCAACTAGTTGTTAGCTTGTATTAGATAACTAGGTAGTAAAGAATGGTTGGAATGTAACTAGGTAGGTAAAGGGGATGGGTATAATGGACTTTTTGTAACCCTAGCTGCCACTATAAATATGGGTAGCCTCAACACAATGGAACACACTACTCCCTTCAATCACAAATCAGATTTTTGAGCTCCCTATGTCCCCCTTCTACAAAGTTGAGTGAAAACTTTGTTTTGAGTGAAAAATCTCATAAATTTTATCTCAAGTGTTGAAACCTTGAGTGGTAGTTGTGAGTGTTTGGTCTTTGGTTACCTTAGATCAAATATTATCATATTCCTCATCTCTTTTCTCCATTTTAACTTTCGGTGGTCAATTATCCCATAAGCCACTATCTTCCATTAAGCATGTGCCAACTTGGTAAGCATATGCATCAAATTGGTATCAGAGCTTAAGGTTGAGAATTTGGGATAATTTTTATCTTCTCTTTTCCTTCTTTACCCCCGTATAGGCCCAAAAACTTCACAAAAAATTTTCTAGCCACCCACCATAATTTTCAAACCCAAGTTAACCTCTCCTAACCAAACACATCATCTTTCTCTATTGATTTTTTCTTCAAAGTCAAGCAACTATGGGCAATGAAAAAATCCCAAGAGGTTTGAACCTTGAAGAAGCACAAAACTTGAGAAGAGATCGATCCATTGAAAACCTCCAAAATGACATGAAAAGAGTTCTTGGCATTTTGGAGAATCTCATGCAAAACCATAACACTCCATGCCCAAATACTTCCCCACGGGTCGAGAAGAAGGCCCTATTTTCACCAACATAAGTTCGTCGGATCTAGCACAAGTGATTATGCTAGTGATTCCAACTCCTCACCAAGTGATTCCCCACGTGATAGAAGAAGGAGACATGAAAGGAGAGATCCTTTTCATGACATAAAAGTCGAAGTGCCCGATTTTGATTGATCACTTAATCCAAAAGATTTCTTAGAGTGGGAGTTAAGGTGCTCTTTGATGTTTGAAGCAAAAGGCTATAATGATGAGAAGAGCTTTAGGATTGTAATCCTTAAGCTCAATGGACATGCCTCCCTATGGTGGGAAATCCTTACTCACCATAGGAGAAAGAAGGGGAAGTCTAAGGTGAAATCTTGGTTGAAGATGAAGAAGCTTTTGAGGGAAAGGTTTTTACCCTCATCCTACACTCAAGACCTCTAAAACAAGATGTCCTCCTTAAGGCAAGGGTCAATGAGTGTTGAAGAATACATCAAGGAATTTGAGCGGTTGAAGATGAGGTTCGAGTTAGATGAGGTAGAGGAGCACACAATGTCAGGTTTCCTTGGAGGGTTAAGGAGTGAAATTGCACACAAGGTGGAGTTACACAAGTACTACACCTTAGATGAGCTTTTTCATCTAGCCACTAAGGTGGAGAAGCATAAGAAGGAGAAGAAAGGACCAAAGTTTCCTCAAGGAAGGTTCACTCCCAACACTTCCAAAGAAGCACGCTCATCATCTAAGCCATCCCCTCCCATTTGAAATATTGAAGTGAAGGACAAGGCAAAAGGTGTTAGGTTTGAACCTAACAAACCAAAGCCTATATGGTGCTTTAAGCGTTAAGGCCTAGAGCACTATCAAAACGAGTGTCCCAACAAAAGAGTTGTGACTCTTTTGAACTTGGAGGAGGCAGCTTATGAGGAGGAAATGGAAGATACCAAATTGGACCATGAGGAGGAGGAAGAGAAAGAAGAGGCACCCCCTAATGTAGGAGAAGCTCTAATGGTGAGAAGGGTATTGCACACCAAGGAGTTTGTGAAGGAGGAGACACAACGGGAGAATATATTTCAAACCAAGTACACGATCCTTAGTAACATATGTTCCCTTATTATTGATGGAGGTAGTTGTGCTAATGTATCCTCTTGCACACTTGTGGAAAAACTTAACTTGCCTACCACTCAACATGCCAAACCATATAAGCTACAATGGCTTAATAATGGAAGCATGGTTGAAGTGACCAAGCAGGTTGTAGTTCCTTTTTCAATTGGAAAAAGCTACCAAGATAATGTGGTATGTGATGTGGTTCCAATGAACGCTTGTCATCTGTTGCCAGGAATACCATAGCAATATGATAGTCATGTCCAACATGATTGTAGGAGGAACATTTATTGTTTGAAATTTGCAAAAAAGAACATTGTACTCGCACCCCTTAGTCCTCGTCCCTCATTTGTTAGGGAGGAAACCAAAAATAAGAAGACCTTATTTCTAGATAGCAAGGGTTTAGACAAGACACTAGCCAAGGGGAAGCTCATATATTTTTTATTGTTGCTTGAAGCTAATGAAGGAAGTGGAGGAAATGACCCACAGGTCAAACCTTTGCTAGGGGAGTTTGGGGATGTCTTCCCAAATGATCTACCTAGTGAGATACCCCCCTTAAGGGGAATTGAGCACCAAATTGACTTGGTCCCCAGTGCTACACTCCCAAACAAGCCTGCCTATAGGTGTAATCTTAAGGAGGCTAGGGAGTTACAAAGGCAAGTTGATGAATTGTTGCAAAAAGGGTTCATCAAAGAATCCCTTAGTCCTTATGCGGTACTAGCCCTTTTCGTACCAAAGAAGGATGGGAGTATGAGGATGTGTGTTGACAGTAGAACTATCAACAACATCACCATCAAGTATAGATATCCTATACCTAGACTTGATGACATGTTATATTGCTTACATGGGGCTTGTGTATTCTCAAAGATTGATTTGAGGAGCAGATACTACTAGATTAGGGTAAAGGAGTGAGATGAATGGAAGACTACCTTTAAGATGAAGGGAGGATTATATGAATGGATGGTGATGCCTTTTGGTCTCTCAAATGCACCCATCACCTTTATGAAGCTCATGGATGAAGTCCTTAGGCCCTTTATATCTAAATTTGGTGTAGTGTACTTTGATGATATACTTGTATACTCCTCTAGTAGTGAAGATCATGTAAAGCATTTAAGACTCATGTTTTCGACCCTTAGGAACAACAAGTTGTATGAGAAGTTAGAGAAGTGTGACTTTTTTGTACCAAAAGTCATATTCCTAGGGTTTGTTATATCTAAGGATGGTATTTCAATGGATGAGACAAAGGTGGAGGCAATAAGGTCGTGGCTTTCACCCACATCCATTACCCATGTTCGATCCTTGTATGGACTTGCCTCACTTTATAAAAGGTTTATAAAAGGATTTAGCACTCTTTTGGCCCCTATCACAGAGTGTCTCAAGAAGGGAGAATTCAAATGGACACCTACAGCCCAAGAAGCATTTGATGTGGTCAAGCACAAGCTAAGTGAGGCCCCCATCTTAAGGTTATCAGATTTTGCTAAAGTTTTTTAAGTTGAATGTGATGCAAGTGGAGTCAGGATTGGAGCGGTCCTACTACAAGAAGGCAAAACAATAGCTTATTTTAGTGAGAAGCTGAATGGATCAAGATCTAACTATAGCACGTATGACAAGGAGTTTTATGCTATTATTAGGGCTCTAGATCATTGGTCTCATTATCTAAGGCCCGCACAATTTGTATTACATACCAATCATGAGTCTATAAAGTATGTAAATGGGAAACATAAGCTCAAGCCTAAGCATGCTACGTGGATAGAGTTTTTACAATCCTTATCTTTTATAGCAAAACACAAGAGTGGCAAGACCAACGTAGTAGTTGATGCCCTCTCTAAAAGGTATTGTATGTTGTCCCTATTAGAAGCTTGAGTCTTGGGTTTTGGATGCTTGAAGGAGCTATACAAGGAGGACGAAGACTTTGCAAGCTACCTTGAAGACCGAGACAAACTTTGAAGCCCCTATGTCATACAATATGGATTCCTCTTCAAGAACACCAAGCTTTACATCCCGAAGAGTCCCATTCGAGAGCTATTGATATGGAAATCACATGGAGGTGGGCTAGCCGGAAATTTTGGGATCAACAAGACCTATGACATACTTTAGGAGCACTTCTATTGGCCTAAAATGATAAGTGATGCACATAGAGTCATAGTTAGATATGCTACATGCCAAAAGTCCAAGAGTCACTTCCACCAAGGACTCTACACTCCATTACCAGTCCCTCATCAACCTTGGGACCATGTGAGTATGGACTTCATAGTGGCTTTGCCTAGAACTCAAAGGCAAAATGATGCCATTATGGTAGTGGTGGATCGGTTTTTTAAAATGGCTCACTTCGTCCCTTGTCATAGCCGATCTATTCTTCAAAGAAATAGTAAGGTTGCATGGTATACCTAAGTCCATTGTCTCGGATAAGGATACCAAGTTCCTTAGCTATTTCTGGAAAACTTTGTGGAGGTTGGTTGGTACTAAACTTCTATTTAGCGCCGCCTACCACCCACAAATGGATGGCCAAACTGAAGTCACCAACCGGACCCTGACTACTATCTTGCGCAGCTTGGTGCACAAATCCCTCAAGGATTGGGACATTAAGATTCCTCACACCGAATTTGCATACAATAGGTCCCCCACATACGCCACCGGCCATTTGCCTTTTGAGATCGTGTATGGTGTCAACCCTATCACTCCCATCGAGCTCATTCCGCTTCCTATCAAGGCCCAAACAAATTTTGAAGCCAAAGACAGAATTCAAGCCTTCAAGAAATTACACAAGCAAATCAGAGCAAGAATTGAGAAAGTCAATGAAATAAATAAAAAGAAGGCCAACCAACATCGTAGGGAACAAAGTTTTGAACCAGGAGATCTCATGTGGCTACATCTTAGAAAGAAAAGATTTCCCTCTAGAAGAAAAAATAAGCTTATGCCAAGAAGTGATGGACCATTTAAAGTTCTTGAGAATATTGGAAGTAATGCTTATCAGCTTGAGATACTACCAGACATGGGAAATATATCAAACACATTTAATGTGGATGATCTACTCCCTTACCCTCATGATGAGCCCTATGTGGAAGAGGTAGAGCACTCCCAAGACAGGGAGGATGATGCAGGAGCATCTCATAATAATATTTCACTAATTGATTTTTCTAAGTTAGGGGATCACAAAACACTCTTAACTTGGATGAAATTAATTAGCTGAATAAGAGAAACAAGTGGAAGTACCTGCCCATACTTGCATGGTGGCACATTCAGCCCAAACACAACTAATTATGGTATCTTATCCAACCCAAGCCCAACCAACTATGATGGTACATAAAGCCCAAGCCCAAAAAGCTATTTTATTACTATTTCCAAGTATTTTGCCACTTAAGAAGCCAAATCAGCCCAAGACCAAGGCTGATTTTGAAAATTAAAATAAAAATTAAATAAAAAGGAGGACAAGTGGATGGTGGAGTAGGTGAAGAAAGTCAGCCGAGTTAACAAATCTGATTATTTTAATTGGATAAGCATGGTGGATAATTGATTAGGTATGAGGGATGATTGAGTGATTTGTACTTTTATTTATTACCTACCTTTTCAGCATGTAAGGGTCTCCGTGCTATGGTATGGCTATCAAAATACCACACATAGGCTGACCTAATTTTAGTTCTCATCCAACTAGTTTTTAGCTTGTATTAGATAACTAGATAGTAAAGAATGGTTGGAATATAACTAGGTAGGTAAAGGGGATGGGTATAATGGACTTTTTGTAACCCTAGCTACAACTATAAATATGGGTAGCCTTAACACAATGGAACACACTACCCCCTTGAATTACAAATTATATTTTCGAGCTCCCTATGTCCCCCCTCTACAAAGTTGAGTGAAAACTTTGTTTTGAGTAAAAAATCTCATAACTTTTATCTCAAGTGCTGAAACCTTGAGTGGTAGTTGTAAGTACTTGGTCTTTGGTCACCTAAGATCAAATATTATCATATTCCTCATCTCTTTTCTCCATTTTAACTTTCGGTGGTCAATTATCCTATAAGCCACCATCTTCCATTAAGCATGTGACAACTTGTTTAGCATATGCATCACTTCCATACCCACCAAAGCCACCCTATTCCTTGAGCCAACCTTCTTTCTATGACTGCTTGTTGTAATTCCCAACACCCTCCTGTCTTGACTTGAAGATCAACATGCTACCTCTTCATCTTCCCCCATGAAGGTCCTATTTACCTAGCCAAAACACCACATTTGAGGCCACCTATCTTAGCTATAAATCCTTCCCCTACCCCCTGCACACCTGACCTGTTACCTTCCCTATAACTTCCTACTTTGTTATGCGGTCCATGATGTAGCCCCCTATCTCCCCACTTGATAACCTATCATGCCAATCCATTCTACTGCCCTTTGACCAACAAAACGGCATTACCAGACCTTCTCCCCTCCCTTGCATGAATGGCCATTCCTATTCCCCACACAATCCTAGCTTGGATCCCGAGCCTTCTTCTCCCATGCACGGCACCTCCTGCACGCTCCCACTACTTGAGACACTCATCTCCTTACTTGCACTGCATCAGGGAAAATGGTCATTTAAGCTCTTCCCCGACCGTCCAGCATTCCGGCCGACCTTTGGGTAATGCCTCGTTAGATTTTTTCCAAGGGATGAAGCTTTGTCCAATCTCTTTAATCACCACCATTACCATATTGTTTCTAATCATCACCTTTACATTCTCCTGGATGTCTTCCATGTGAGGGGTGTCGAGCAAGACTCTTGTTGCTTCCAGAGAAGTACTATAGCCCCCATCCTCCTTCTAGCAAACCCAATAACCCTAAGGAGCCACCAACGAGTGCAGTACATCCTCTCTCCACACTAGGGGTAAACCCCCTTATCTCCACCCAATTCCTTCGCAACACACAAGCCTCCTCCATCTTCTATCTCCTTACCAATGGAAAATGGTCTAATAATAAACTATCCTCCTCCATAGCTCTACTACAGTCTTCCTTTGACTCAAATGTAATCAGAAACTTAAACCTTCCAAAATCTCTTACCTTTGGAGTAGTACTCCAATCTTACAACAATTTTGGAACTACAATATCAGGTAATAACATTTGGTAGGACTCAACCACCACACTTCATTCCATCCACTCCACTACATCCTTATCTTCTTGCAGATACAGTTTGCACTTTTGTTGGTTTCGAGGGGGAGAGTTAGATCCTCTAGCCACCATCACAAAGGACCGAGAGTCCCTAAATGCAGACTTCCACCTTCCCTGCTCTAAATTTCCCCTAGCATTCCTAGCCGATTCTCGAGACAAAGGCTTCACCCTTGCTTCCCTTTCAAATATCGTCTTTCGAACAAATAGTCAAATCCCATGGAGCAGCATATTGTTTACCATTCTCACTACCTCTATTGCCTCACTTTCACTTGTGAATCTAATGAAACCAAAGTGCAGGCTGGAATTCTTTCTCTCCTTTCTATTGATGAACACGTCTACCACTTTTCTGGCCATTGCAAAGACTTCCTGGACTTCCCCAACAAAGATATCCTTGGTCAGGTTATCAACAAATACAGTGAACACTTATCCATCAGCTTGCCTGGCTGATGTGGATACATAAGGCCTGGACTTATCTACTCCTCCATGATGAGCTTTTTGGAACTTTGGATAGGGATTGAATTGGTTACTAGGGTAGATTGGTTTTGGTATTTTGAGTGAGGGTGGTTTGATGGTTGGCAAGGTGGATAGGGATGAGGTTTGGGTTGGGATAATATTGCATAGAAGGGTTCTGCATGGCAGGGTCGAGAACAGTTTGCTTCATTTTTTTCTTCTTGTTAATTATTGGAGGAGTATTATCTACCACATATATTCTTTTGGTATGAATCTCTTCCTAATTATTGTTATGTTTTCCATTAGCATGTCAAACTAACATAATTGATGAGAATGCGATGCAATTTCTCCAACTTACATACCTTAACTTACATACCTTGAATTGATGCTATCATCCAAATTCCTTTTGTATTTTATTGTGTGCTGTGATATTGTATTATTTTTTACGTAACTAAAAGTACAATTGATTTTTGGTTATTGTTGATAATTTTGGATCCTTAATTATATAAATTCAAGTTAGATATAATTAAGTTTGCAATTAACAATAAAATCTTACACCTTAAAATAGCATATCCATTTTTTTTTTCATATACACATATGTTACGAAATCAAAATTAGGCTTGACAGTAGCGCTATATTAAGAAATAAATTAGGAAAATTACTGCCGCCTTGGCAATTTTGCACCATTGGATAAATTTTTGATCGATTACTCCACTACTCGTTTTCTTAGAGCTCTGTAGATAATTAATCATTTCGATTTTTCTGTGGTCTACACATAGTTGAGCCTTATCATGTTTTTAGCGGTCACTCCAAAGATCCTACGGGAACGATACCTTAATTACGATCAAACTACAACGACATTCATCATAGAAAAAGAAATAATATTGTTTTCCTGCCCTTGACCCCAATCAAATTCCTCCATCAGATGCCACCACATAAGATGTTTGAAAGACAACCGCCCAATTTAGGGCTGCAACCAAAGCATATATATATGGGAACAACCTTCGTCCAGAATCTTTTGCACCAGCTGCAGCTAAAAAATGACAGGCTGACAGTACAAACTAACTCGACCATAATGTGCTAATTCCAGGTTCTTTTCTATTCAGGCTGCAAGATCTTCCATACAGCGTTACATAGTTTACCTTAGAGTCCCTTATTACAAAAAAATATGACAGCAATTGGCAGCCAGACAAAACAATTACACGATCACAGGAAACCTAACCTTATTCTCGATTACTACTTAGCTAGGACATTGAGCAAGCCTAATAGTACGCGGCAATACCCTTCTTACAGCAGCTAGAGTTCCAAGATACGCATACACCTAGTACTATCTATGACCAGAGGTGTGCGGCATTGGATATGTCATAGGACCCATTGCCACTGGGGCACCTGAAACCATGGGTCCATGAACAGGTGCTCGGACACCATATGCCATGAGTGGAGCAGCTTGCATATTCACTGGAGTTCCAACAGCTGACACCAGGGGTCCTCCAATTGGTTGTCCAATTGTTGGCGTACCATAAACACCAATTCCAGGTGGGCCAGTTGGTGGCTGAGGAGACTGTTTGTTCGATTTGCCAGATGAAGCGACTCCTGTACTAGCAGTAGTATTGGTCTGACCCGCAATAGGTCCCTGAGGAGGTCCTGATAGCTCACCATCGTTGACGCTAGTAATATCATGGATACTTGACCTCCTCCTATCCTTATTCATAGAGTTTAACCTAATAAAATATTTCTGCGCATGGCTTGCTACTTGAGTCGGAGTTCTTGTCACTACACAGTTTCTAGATATACTCCGCCAGTCGCCTTTGCCATATTTTTCCAAGCCAATAAGAAATAACCTGTATGAGCAACAATAGGCACAAAACAGATCATATATATGATAATAGCACAAACAGCTATAAGACCAAAGCACGCGTTGACGCGACTGTCCAGATAAATGCATTTTCAAACTTCCTCGTCAAGATGCTAGAATAACCCCTGACACCTTGTTCGGATAAACATTTTAGTTCCAAACCACAACTTTTAAATAGCAATATTCTAAAATTTCATACTAATATTTAGTAGATTTACCTGCTAAGTAAACTAACTAGCCAACTGCAACAACCATCTTTTTTCCTAAACCATGCCTAAAAGAGATTCAATAATAATGGCCGCTACCAAGTGAGATAGCATGCTGGTGAAGAAAGGTCGAGCTCTTCATTCTGAAACTCCAAAATGTCAGAGCCAGATCAAGGAGCAATGAAGAGCCTGACCAGATTGTCAAAGCCCAAAGAGAGTGGAAATAGAAAACTAGCAAGTGGCTACATAAATTATCAACCAGGGAAAACATGCTCAAAAAGATTTTATGGGAGTCAATTACCATTTACAACTATCCAAATCTTTGTTACATACTTTGTAGCATGGGACTAGTGCCCTAGTAATTTAATCAGATATACTCTATAATCAGGTTCGTGTTCCTACTTATTATGTACATGTATCCTGAGGGAGCCTAGATATTGGAAAGTAATTCGTAACAAGTGTTTTCAGATTTAATACAATTCTCTCCTCACATTTTCCCCATTAACAACTTGATACGGAAAATAGATCATGAGGGACAAAGGCATCTGTAGCTCAGGTCAGCGACAATGCAGCCATTCAATACCTGACGCCTGCTCATGTCCATATAATCAGCTACTCCAAGACTAATTCTGTGTGACAACCTTCTACCATTCTCTGCCTCAAGATTCATGAAGCAAAACCAAAACAACATAATTTCTATCTATACTTTCATTTAAAAATACAAATAGAATGCAGCGTGGTTTTTCATTTACATTTAATATTGGAGCAGCTACCTGAAACTCGAAGTAGCAATGTGTACTATTTATACACCGGGCAAAGATAACCCCATCCAAAACCCAATTTAGATCCAAAAATTTAACTCCAATCTTAACTCAAAAATTTAAAACAATCCAAACCAATCCGAAAATAACCCAAATTTAACTAATTCAATAATGACCCAAACAAGAAAATCCAATCCCGAAAAGACTCAATCTGAACTCAACACATACACAGGACAGAGAACCCGATAATGACCCAACTCAAACTTAGCCAATCCAAAATTATCCAATCTATACCCGGACACAATTTCAAACTTAATTCACATCTACAAAGACAACATTTTACCTCACATAAATTGCTACATAAATATCAATAAAATTTCTTATTAATATAATTTATGTTAAAAAAGAAAAAAGAAAAAAAAAAGATGTAACCCATATAATAATAAATGAAACAAAATTAATAAGACTCTATTTTCCTCACTTTATTTTATTATCATACTAGCATCCATATAATTAGATAATAGAAAATTCTATTATTATTAGAATTAGAAATATAAAAATTATAATTGTAAATACAAAATTATAATATATATTATTATAACGGAAATAATATAAAATTTATATTTTTATTTCTAATAATAATAATTATTATTATTATTATTATTATATTTCTGAAGGTGATAATAATTACACTAATAATTATCATTATTAATTATAACAATAAAAATAATTATTATAATTATTATAACATTTATAACAATAATTATAATTATGTTTATAATAATAATTACTAAAATTGTATTTATAACAATACTTATAAGAATAATAATTTATTATATCACTACCTATATTATGATAATAATTACTATAGTAAGCATAATAATAATAATAAATCACAAAATTTAATTTATTAATTATATTAAATTAATAACAATTAATGTCTATAAATTCTAAACTGAATTGACAAGATCCAAACCAGATACGAACTAAAGTTTGTAGACCCAACCCAAGTCAAATCCAATCCAAAGTGTGTAGACCCAAATCTAACATGAACCCAAAAAAATCCAATGGGTCAAACCTTAACCTTACCCAATATTCTCCTGACTCGAAATAATCTGACCTAGCACGACTCACCCAAATCAGTGTTTTACCCGAATTGGACTTAAACTTGAAAGCACGACCCATTTACATAACATACCCAATTTTACCCCAACCCTTATGACCCGTTCGCCACCTCTAACTATTTATAGAAGGTCGAGCATTACATCAACCAATCTGAATTGAAAATCTAATAAAGGCTTAGTGTATTTTCAATACAGGTAGCTCAGCTGATAAAGGGAATTTGAAAATCTAATATCATCCCTTGCATGTGACCTACTAAAAATGGCTCGTTTAGTTTCATTGTAGAGCTGATTGTGTAATGATCTTTATCATATTTTCAATGTAGGTGGCAGATGAATTGTATTAGCAACATAACTATGGAGAATCTTGATGCACATTTTATAATGTGACAAAAGGGACATTTAGGCTGCATAATTTCATGCATATAGTAAGTGTTAATCTATTACTTTTACACGACATTTGAGAACCTGTTATGTCGATGGTCCTGGCTAATAGTATACAGATATCCTGTGTAATTTTAATATGGGGCATTATTTAATTCAAAGAAGATGAAGAGTCCATTTTAATCAATACTGTTGCTTTAAATTTGTTTCTATATACTTGATGCAGTACATTAATACAACATCTATTACAATGTATATATATCTAAATAAATAAAAAAGGATATAAAAATAATATAAAAGAATGGCTCTTTATGCAGGAAAATAATGACAATTGGTTTCAGTTTTCATATATATAATGATAGATATATATAAAAACAGAAACGAAGCACCATTGTTTTCCTTGCTAAAGCACCTCCCACTTTTATACAATTTTTCCTTAGTTCATAAACATCTGCATCAGAAATTATGTTACATTAATGCAATGCAATGCATTGGGCAAATAACACTCACGACTTCATATCAAAACACGAATTTGTAGCCAAGGAATTAACGAAAGCTGTTTAACAATTAATAACGTCTCCAACTCTTTAACTCCTTTAAACTTTGAATGTATGTCACATTTCATAAAATATGCATCACACTCTTTATCTTGCTTTGAACACAGAATGCACTAATGAATTGCATCATCAAACTACCATTTATCAAGGCGGCTGGATGGTATAGGCTACCATTTGTAACATGAATTGCAATGGCATTGGACAGAATGATAAATGACATTGAATTATACACCACACTCCGAATTCCAAACTATCCAATATATTCCAATCATCTAACAAAGTAATTCATCAACTCATGATGTGTTCAAATAAGTAATAAAAAATTATAAATTTATAAACTTTTTTGTGATTTTTGCTAAACAATGTATAATCATTTATATTTTATTGTCAATGCACAATTTTTTCCCCTTAGCCCAAACTAGACATCATAATTTGAAACGTACAAATTCATAACATCATAATTTGAAACGTACAAATTCATATATCAGCATTGGTAAAAAGACTACTTTATATAATACATACAGTCTGTTTGGTTCAAGAAAAATAGTAAGGAAAGGAAAGAAAATACTTCCTTAATGTTTGGTTGCTGAGAAAAAAAAAACAAGGAAAGAACATAATAAGGAAACAATTACAAGTCTGTTTTTCTCACATAAACTTGTGGAAAATTTTAGCAAAATTAAAGTCAGTGTTTTCGGAAAATTTTTGGGAGGGTGTTATACAGCACAGAAGTGCAACAAGTAAAACATTCGTTTATAAAAACTATTAGCACATTTTAAGCCATATCTCTGTCAAAACTAAAATTCAGATGCAAACAAAATATTAAAAGCCATCATTGATTTGTTGGAAATTTAGTAGGTCTTGGCTCAAGAACTATAGATTTCAAGGTTTTTTCTTTCCTTTTTCCATCTTTCTCATATTTTCCTTTGCAACAAAAATGAAAAATATTTTTCTTATTATTTTTATTCTTCATTTTCTTTCTAATTTTACTTGCCTTTCAAAATTTCCAAAAACCAAACAGTATACACTAAAAAATAACATAGGAAAGAAAGTAATTATATTAGACATGGTAATCAAACAATAATTTTACTTTTGTAGATATAATTATAATGTTCATAATGTGTAACATCCCAGCCCCACACTAGCAGCAGGTAGTTATCCTAGAGCACTTTTGGGTTTGATAACAAGCCCCACAAATTAATACGAGTATTTTTCAACATGTTTTGTTTTCACTCACTCACACACTTTTCGAAAAACATTTTAAAAAGTTACCCATTCCTAGATTACTCCAACCAAATACGTTTGACTATAAAGTTCTCCAATAATGGATTTCCAAAAAAGAATTGCACCTTATTAATATAGGTACTCATATCAATTATTTTTTAAGTTTCCATCATCCACGGACCACCACTTAAATAACACAATGTCTTCGTTGCGTCTCGACCAAGGACTGTTTCAATATAGTTCATCCCAAAAATCATAGACAACTGACTGACTATTCAAGTTTAACTCGCGGTCATAGTTATGATCTAATACCATTCGTCACACCCCGACTCCACATTAGTCATAGGTAGTTACCTAAAGCGCTTTTGAGATTGATAAATAGTCCTACATATCAACACAAACCTTTTTTAACATAATTTGTCCTCACACACTCACTTTGCGAAACACGTCCGAAGACATACTTAAACTACACCAAGTCAAACAAATTTAACTAAAAAAAATTCCACTAATGGATTTCTAGAAAGAAAGACGCACCTTGTTGATATAGATATTCATATCAATCTATTTTTAAATCTTTATCATCTACCACTAATTTGAGGTATCACAGTTGGATCATTTCAAGTTGGGTTGGGTAAGATATAGGTCATTATCATATTAGCTAACTTTGGGTTGTTTCAATTTTTATATTGGGATTGGGTTTAAACTTTCAAGTCAAAACTGGTTCAAAGTTCAAACATCAAGTCGAGTCGGCTTTCTTATAAACATGCATATTTCTTATAAGGCAGTTTGCATATTTCTTATAAACACGCATAAATAACTATAATTCTTCTTGATATTTTCTTTCTATCAAACCAAACATAAGAAATTGTTCCTTAGGAAAATGGCTTCCATGGAATTTTTCTGAAGAGAATCAATTCTTTTCCTTTTCCTTTCCTCAAAAATTTCCTATATAGGAATTCTCACATATTTTATTATCTAATAGATATTGGAAATTATTAATTTAGCACATTGACCCCAAGTCGGAACAATCAAAAGTATTCTTTAAGAGAGGTCATCAATGAATCAAGTATTACATTATTGAGGTTTTAATGTACAAAACATGTGGTAATAGTAGTAGTAGAAACAAAGGTATAGCATGTAGTGGTCAATTTAGATATAATGAAAGAAATGAACATGTAGGGGTGTTTTTCATTATGGAATGAATGTTTCAATCCCCCAAGAAAATTAACATTTTTATTTATTCTTAAAACTAAGGAATCCTGATGATATTGCTGCTAGTTTCACCAGAAGTACATTATTCCCTCATAGAATTTGCATGGGACACCGCCTGATAGTAGTTATAGGCACTCATCTTCCAGTAGTAGTCTAGCACTCTGGATCATTTAAATTGCACATAGTGAGGCCCTTCAAGCTTATTCGCAGTTCCTACATACAAGTACAGCTCACCCAAATATTAAATGACTGTCACACAGCCACATAAGCAATAAGCCCTTGTAAAGAGCAGTCCTTTATTCTTCTAACAGAGATGCTAGAACTTGAAAGTCCATAATAGGCATTCACCCTGATAGACATCATTATTTATTATACCATATAAACTAAGCAACCAATATATCCATGCCACTTATGCAATGAAAATGTTAGGTTTGCCCAAATATGTTCAATAAGAGAAGCTAGGCTTACAATCCAAAAAATAGCAAGCACTAACTTAAGGATTGATTCACAGATGAACCCATATTAATATTTTATTAGGGTTATTTAAGTAGAAAAAATAAAATACATAGCTAGGCTTAGTGCCTACTTGTAAATTCTCAAAAATAGATAACCCTAATATTTTATTTAAAAAATTCATATATGTAGCATATGAAAATTAGCAACATATTGATATATTATTAAACTAATAAATAATTGCTAATTAATAAAAACTAGATAGCATAAGTTAAGTAGATTAGTTAGCTAATTAATAAAACATAGATAATAGTATAACATATTAGTAGCATAATTTAGCATAAATCATTTAAATATTTCATATCTACTTAAATAAGAAATGTTTATACTAACTTTTGAGGCAGTTGTTCGAATGTTCCACGGTTTACTAGACTTCAAGGACTTATGACTTATCTTATTAGCAGATGTCGGATACTGTGTTAGAGTCTCAACTCAAACACTCAGTCGCCGACTCCCAGCCTTTGACTATTCGACAATCGACCTCCACGGCTCCACTCCAGTGCTCGACACTCGACAGTCGACGGTTGACTCTTCCAATCTTCTTGTTCGCACTTCGCAAACTTCACTTCCAGTTCCCACGCTTCCAATCCAAGGTTGTAGCTCCTCGTCGTCGTTCGCAGCTCGCCGTCAACCCTTGCCGCTCGATTCTCCGGTTTCTGTGTTGCGGGGTTTGTTGTGAATTAGGGTTAGTGTTCTTTTCCTTCTTCCATCTGATTTTTATAAGCATTTTGTCAATAATTGCTAGTGACTATAGTTCGTAAATTATTGTCCTCAATGCCTGAATGTGAATGGTCGAATCTCGAATCTTTTTTATTTGTCTTCTACTCCTACTTTTGAATTTCTGCTGCTGCGGCCTGCAGTTCACTTTCGGTGACTGCCTCGGCCTGACTGGGTGGGTGGGTTACTTTTGATGTTG
This sequence comes from Tamarix chinensis, assembly GCA_030549775.1. Lineage (NCBI taxonomy): Eukaryota > Viridiplantae > Streptophyta > Magnoliopsida > Caryophyllales > Tamaricaceae > Tamarix > Tamarix chinensis. The sequence goes on along the minus strand of CM060177.1, from coordinate 49,088,545 downwards.
AGGGGACGGGGGTAGGGCAGGATCAGTCGCAGACTCTCAGGGCACCATGGATGGTGTTGGTTGCTGGGTATTTTCGAATCTCACTGTGTTTGGGTAGGGTAACTGATATTTCGGGGCAATATCGGCGATATTTTCCAATCTCCGATATTGCGCCGATATATCGGCGATATCGGCGTGAAATTGTTTTTCCATCACGTTTCGGTTGTTTTGCGTCACAGCAAACTGAAATTCCACGAAATTGCAGCTGATACGCAATTTCGGACCCGTGATTCAATTGTATGCCTCCACGTTTAAGTTTTCATTTGAGTACCATTCACATAACAACATTAGGTCATTGTTAACTTATTATTTACTTCATTTTTTATTATTTGCAATATATTTCTTATTTTTATATAAAAATTGAAATTTTTAATTTTTTCCCCTTTGAAGATCACATTCATTACATATTATCTATTAATTAAATAAATAAAAATAAGCCAACTATAATATGAATAGAAATATATATTAAAAAATATTGAAAATCAAGAAAATTATATTAAAAAAATTAAGTTTAAAAAAAATCAACATTTCCAGAACAAGCAATAAAATCGCGGTCGCGGTCGCGATTGCGTTTGCGTTCGCGGTGTCGCGGTATCGAAGCGTCGCGAATGATATTTTATATGTCGCGGTTGTCGCGGTGTGATTTTTTACTTTTTTTTACAATAATTATCAGCAAATACCAGTAAATATCAGCAAATATCGGTAAATATCGGTAAAATATCGGCAAATATCGGTTGATAACCGATATATCGCCGATAAATACGTGAAATTCTAAATCCATCGCGTATCGCCAATTTCGCGTATCGGCTGACCCAAAATCCGATAAATATCGGCCGATATTGCGTATCGGAACCGATATTTAATTGTATGTTCCAGAAGCTGATAAATTTTTCAAAATTCTAAAGTTCTAAAATATTCAAGGTTCTAGAGAAAATTCAAACAATAGTATAGAATATTATATATGCCAATAAATAGTTGAAACATAATAAATATTTCAAGCTCTTTGTTCAGAACTTTTTCCCAATATTTATTCATATTTTTAGAATTTTTTTACTAATTTTTAGAATTTTGTAAGGAATCTAATTTGTTAACTAATGTTATGGATTTTAACTATTATTATGGATTTCGTAAGGACTCTAAGATATTTTATAACTTTTATTAGTATCGAAGAAATTATGACTTTGAGAGCTTTTGAATTTCCTAATACGTTTTATAATTCTTAGTTTTCAATATTCATTTATTAAATTTTAATTTTTGGAACATTTCTCATCATATATTAATATGGTTTAATTTTTTATAAACACATATGATGTAATAAATGTAACTTCTAGAATAGAAACATTAAAAATCAATGATTATATAAAATAGCAAAAATATTGCAAATAATAAAAATTCATCAGAAATATAGAAAAAGCTAATGGTAACTTAACAATGTTAGGTGTGTGGTACTCGGATGAAAAAATATCTAGATTATGGAAGTACTTAAGTGGGATTACTAAAAACACAAGGTACTATAAGTCATCAAGCCGAATATCAAGGTATGTAAGTGTATTGTATCCTATCCATATTCAAAATCAGAAAAAATAATACCACAAAAGTATCTAGACATACCCAATTTATAACAAGTACCATTTCATTCACAAAATTAAAGAGCTCAAAGTTTCACCTGTGTTCCTCCTCTGTCCAAGCAATTCCTTTGCGGCGTTCCTGATCTGATTTTGAGGCCTTACCTCCTTGATTGGATTCACTGTCAAACCCAGGGTAACCAGCCTTCTTCACTGCTCCATCTTCACCAGCATGACTTGAAGAATTTTCCAAGGTAGAATTATAGTTAGGTAGAGGAACACAACCAGAATCAATTTGATCCACATCTTGAACTAATAGATCATAGTGATGCTTAACCTCCTCTAACACCTTCCCAGGAACATCCGCTGTTATCTTCTCCCAACGATCTGATAAATCCTCTGGATGAGTCGCGAGTGCATTCTCAAACGCCTTATCCTGCTCCCTACTCCACTGAGAGCTACTGCTTTCTTCATCTACTGTCATCTATACCTGTTTGAATTTATAGTCATGCATCCAGACATTCTGGGCAAATTCATGCACCCAATTACGTAAAACTTAATCACCCAAAACCTATGGACTAGCACAATTATTTGCTGTGTACTATTTCTTAACTAGTGGCATACCAGGGATCCGCCAACAATGATTTAAGGAGATCCTAATTATGAGGAACAGCTACGTCAGACCAGAGGAACAACCATGAGCTCATTTACCAGGATGAAAGGCAATGAACTAGACAGCACCTGATGAAACAATGAAACAATGAAACAAGGTTCAATTATGCCACCTGACATATCTGAGTTAAATAATAGAATCATAAATGCAAGAAATGTTGGATGAAATGATAAAGCAAAAATTACATAATGCTAGGATATTACTCAAAATGGTGGCCTAAAAAGATTTAAGTTTCAATCTAACACAAATACAATGATATGATATGGCAAGGACATAGCAATGATATGAATGAATTCAAATTTCCTTTTCTAAATCCAACACAAATCTAACCTGGCAATTACACTATTTGAAATGTTAAGCCCACAGAAATCATTACCCACTAGTCACTGCCACATTAGTTGTATCTAATTCAACAAAGAATTTTAAATTACCGTACTTTCTTTTCACCTTTAGACTCTCAACGAAATCGACATGAATAATACTCAAAAGTTGATTCCAAACAATGAAGTACACAGTAATGCACCAACTTTTTACACTGCAAGTTATGAAAATATACATAATTGCTCTTATATCAGTAGATACATTCCCCACAATTACAGAATTAATATGTAAAATGATGCATAAGTAGGTCACTGGCGAAAACATGGTAAAAATATTCACATCGCTGCTCAAAATAATCTCAACATGGGCCCTCATGCTAAAAATCCATAATTAATAAATATATTTTGAGACACAAAAAAAAAAAAAAAAAAAACCCGAATAGCATGATAACAGAGATCTTTAAACACTCAAATGACAATGTGTGGTACGCCAATGGACAGCAAAGCATGGACAGCCAATTAAATATTTACTATTACACCAAGAAAATGGGTATGCGTTTGATAAGCAAAAGGACCATAGTATAGCCGACAGGAGATTGCAGCAAGATGATGACACTACGTTCGAACAAAAATCTGTGTCCCACATCCTATCATGATCCCGAGAAGACTAAAAAGCATAACATTAGGCGTATCAAAGTTCAAATAGAATAACCTACACCTGTAAGAAGGGGCAGAGGCCCACAGATTATCACGCAAAGAAGTCATAAACTTACAAAGATCACTGAGCATATACCAAAAATTTCAATAAACCCAAAATTAAGCAACGAGTAGTTATTTATTTCAAGGAAGTGAAACTAAAAATACAAAGTAGAAAAAATAAAATACATCGGCAAGGAAAAATTTTGAGAATTTACAAGTAGGCAACAAAGTTGAGGGTGAATTTGGTAGGTACAATGACATATTAGTGCAAAGGACGGGTCCCAGCTGAGCAACATCCCATTCTCTTCTCTCCAAATGAGAGAGAGAGAGAGAGAGAGAGAGAGAGACGGACAGCCAAGTGATACAAAGGAAAACAGTCACCAACTTGCCTAAAAGTGGGGCAATCCTGGAGTCTGAAAATCACACCGGCACCCCACCCCCCAGTTAATATCTGACAACAAAACGTGAAGAGAGAGAGAGAGAGAGAGAGAAGTCCAGAGACTGACCAAAACTTGAATGAGATAAAGGAGAAAATCAATGATTTCCTCTTGACCTTTCTGAGAGGTCTGCTGGTTAGATGAAATTTCCAAATTTGAAATTCGCAATTTGCAAGTAGAAATGATAGACTGCAACAAAAAAAAAAGAACATTTTCCATAATGTACTCAATATACTAGAATTAGAAACGATGAGATCGAGGTACGTTTACATCTAGAGCGAGAAATTATATTGGGAAAGAATCTCCAGCGAAACTAATACTACTTTAATCTCTCAATAGTTGACTATAATTTCGCCACCATAATCAATAACTCCATTCTATTATGCCCATCTCATTGCACAGAGCTAACTATGACTGATTTTAATAAGATTGAGAAACTTTTAATTATCACAAGGTAAGGATTGAAAATTAGGGAATTAGAGACTAAATCTTACATGAAAGAGGAGTAGGCGACTTTGGCTGTTTGACTATCATCAAAAACTTCTGATACAACGACTCAAGGAAGGAAGGCGGCGGCGCTATGACGGGGAGAAAGAGGAACCGGATGCGAGTCGGTAAAGGTCTAAAGCAAAGGCACTGGTGGGCTAATATTTGACGGTATATATGTATGTGCGGGAAAATACGAGAAGGCCGAGGGAGGGAGAGGAGATGTAGTCGTCGAAGGTAGGGGCAGGGCGGCGTCTCCGAGACTGATAGCGTGAGAGAAGATTGAAAAAAATGGGAGAGATGGATGGTCTGACAAACGACGGAGTTGACAGTGAGAGTGAGGATAACGTGATCCAGTAATATACTAATAAGGCTATTTCCGTAGTTTCATATCCATGGGATAATTCGGATTTGGCGAGATTGCTGTATCCTGTATGACTTACGTCTTTGTCTCTCTCTCTCTCTCGCGAGAAGGCCGAGGGAGGAAGAGGAAGCAAATAGAACAGCGGACTGATTGTTGATGATTCGTTTTGATTTTTTCCCCCCTAATTTAGATTAATCATATTTTTTACATAAGTTAGACTAGTTTTAAATTTTAATTATTCTATTATATCAAATTAATTACATATAAAAATACTAAACAATTAATTTAGTACACAATATTTTTTTAAATGTTATTCAATCATAAAAAATAGTCATAATTCAAAAATTAATTTAATTGATACAAAACAATATATGATTAATCTAAATGGAAAAATAAATTCTAAATCAACCTAATATCTAATTTACAATAACTAAAATAATGACTCCCTTTTTGATGTATAAATATTTTAAATTGATAATAATGTATTTAAAAGCATCAATATTTTTTGTTTGTGTATTTAAAAGAAAATATGAATATTTTAAGTTATTTGTAAAATTATAAATAGTTAAAATTTATTTTTTTATTAAATTATAAATATTTTAAAAACTCTTAGATATTTTGGTTATTTTTATTTATGTTTCAATAAAAATAATTTATAAATATTAATGTCTTAACAGAAATAAAATATAAATATATTTTTAAGATATTTACGTTTAAATAGAAACAAAATCAAAATTTTTGTATATTTATAAGAACTCCAAAATATATATGTCTATATAATAATAAATTCAAAATGTTTCTATCTTTAAATATATTTTTAATATTTTAAGTTAGTCTAATTTTGTTATATTACTAAGATATTTTATAACTTATATTCATTAAAACTTGTGAAATTTACTATAAACAAAAAAATTAATATTATAAACCAACTTATTTATTTATAAGTACTGTATTATTAATATCATTGTGATATAAAATTTAATTTTACTAGAGATTCCTAAAACAATTTATATTATTAAAAGAGAAAAATTATCATTGACCGTGAATATAACAATTGGATGGGTAAGATAGGGACTTAGATTCTATTTTTATACCTGAATTTAATAAACAAAATAATTCTCAAATCTACATCAATCTTCAAAAAAAAAATAATTTAAAAAACTTTAACCTTATTCCTACCCTGGTCAAATCATACATCTAATTTAATATTCAATTTTTTTTGCAACATACTTTTAATATAAATTATATATATATATATATATATAACAAGTTGAAAATAAAAATCCTTAACTTGTTCCCTAAAATTTTTTAAATTCGACTTTTGAAATCTTCCCCGAACCCCCAAAAAAATATCCCATAAGAACTTCGAACCGGGAAGAATTATCTTCCCTGACCACTTTGTCTATTATTGTCCACTCGGAAATTCGAATCGAGGGCCGGCAATGCATAGCCCCTTCTACACCGACATCCCTTGTGGCGGTTCCTTCTCCACCGTGCAAAGTGCAAACTGTTGATTGAGGTTTTCATATGAAAGCGCATATAATTGTTTAATTGTATAGGAGTCGTCCTTGATTTTTATAAGGTGCTCTGCTTTCCAATCATTGAGTACCCTTACATTTTTTATTTTCTCTTTTATTATTTCTTTATTTTCCATTAATTTTTTGTTTAATAACAATAAGACTTAACCATGTTATCCATTACAATAATTGTATCCGGATAATATTTTTTTTTTTTTTACAAAAAATACACCTAATTAGAAAGTATCCAAGTATTTTGAATCACTAAATTTAGATGATATACACCAAGGAAACAAAAAGGAATATTAGATGATGTATAATTTTGGAGACTATGAATCACTACATTTAGGATTAGAATTATAAATAAGTTGAATCAAGTTAAATACACCTAAATTCAAATTTGTCTCATATAAAACATTTTTAGTTCGAACAGAATTTCCGCTTCAATAAGGTTGTTTAAGTTCAACTTGATTTTGGCTCATAAGCTGTTTGGTTTGGCTCATGTATATTAATCGAGCAACTTTTGAGCCTGATTAGCTTATTTAACGCCTATTTAAGCCTTTGTCTAAAGTTTGTTAAGACTCGTCTAAAGCTCTTATGGAGCTTATTAACAATTCAATATTTGATTCACTTCAAGTATAATTTGTTTCATTTGTAGCCTAAATCAATGTTAACTTATTTCAATGAAATCATAATTTTTTTATCTCATGCATCTCTGTACACACAAATTTTCTTACAAATTGTCTCCCCAAAGTTTGTACAATATTACGACAAATCCATTAAGAAATAAGTAAAAATCTAAAGAGGTTAATTGCTACATCAATATACATAAACAAAATGACTTAAAAAGTTCCATGATAAAATACTCCATCCTCAACATTCGTTGTCATTGGAGTAAAATTATATATCAATTCGCTCTAGAAACTAGAAAATAACATGCATCATATTAAAAGCATAAAAAAAATTAGCAGAGCTTAGAAGTATAACATTTATAATGTCGCATAAAAAGCCTACAATAAAGTTAGAAGTATAATTAAGATGTGCATGTATAAGCTAGGAAGATACTGAGTCTAAGCTTTTTAACCAAAGGTATATTATAACATCAAATACACATTTCAACTTTTCTTAACTAAAGATATACTATCAACACTCAATCCTTCCAAACCAAATTTAATTTAATCATGGCTTTAAAAACCAATGTTAGCGTAATAATGATCTTTAGTAATTACCATCACCAACAACCAAATCTTCTTTAGGATAATATATTATATGAGTGCTCTTGAGTTACAAACAAATGCCACCTAACAAATGACATAATTTATCAATGACATAACTCATACTTTCCTTAAAGTTAGCAACAATTCAAGTTAAAAAGGATATAGTGAGGTCAATCAAATCAAGATTCTAACATAATTACATGCTCTTCACAAATAGTACTGCTATTTTTTATTTTTTTTTGGGTAACCAAGCACTTGATTATCAAATTGGTAATATTTATTTTGAATGACATCAAAGCACACTCAACACTGTTAATTAGCAAGTTCTAGAGAACATATCAAAATAAATCATAACTGAAAAAATAGTACTGCTTTTTATTTTTGTTGGGCATTGGAGTTTAAAAGCATGATTCAAAACCTATAACAAAAGACTGAAAAGGTCCTATATAATGAAAATACCATCATTTAGTATATACAAATTAACAAATCAATAAAGTTGGAGTCATCATATAGCTAAATACCTTATATTAAAACATTACCATCCAAATTATGGTAAATCTTTATCCTATACAACTTCTTATTATTGAGTATGTGTTTATTATAAATAGAAAAGGAAGCCAACATAAAATATCGGTAGTGGTACTTAAATAGGAAACATAGATTTGATAACCAAACTCAAATAGATAATAGTAAAATAATTACTTTTTTCTTGGACAAGTCATTATTACAAAAGAAATAAAAAACACAAAGTAGAGCTTCGATTATTTTGGGATCTAAAGAGGCTCAATATAGATCAATTACTCTCCTATCAGCACTAAAAACAACCTTTGAAGCAACTAATGTGATAGGAATTGATAAAATATTACAAGCTACTTGAGATAGTATAGGAAACTTTAAGGTCTTTTTCATCCACCGATTGAGTGTGAAAAAGGGAGAATATAATTCATCCTTTCACATAGACACATCATTCTCTAGGTATATATCCAACTCTAATTTGCTTGATTGTTGGGTACTAGCACTCATAAAAAACTTTTCAAACCTTGATTTCCTAGACAATAATCCTTTCCCAATCACATTAATAGGCTCAACCTCATTAATTTCCTTCTCCAATATATTTTCAACACTAACCACATAATTTTCAACATAACAATTAAAAATCTCTCTTGATATTTTTTTTCACCTCTTTGACTTTTTTTTTCTAGCATCGTCATCTTTGTAAATAATAAGAAAATTTTAGTCAATCAACATCATCTTGGACTGTGGATCTAAAATAAAAGTAAGAGACATCAACGTATTGCATCACCCCAATACTTATCAAACTTCTCTTTCATTTTCATAGCCATTAATTGTATAAAAGTTTTATCATCATTTACTTTCTCATCTAGTGCCTCTTTTGTCACCAAAATCTCTAAATGATATATGTTTGATGTAGAATATTCACTTCCTGAGATAATTTTTGTAATCTTATTAAAAATAGCAAGGAATCCACACACACTCTCTATTTATTTCCATTCTTCAAGATTTGGTAACCATTGGTATCTCGATCCCTATTTGACATATGTGGAAAACACATCTTCAAACTCTAAAGTTATAGACAACATTGCATAAGTTGTATTCCATATTTTTTTAACATCCAATACTAAATTTATTTATTTATTTGGACAAACCCACTTACTTATAAATCTTGCTAAATAACTTTAAGAATGTTTCATAGCATAACAGATACTTCACCTTTTCTCTCACATTTTTAGTAATATGCTCAGTACACTTAGTACATTCAAGCCCATCTTGTACCAACAAAATTATTATACAGGCACAACATCCCACGTGAATTGTATTCCCATAAAAATAAATCTCATTCTTAGAAGTGAATCTATCTCTTACTATCTTGACAAATCTATCATTAGCGGTTGCATTGTCAATAATAAGACTACAAACTTTATCCTCAATTCCCCAATCTATAAAACACTTGTATAAGTTAATGAAATTTGTCAAAATAGTATAAGGATAGGCTAAGTGAAAAAAATTCAAGATATATTTATGCAACACCCAATCATCACCAATGAAATATGCAATCACAACCATACAATGAGTTTTTTTAGCATCAAATTTCCACAAAATCAATAGTAATATTAATATTTTGTATCTTATCCAACAAATTCTTAATTTCTTTTATCTTATAATTATCATAAACAAAAAAAATAATCTTATTTTACCATAGCACGTGACACATTTTTGTAATGAGAAGTGAGGGTTTTCAAGTATTCATTAAGCATTTCATGTTCAATCATATTGAATGGGTATTTGTGGATAAGAACAACTTTAGCACAAGCTTCTCTCAAATTTACATGGTTAAATCTAAAGTAAGTAGCTAAACTTAGCCCTATCAATTTTGTCAAAGATAACTCTTTCTGTCCTTTTAGCTTACGGAGTGCATAAGTAGACAAATGCTTTATCAAATGGGAGGTAGTACCACTTACAACAATGGAAAGCTTTCCATGGCAATGATTACAATGTTCCTTATTTGTTATATATTCCAATACAAATTCTGTGAAGTCTTTTCATATGACTCATGTTCTCTTTCAAACTTTTTCTTTGTGGCACAATACTTACCATCTTCATCACCACCGCTGCATGCTTCAATTCCTTTTTCCTTTTTGTCATTATATGGCTCTTATTCTCAAACTTCAACAACAATGTCATTATCTTCTACACTTGTAGTAGAAGATCCTGAATATGTTGAGTTTCATCCTTCTTTAGAGGAAGAAAATTATGAACATATTAATTTTGACAGTCACAAGTTATATATGACTATTGAAAAAGAAAACAAAGAAACTAGGTAGCAGGAGAAGTAGCAACACCTATAAGACTAATAATGTAATAAAATAATCTAATTGTATAAGCCATACATAAAGTTAAACAAAATTGATCCTAAATTTGAATAATAGAAAAAAAAACTGTAATCCCCTAAAATTTTTAAAACCTATAATTTGTTAAATAGCTTTTATTTGGGATAAATTAGAATTTAAATTTATTTAATTTAATTATTTTATGAATTTTTGAGTATATAAAATTAGATAGGAATATTTAATAAAGTAAAATAAATATTTTATCATTTTACCATACTCATTTTATTTATATAATTTTCCAAACCAATATTTTACTAAAATTATCCTTTTTAAACCCATATATTTAATTATATTAAATTAAATTATTAAATAAATTTATTTTCCAAAAAATATTACATCCTATTTTTCCATAAATTATTTTATCTATTTTTCCTTTTCCCTTTGTCCTTTTCTTCTCATTTTTCTTATTTTTCTTCTTTCTTTCTTTTTCCTTTTCCATCTCTTCAGGCCACCAGCCGGCTTGCCTCTCCCCTTCACCCTGCGCGTTGGGCTGCTGGCCCATATTCCCTTTTCCCCTTTGTCTTCCGCGCACGCCTGCCCAACCTGACCTCCTTCTTTTCTTTTCTCCCTTTTCCCCCCGATCGAGCCAGCCCAAATTCTTCTTTCCTTTCCTATGCCCGACCTTCCCCTCCTCTCCCTTTCTTTCTTCTTCTACCTTTTGCCCCGACCTTCCCCTCAACGCCATGCCTGCCACCCCGAGCACCATGCCCAACCACCACCTACTACCACCGCAACTCTCCTTCTCTACCTCTCTCTCCTCTGTCCTTTTCTTCCCCATTTCAGAACAAACCAGCCCTACACTCCCCAGTCATGCATGGCCTTCCTTTCCTCTTCTTCCCTTCCCTCTCCCTACTACCCGACCACCTCCCTACCACCCTATACCCTGCCACCTAATCGGTTGCCTGTTTCCCTCTTCTCTCTCTTCTTTTTCTTCTCTTCAACAACCCCTTTGTGCTCCATTTTCAAGCCTCCTTACCTTCCCCCAATCTCCTCCTCTCCATTTTCTTCTCCTTTTATCCCCACCCCTTGTTTTTGCACCGTCGCCTCATTCTGCCGCTTCCACCACTACAACACCCGCCTACACCATCTTCTGCCACCCTCTACCTCATCTCTACACCACCATAACACCCCTCGAGCCAACCTACAGCCCCTTCTTCCTCCTCTCTTCTTTTTCTTCCTTCTCGGTAACCACCCTGCATCTCCTCCTTTCGCCGTCGTTCCGCTATCTCTTCCGCCACCTAAACCACCAAACCACTCCCTACAACCTCCCCTACCACCCCCACACCTCCTTTGGCCAAAACCAACACTTGAAGCCCCTCATTTTCCCCTCCTTTTTCCTTCCTTCTCAGCCCCTTCCACCTCAGCAGCCACCTTCGCAGCCTCGTTGCTACCCGCCGCCGCCTCCCTTAGCTGCCAACAACCCATCCTCGACCAACACCTACACCCCCTCTTCACCCCTACACACTTCCTATGCCCTAAATCCTCCCTGACATGCCCTTTTCCTAGCCCCAAAGCCCCAACCCGAAAATAACCATTCCTCTTTCTCTTCCACCCTCCTTCAACACCTTCCTCCCTTATTCTATATGCAACTCATGCTGCATGAGTAGTGTGAGTCTGCCTACATTTTTACCCTAATCTTTATTTAATCTTAAGGGTTAAATAAAGTGTATCATTAATTAAGTTTTGATAAAGTTTTATGTTTTTGGTTTTTCCTATCTCTAATATGATAATTATTGATATTATTTTTAGGTGTTGATTTTGCTAATTAAAGCTTGAATATTTAATCGGGATACCAGTAAGGTTTGATTTTTTGCGGGAATTAAGATAATCATTAAACCCCACATTAGAGTTTTGATATGTTATTATGTATGATATGTATTGTTTAGTATAATGTATGTAGTTGCTTATATTGATTGATAAAAAGGGAAGCATGCTAATTTATATGCCATGTATGGAAGAAATGCTTAAGGAAGGAGATTTATTATTTAAGAAAATGTTAAGTACTTATCCATGTTATATTATGTTATTATGACCATTGATGCATGAATAATATTATTGTGAGCCTTATGAACATTTTAGTAATATGTCTTGTGCAAGAATGTGGCCTAATATATGTAATTGTTAATGAGTATTATGTTGAAATATAATAGTTGGTGGAATTAGATGATGAAAATGGAGTATTAATATTAATATTCATATAGTGATGATAACTTAATAAAAGTGGTGTAATAAAAGGGAAAATTGGTAATTTGGAAGTAAAGGGTACTATGGTAATTTTGGAAGAGAAGGATAAAATGGTAATTTGTAAGTAAAAGGGTATTATGGTAAATTTGAAAGAGAAGGACAAAATGGTAATATGTAATTAAGGGGTAAAATGGTAAATTGTCAGCAAAAGGTTATTATGGTAATTTTGGAAGAAAATGGCAAAATGGTAATTTTGTAAGTAAAGGGGATATTATGGTAATTTGGAAGTAAAGGTCAATTTGGTAATTATGATAATGAAGAAGGGTAATTTGGTATTATGATAATGGAGAAGGGCAATTTGGTAATTTAACCAACTAAAGGGTAATTTGGTAATTATGATAATGGCGAAGGGTGATTTGGTAATTATGATGATAAAGAAGGGTAATTTGGTAATTATGATAATGGAGAAGGGCAATTTGATAATTTAACCAACTAAAGGGTAGTTTGGTAATTATGATAATGGAGAATGGTAACTTGGTAATTATGATAATGGAGAAGGGTAATTTGGTAATCATGATAATGGAGAAGGGCAATTTGGTAATTTAACCAACTAAAGAGTAAATTGGGTAATTATGATAATGAAGAAGGGCATTTTGGTAATTATGATAATGGAGAAGGGTAATTTGGTAATTTGACCAACTAAAGGGTAATTTGGTAATTATAACAAATAAGAAGGACAATTTGGTAATCTAATCAACCAAATGGAAATATGATAAGTGTAATAATTATGAAGGGTGATTGGTGACCTAATAAGTATGGGAGATAACTTTGTAACCTAAACCGAGCAAGGGGTATTTTAGTAATTATGCAACATGAAGGGTAATATGGTAAATTGACAAGTAGAGAAGGGATGACTTAATAATTGTTCAAGCAAGGGGTAAATCAGTGACCTGTATTTAATATGTCATTGTGATAATAGAGTTTCATAACAAGACTCAAGTAATACTCAATAGTAAGATAATGGTATTTGACAATTAGTAAGTATCACGAGAATGGATCCTAAATTAGAATTGGATGAGAATATGATGGCTTTAATGATTCCTCTATGTTATCTTGGATAATTGTATGAATAAGAAATACCTAATGATATCAGAACAATTGGAAGTGAATAAGTATCTTATTGTCGTGTTTTTCATGATCACCTTAATTAAGACACTAATACTTAAAGTGGAAGACCTCGAGATCGGAAATGGTGGCTCTTTAGGGGTCGCTACCCTAAAGATGTGGTTTATCCCACAATTATTCTGGTATTGCTGGTGTGCCTTTGTGCCCCGGCTAAGCCCTATATATTACTTTATCTAGCTCTACAGACCTATCTAGGGGGTATGCATACTTATGGATTAGGTGTCCTAATCGGTAGGGTACGGAGTTAGCTATATACAACAGTATAACCAAGGTACCTCAGCGTCCTTGGGTTGATAGTTGAACGGTACTAAGTAGCTTGTATGCACCAGTGCAACCGATGTACCTCTATGTCCCGGGATCTTGATCTCCCCTCCGAGGCAAATAAATGGAATTAATGTGATGATTAAAAAGGGAAAACACTAATCGTGAAAGTGAAGACTAATGAGCCGAGCTAAGTTGATTGTGATTATGAGTACCGGTCCATCGGATATAATAGTAGCATATGAGCATGTTGCCCTAGAAGATGATTATGAATACTGGTCCACCGGATATAATAATGGCCCAGGAGTGTGTTATCATGGAAGACGATTATGAGTACCAATCCACCAAATATAATAGTGGCCTAGGAGCGTGTTGCCCTGGATGATGAGTATATGTATTCCAGTCCACCGGCTATAATAGTGGGGGATCCCGAGCTCAATAAATTCAATCTAGTTGTTAATAAATCATGGAAAATACTAATCACTTATAGTGGAACACCATGTGAATCAGAACCAGATTGGTTCACCGGCAAAAAATAGTAGCTAGGAGCATTCTGCCCTTGAGACCGGTCCATCGGCAATAATAGTGGTTAGGAGAGTTCTACCCTGTATGTATTCCGGACCACCGGCTATAATAGTGGAGTTCTCGCACTCACATGGATACATATACATAATCCAAAAGGTGATGGATTAATGATGGACTAGTGGCTTAAGGACTAGAAGTATTGATTGCACGTTTTGACCCATTTATATTTGATGGACTTGTTAAGTATGTGAATGCATGAATGTGAACATTATGTATGCACCTCTCATTATGTATATATATATATAGTGTTGTATCATGTGTTGCATTGCGGGCCTACCTTTAAGTGTATTTTAAAGGATTACTCAGTACCATAATACTGAAGGGTTCCACTTGTGGGACCCCTGCCTATTCAATGGGCAGTGTCCCTTGCAGGTTCGTTTCAGGTGTTATTCAAGTGGGCAACGTGAAAGAGCATAAGGAAACTATCCAGACTTTTAGGGTTTCCCTCTTTCTCTCTTACTTCCTGGTTTAAATGTATTCCTTGTCCCTGTAACCACCATGGGTGGATTCTATTCTTGTAAATTGTTTATTATACTACTCTGATTTTAATATGGTTTGAAATTCTAGCAAATTGTGTTTCAGTCTTTTAGCATTAACACTTGGTACTGGAACGGTAGGAGTGAACTGGTCTGGTACTAAGTTTGGCAGTAATATCCCCGAAATTTACAATTGTTACTTTTCTTCCTCTATTTATTTTAATAAAACAAAATTTTCAATAGTGAATTTTGGAGATGTTACAATAACTCAATATTACAAGCTTTAAATTTTGATTTCATTATACACAATAACAAAACAAATAATACAATTCAAAAAATAAAAAGTATCTACAAAGAAAAGTTCAAACTTCTCAATTTTTTTTATTAAAAAAAGAAACATTTGATATAAAAGGATAATTATAAACACGTGTAATAAAAGAATTAAAAAAATGGTGTTGCTAATACTAGCTACTAACAAAGTTTTTTCGTGTACTTCAATTCTTCAACTACCAATATCTGTAAACTTCTTCAACCTAAGACCAAATGAAAACTATATTGTTTAGACAAGATTTTATAATAATTTAAGCATCAAATGTTGATTATATTAATATAAGGTTGAAGTTGTGGAACTTTAATGTAGAAACCCTAAATAATGGCCATATAAGACATTGAACCATTAGTATATAGACCCTCCATTTCAAAACATCGTGGACATAGATAAAAGGTTAGGCTGACCAACTTTAACAGCCTAAAGTTTGGAAGAAAAAATAACTAAACTTGCTATTACATAAATAAATAAATAAAAATTCAATATTAAGATATGCAAGACCATAAAACAAAAGGAGACCACTTACGGACAAGCCAAGATAAATTTAAGAAATAAATAAAAGAGATGGAAACACATATCTTCTTATTCCAATCACCGAACATGTAACACCTCGAGTTGATACGACCATGCAAGGGCTACCTTGGAGTGCTTTTAGATTAATCGGTTGTCTCCACAGATCAACATGAATATTTTCAACACATTTTATCCTCACTCATGCGCTTTCATAAAAATTTTTAGAAAATTTTTTAAACTTCCTAAGAGAATCACCCATCATAAAAATTGCTTCACTATTAGTACGCTTAACTGTAGAGTTCTTAGGATAGAGTCACCAAAAGGATGGTATACCATGTTGATATAAGTGGCTCGATTAACCCTTTTAATACTCTGCTCAACTTGAGGTATTATATAACCAATCCTTGACGTTTTAGAGAAAGAGCATACTCTATATACTTTATTTTTTAGGATTAAAAATCAAGATCGTCTATGTTTAGTTAAATCATTTCATGGTGATTTTTTTTGGGTTTTTTAAGCTAGAAATTTGGTTATTTTTAACAGATTCATTCATCAATCTCGTTAGCATTTAGAAAGAGCTAGACAACACTCATACTTCCTCAACTATACAACTTCTTCGGAGGATAATTCATTACAATTCTAAGTGCAGGATTTGGAGTTCTTCCCATCGGTCCATCATGAGAACCAATAGAGCTCATTTATTTATTACCATTTCCCACAATAATAAGAGTCCTATGCTAAATTTTATTCCTATAATAGTGACACTAATTTAACATTCCTAAATACCTTCATTATAAGAGGACCATTTAAAATTTGTTGTGGGTAAGTTAGGGTATTGGTCAGACATTTAGATCAACTTAATGGTAATTCTGTAATCATATTCACATATTGTGGTGGGACCTTTTGAAGTAATGTTAGCTAAATAGATATTATTTACAAAAAGTAATTATTTTATATAATAATTAATTTTAATAAATTAGGATAAAAATCTTTCTAAAATAATAATTACATTTAATAATCAACTTTTATGAGTAATAATATTGAATAACAATTACTTTAGGAATGAAATGGCCTCGCTAATAATCAAAATTTAGTTTTGAAAAAAAGGAAATGGCCTTTAAAGAATTCATATTCTAAAATAATTTTTTTTATTTAGTATATTCTTCAATCGTAACAATTAACAAGTGTCCTTGAATGAAATCAAAAGAAATCAAACAAAATCGAAGGAATTAGTTGTTCAAAAAAAATATAACTGATTTAGTTGTGCTTGACTAGATCAATTTATCTACCTAAAGAAGAAGAAAAAGAAAAAGAAGACTTGAAGATCTGGAAGATGGACGTCAAACTAGATATTGCAATTTGCAACAATGGAGGTCTAGATCTAACACTCGAGAGGTTATACATCAAAAAATTAAAACTAAAGCTAAAATACTTGAGTAACATAAATGATGAAGGGAGAATATGTACCTGATAAGGACAAAAAAGAAGCCTAAAGAGGATTCCAAGATAAATAATGACGCTAGTTGATCAAGGAAGGAAGGATATCAAGGAAAGACAAGAGGGTGGATGGTCGAAGGAGTCAAAGGATGAGGGACGTTGTTAAAGAGGAACAGATGGATGAATGAGGAGTAAGGTTGAGATTTGAGAAAGTGAAAGAAGTGAGGGAAGATAAACAGGGGGTCAACGACTCATGTTGTGGACATTGGGGTGGGTAAGAAAATTTTAGTTCTTTAGGGTTTTATTTTCTAAAAAACTCCATTTTAATTCTAAACTCACGATTTCAATTTAAAACTCAACCCTTTATATGAGCTAATATACGAGCTTATAAATGAGCTTTCAATGAACTAATTTCAATCCAAACCTTAAACAAGCTCCAAATGAGCCGAGTCGAGACAAACATACCTAGCTAAAACATGGGTCATTTAATAAACAAGTTGGATCTACATGATCTTCAAATAAGCTAAAATCAATCTACCTCACCTTATTTACAACCTTAACTACACTTTTGTTTAGTTCTTAAATAAAAGATATATGAAATAAGATCTTATACATAGATAGTAAAAACAATTACTCTCCATTTTACCATATATGACACATTACTTCTTGAATTCGCGTCAAGTAGACCTCAACATATATAGGATGGCTCACTCGGCTCAACCAATTTAATCCAATTATGATTGTAAGGTGATCTATGAATTCCATAGGTACGAGTCAAGTTTTATTTTATTTTGGGGTTCAATTAAATATGAGTCGTCCTAAAAAATTCATAGAAAATTGTGGGATTTTAACCTAGTAATTCTTTAATCTATTATCAATATAACTATTAATAAATAACTATAAATCTTCATTTGGAATTACTTTTTTTCCCTATAATGACTTATGCATAAAAGTTACTTTTAAATAATACATTTTTAAACTAGTCAATCTTAGACAATATTAATAATAATAAAGTTGCAATAAATAATAGTATGAACCACAAACTTTTACTTTTTTATTCTTCTTTTTTCCATGAAGTACAATCAAAGTTGTTGTATGAATTTTGTAAATGGATTTGTTCTTAAGAATCAAGGTCGAAAATATGTGTAATGATTTCTCATTGTCTCAAAAATTACTGCAACCCCATGTATATAGTGGTTAAATCATAGCTAGGAAAAGGAGGGAATATGGTGTGGTGGAGAGCAAGAAAGTTGTCCTGTGTGTAGCAAGATTTGTCACCCCTAGGAGCAAAGTTTTATGAGCTAGCAGCTTAAGATCGATCCAAAACCATATAGGATCAATTGGGTGCATCTGGGATTGTTTAAGGTCCTTTTAAGGTTAGTCTTCATCCTTTAGGCCCATATCCAAGGGTCTAGTAGTCTAATTAAGAAAAAAAACATATCATCACTCATTTTCAAATTCAATTCACCACATCAGTTGATTCTAAAGGGTAGATGAGTTGGATAATAGTCTTATAAGTGATAACCAAAGCTCTATATTATATTCCATTGACCAAAAGTAACACTTTCAAGGTGACGACCGAAGCTGTACATTATTTCTATCAACCAAAAAACTTGATGGCCCAAACTACAAGTGCATGGGTGTCATTATAGCACATCAATATTATATCTATAGGGACTTGTTAGTTACTAAAGTTATGCCAATTATGACTATCTAAATAGATCAAATTTAGGGAGAAAAAAATGACAAACAAAATAAAGTCAAATAGTACTACTAATGGTAGTAAAAATCTAATAAGTAGTCTAACATTAGATTATCATCATAAATTTATAATTAATGAATAATCAATTCAATTACCAAACAACTACTTAAATTTAAGAGGGTGAAATGGACTCAATTAATTAATAACCTCTTTGATGGTTTAATGATCATATATAATCCAATTTAATACCCTATTTCATGGCATTAAATCAAATTAAATCCATTACGTTATATGATAAATGAGTAAAACCCTCAAGAGAATCTATTAGACTTTTGGTGGTTTGAGTCTCTTGTCCAATTGTTAGATTTTTGGTTATTAGTCTTCACCTTTAAGTTCTATGATTAAATACCTATGTTTTATTAAGTCAGTGATCGAGTAAGTCAACCATATATGAAGAACTAACAATTAAATTCAAGAATTCAAGAAATTAAAATGGAAATCAATATAATTTGTCATTAATTAACAATTCAATCTAGATCTAATACTAGAAATGAAATTTATTCAAACATAATTAATGTAATGATAAGCATGGAACAGTGAATAGTATGAATAATAGAAATTAAAAGTAGAGAATCGAAGATAAAAGAAATTTCTTTAAGAATCTTCAAGTATTGAAACCTACCAAGAGAGTATTTGCAAGAGAATTTAATGCTTTAAACTAGGAATTAGATCGGAATTGGAGAGAGTGTATCATACAAAAATAAGGGTTGAAAAAGTGCCTCTCCAAAATGATCGAAAAGTATGCAAAAAATAATGCTACATAATGGAAAAATTATAGAGGTAACTACTCTTGAAAAGGAGAAAATACACATATCACAACCATATCACACGATACAAGCTGGGTGTGGCTAGGGTAAAGTCAGGAACTCAACCACACATAGAGCACAAGTAGTGGCATGGGCCACGCCCTACCTATTGTTGAGATAAATATCATAATTTGCTTTTCTCTTTGGTCCAAGTCCTCCATGATTGTGTCTCAAGTCATATGGATATTGGTTACTCTTATATTTGGCAATGTTGGCATTGGCTATTTATTTCATTCTAGTTCAAGAAGACACAAAATCCTATTTACTATACTAGTAAAGTGTTGATTGACTTTGAGCATCAATAGTTAAACTTGGAAAAGATGACATATGCATTACTCATTGATTCTAAAAAGTTAAAGCCTTATTTTAATCCTCATTCCATTGTGGTTTTGACTAATGTTCCCCTTAGAATTATCTTACATAAATCTGAGAATTCAAGGCATATGATGTTATAGGTCACTGATTTAAGACGATGTGATATTTAGTACCATCCATAGAGATGTAAAAGGGGTGAGTTCGAGGCAGGTATATCCATACCCGTATCCGTACCTGATAAAAAAATCTGTACCCGTACCCGAATCCATATCTGCTAACACATCCATATCCGTATTCGTTGGATATCTGTTACTCGACGGATTATTCGTTTATCCGTTAATGGATATTATCCAGCGGATAAATCCATTACCCGATGGATAAATCCATTTAAAGTTAAGCCAAATGACAATTTTAACCTTAATTTATACTATATTTACTTTAAAATTAAGGGTAAAAATGTAATTATATATCGGGTAAACGAGTACGAATATGGATATGGGTATAGTTACAGGTACGGGTATGGATATTCCATACCCATATCCGTACCCAAACCCGAAGGATATTTTTTTCCACCATCCATATCTGTATCCATATCCGTTTATCCATATGTAACACCCCCAAAATTCACTACTGAAAAATTTCGTTTTATTTAAAAGATAATTGCGGAAGCAGATAAACAAACGTGAACTTTGGGAGTATTACCGCCACACTTAGTACCAGACTGGTTCACTCATACCGTTCCAGTACCAAGTGCTAAGGCTAAGAAAATAAATACAAATCGAAAGAAATTCAACATGCATAAATCAGAGTAAATTGCAAGAACTTCAACATATTTAAATCAGAGTAGCGCATCAATCGTTTTCAGGAATAAAATCCACCAATAGTGGTTACTTTAATAACGTTAACATTTAAAACCAAGAATTTGAATGAGAAAGAGAAAAAGCCATGATACCGGAAAATTCCTTACTCTCCTTCCCGTAACCCACTTAAGTAGCACCTGAAAACCTGCAAGGGCACTGCCCATTGAATAGGCAGGGGCCCCATAAAGGGAATCCCTTCAGTACTACGGTACTGAGTAACCCTTTAATACCACACTTAAAGATAGGCCCGCATACGACACATAATGCAAGCCACACACATATAAATAATGAGAGATGCATACATAACAATGACAACCATAATACTTTATAAGTCACGATCGATACTTTGGGCCTTAAGCCATTATTCTGTCATTAATCCATCAATATCATATTTTATGTCCATGTGAGTATGAGAACCCCACTATTATAGCCGGTGGACCGGAAGTCAACACACAGGGCAGAACGCCTCTGACCACTATTATTGCCGGTGGACCGGAAGATAAACACACAGGGCAGAACGCACCTGACCACTATTATTTGTCGGTGGACCGGTCTGGCCCCGACTCACATGGTGTTCCACTATAAGTGATTAGTATTTTTCCATAATCTTATTCACATACATAACCAATTTTATTGAGCTCGGGACCCCCACTATTATTGCCGGTGGACCGGAATATATATGTAATCATCATCCAGGGCACAACGCTCTTGGCCACTATTATAACCGGTGGACCGGGATATATATAACTCATCATCCAGGGCACAACGCTCCTGGCCACTATTATATCCGGTGGACCGGTACTCATAATCACACACCAGGGCAATACGCTCCTGGACCACTATTATAACCGGTGGACCGGTACGCAATATCACATACCAGGGCAACACGCTCCTGGACCACTATTATAACCGGTGGACCGGTACGCAATATCATAAATCACTGGGCCCGGCTCATTAATATTCCACTTTCAATTATTGTATCTTTCCTTTCGTTAATCAGCACATCAATCATATTTATTTGCCTTGATTGGGAGATCGATAACCCGGGACACAAAGGTACACCGGTCGTACCGGTGCATATCAGCTACTCAGTACCCTTGAACCATGAACCCAAGGACGCAAAGGTACCCTGGTCGTACTGGTGCATAAAGCTAACTCAGTACCCTATCGACAAGGACACCTAATCCATAAGTATGCATACCCCCTAACTAGGTCCGTAGAGCTAGGAAGAGTAAGATATAGGGCCTGGCTGGGGCACAAAGGCACACCAGCAAATACCAGAATAATCGTGGACTAAACCACGTCCTTAGGGTAGCGACCCCTAAGGAGTCACCATTCCCGATCTCGAGGTCTTTCACTTTAAGTAATAGTGTCTTAATTAAGGTGATCACAGAAAGCACGATGATCCGATACTTATTCACTTTCAATCGTTTCGATATCATAATCGTTTCTTATTCAGAGGATTATCCAGGATGTCACAGAGAAACCATCAAGGCCATACTAATCATTAGATACTCTTACGTGGCTAATCAGCATTATTTAATCATATTAATATTCCACAATATCAAAGGCATGGCAGGTACAAATCACTCATTTGCCCTTTACTTATATAATTGTTAAGTATCCGTTCCTTACTTGATAAATTACCACATTACCCTTAAGGTTGCATAATTACCAAATTTCCCTTTGTCCGATTTAGATTACCAAATTATCTCATACACTTTTTAGATCATCATTCACCCCTCATAATTACTATACTTATCATATTTTCCTTTTGGTTGGTTATATTACCAAATCGCCCTTCTCCTTTGTTATAATTACTAAATTGCCCTCGAGTTGGATAAATTACTAAATTACCCTCCTTCATTATCATGATTACTATTTTGCCCCTTTAGTTGGTTAAACAATTATCACTTTACCCTTTTATCGGCTAAATTACCAAATTGCCCTTTTTGTTGAACAAATTACCAAATTGCCCTTCTCCTTTATCATAATTACCATTTTACCCCTCTCAATTATTTTAATTGCCATTTACCCTTTTTAATTATCAAAAATCCCAATTTACTCTTCTTCATAATCACCAATATTAATTTACCCTTTTTCATAATCAAAATTACTATATTACCCTTCTCCATTATTAAAATTACCATAATGCCCTTTAGTTGGTTAATTTACCAAATTACCCTTCTATAGTATCATACTTATCCAATTGCCCTTCTACAATCATAATTTACTTGCTAAATTATCTTTTGTCGTTATCATAATTACCAAGTTACCCCTTACTCCCAAGTTTACCATAATATCCTTTCTTTTACAAAATTACCATTTTACCCCTTACATCCAATTTTACCATAATATTCTTTTATTTATGAAAATTACCACCATACCTCTTTTACTTTACAAATTACTATTTTACCCTTTTACATCCAAGATTACCATCTTTATCTTTCCTTACATAATTACCATTTTGCCCTTCTTTTCCAATTTACCATATTACCCCTTTACTTATAAATTTCCACTTCGCCATTCACTTATAAAATTTACCATATTACCCTTAAACAATAACATCATTCATGCATTAACGACATGGTACATCATAATCAAGTGTTTAACATTTCTATCCATATTCCAACTCCTTCTTTATTTAACATACCTACATATAGCATAAAAGTTATCATGCTTTTTCTTTTTAACAAACAATATAAGAAACCATAAACATATCATGCTAAGCATACAAAACATGCATAAAATCATACTAAACCCTAAATGTGCTAGCATGCGTTTTTCCATATATTTAAGGGAGGATTAACGGTTACCTTAATCCCGCAAAATATCAATCTTACCAAGCATAATTAGCAACTCAACACCTAAAAATAATATCCATCATATTTATTAGAAATAAGAAGTTAAAAAAGGATAAGACTTTATGAAATTTAATTAGTAAAACACTTAACATAAAATACCATTATACCTTTAAAATTATCCAAGAAATTCTCAAAATAAATGGGAGAGCTCACGCTGCATGGGAAGCGTGAGTTTTATGCAAAAACCATGGGGAAAAAGCTCAAAGAGGGTGAAGGGGCAAAAATCCATTATTTTCGGTTAGGGTATTTAGGCTAGAAAAGAAGGTGGTTAGGGGAGGTTCTAAGGCAAGTGAGTGGTGCAGAATTGAAGAGGGGGTGTAGGTGGAGGCTAAGGGTGGTTTCAAGGCAGCGTAGGGCGGCGGAGACGGCGGCGGCAGGCGGCGAAGTTGGCTGCCGAGAAGGGTCGAGGGCAAGGGGCTGTGAAGGAAGGAAAAGAAGAGGGAAAAATGGAGGGGTTCAAGGGCTGTTCTCGGCTAACTAATGGATGGCGGTTGTAGAGGGGGATGCAGGGTGTCGAACGGTGCGTTGGGTGGCGTAGAGGTGCCGGACGGAGGCGGTAGAGGCAGTTGCAGGTGGCTCGGTGGTAAGGGGAAAAACTGGGAAGAAAAAGGAAGAGGAGGAGAAAGGGGAAGTGCGGGGCTCGAAGGGGCTGTGTGGGGGTGCAGGGTGGTAGTAGGCAGTGGCAGAAGGCGGCGCAGGGGGTTGTGTAGGCGGCAGGAGCGCAGACGGTGGTGGAAAAAGAAGAACGCGGGGGGTGGGGGAATGAGGAGGAGAAAAGAGAGAGGAGGGAGCTCGGGAAGGGGATGATGGTTCGAAAATGAGGGGAATGAAAGGCTGGGGAGATGGAGAAAAAGAAGAGGGAGAAGAGAGGGGCAAGGTTGGCCGATTGGTGCTGTAATGGCAGGTGGTCGGGTGGCAGGGGAAGACGGGGAAGAAGAAGGAAAGAAACCGGGGCACGCGAGGCTGTGGTCCAGGGCTGGTTGGGTTCGAATGAGGAAAGAAAACGACGGGGGAGAGAGGAAGAGAGAGGGCAGGGAGGTAGGTGGTGGTCGGGTTGCAGGTGGTCGGGCGTGCGTAGGGATCGGCATGGTGGCAACGAAAAAGGAAGAAAAGAAGAAGAAGGCCGGTCGAAGGGAAAGGAAAAGAGGATGAACCGGCCGGCCGGGGAAATTTAAAAACGAAGGAAGGCTGCCGGGCTGTGCTGGGCGGGCGTGCGAGGGGCAAGGGAGAAGTGGCTGGGGGGAAACGGGCTGGAGCGTGCGTCAGGGAGAGAATGGGTGAGGCGGGCCGAAGGCCCAATGCACGGGAGAAAGGAGAGCAGGCCAGGCGGGCGGCCCAAGGGGGAGAAAAAGGAAAAGAGAAGAAGGAAGAAAAGGAGAAAAGGAGAAGGAAAAGAAAAAGGAAAAATGGGAAAATAGGGGAAATAAATTAAATTAATTTATAAAATCATAAAATCTAATATTCTTGATAAATTATTTAATTTAATAATTTAATTTATTATAATCTAATATATTAGTTTAAAAAGGATAAAGTTGGTAAAATATTAGTTTGGAAAATTATTCAAATAAAATAATATGATGAATAGAAAAATATTCATTTTTAATTTATTAAATACTTTTATCCGAATTTACATACTCTAAAATCCATTAAAATAATTAAAATAAATAACCTAAAAGCAATTCTATTCCAAATAAAAGTAATTTATTAAAATATAGGTTTTCGAAATTTTTGGGGTATTACACCATATCTATTTAAATATCCGTCGGGTTTCAGGTAAAATATGCCCCGTTTACATCCCTTACCATCCATGACGTATTATCAAGAACCAAGCATTAGATAATTTTATTTTTGAATGGTCATTTAAATTTTAGCCAAATCTATCACTAATTTCCGGGTTGAAATCAGAGTGGACTTTATATGTTGTTGGGACATCAAATAACTTAGACTCTAGAACTAGAGTCAGTTTGATTAACCTTAATGGCATGATGGTAGAGTATGTACTTTGGTTTGGATTTATTGAAACTAATAATGAAGGTGAATATAAAGTTGCATTGGTCAGTATTTTTTTTCGAGAAGTAGAAATAGTATTAATAAAAGAAAATGAGATTACAATCTTGCATTATACGCAATGACATCTTGCATTGGTCAGTATTTGAATAGTTCAAGGATTGAAAATATAAGATAAAGCTATATAGTGACTCGACTTTAGTTGTGGGTTAGTATAATGAACAATATAAAGTTAGGAAGCCTAATATAGACAAATACTTAGGGATGTTGATTGAATCAATAAAGTAGTTCTCCTTTGTTGAAATTGCATAAGCATCACAATTAACTAATTTGGTGGTTGATGCTCTAGCAAAGTTGTCATTAGCCATCAATTCTTCCTCATCCCGGATAGTTATGGTTGAGTATATGACAAGGCGCTCAATCAATATGAATGAAACTAGGGCCGAGTTATGTGGTTTGTAGGGAAATTAGTAATGGATGAGTGGATAAAAGAATTAATGGATTATTTAGAAACAAGGACTCATCCAATGACCAAAAATAAAGCATTTGGGTTAAGAAGAATGGCAAAAAACTTTATAACTGAAGGATAATTGTAAAGGCACTCAAAGACTATGCCAGTACTAAAATGTGTGCCTTGAGAAATAGGAAAATAGGCTTTAAATGAATTTCACATGGGGATATGTAGACTAAACCAAGCTATCATATCCCTCTCAACAAAAGCCTTGTGCTAGGGTTGTTATTAGAAAATTATTTACTAAGATGCTAGGCAATAGTGCGTCAATGCCAAGGGTGTCAAAAATTTACCCCGACATAAAACTTCCCTACTTAAAAATTATAGCCTATTATAAGTTTGTGGCCATTTGCTATATGGATGATGATATTTTTGAACAACTTAAGCTCGGTAATTATGACACTTTAAAGTCTATCACCAATTATTTAAAATTTAATATAATAACCTTCTTATGTTATCTTTCAAACTTACCCATTAAGTGTAGGTATTGGCCAAAAGAATTTTGCGATAGTAGTTATTGATTATTTTAAAAAATGGATAGAAGCAGAGGCTTTAAGACATACCACCAAAAAAACAAACAACAGAGTTCTTTTGGAAAAATATCATTTCTAAGTATAAAGCGACAAGTGATTGTTGATAGAATGTAGAGTTACAATCCTGCATCCTCCAAATTAAACTAAATAGAATCATGTAGGTTTGGAGTCCCTCAAGAAATTATATATAATAATGGTTGATAATTTAACAATAATAAATATAGGCAATTATGTGAAAACTAGAGAACTTATTGCATATTCACCTTAGTATCTCATCCACAAGTAAATTATATTAAATAGTCTCTTTGCATGATTTTTTATATTATTTGAATGTGTTCCTCATTGGTTCCAACACAATATAACAATCAGGATGAGCATGAAAACAAAGAAATACTTGGAGCATTATGGCACCAATTGAAATGAGTTGAGCAAGGCTAAGTGGATGAGCTTTCAGGAATATTATTGGTCGTTATGACACTAGTAAAAAACCTAGTGGGCGAGACACCCTTTAGCTTAGATTTTAGGGATGAGGTAGTTGTACCAATATAATCTAAATAATTTCATATATAATAAGCCAATATGATCCCAAGTTCAATAAAGAGGCCTTAAAAAATGAGAATGATCCATTGAAAGAACAAATAGATGTAGTTCAAATGTGGCTTGTTAAATATAAGCAACAAGTAGCTAAATAATATATATATATATATATATATATATATATATATATAAAAGAGAATAAGACCTAAATAGCTAAAGTTAGGATATTGGGTGTCGAGGAAGGTTGAGTTCTAAAATAATGCGGGTTAGGGTAACTTAGCTACTAAATGGGAAGACCCATATCAAGTTTTGGAACAAGTTGGGCTGGCCAAATTCATATTAGATAATGAAGATATAAGATATCTAATAAATGCTTGCAAAAATATTATTTGCAATATAACTTTCACTAATGTAAGGATGATCTCTATCATGTATGAATAAAAATTCTTGTTTCATATAAATGTTGATAAAGGGAAGGATTTTTTCAAATGTTAACATATTCACAATATATGTTTTTTGTTGCTAACATGATTGCCTTGGACCAATGAATCTAGAAGAAAGAAAATAGGAACACTTGGTGAGCTAACAGAATGATATACTTTCAACTACTAAGCCAAGGCTCCTAAGTGTTCTCTCTGACCGATACGTTGAGGCCATTAATCATAAAATAAAGAAGAATGATAGTATTGGTGAGATGAAAGACTAATGCACTTTTAGCCACTAATCCCAGACTCTCAAGTTTTTCCCTTAATCTGACATGTTGAGACCATTGAGTTTATAAAAAAGAAGAATGATAGGCACATTTGGTAGCTTTTCAACAACTAAGTCTAGGCTTCTATGGTTCACACCTTGATTGATGTATCGCATTCACTAAACCCAAAATTAGGTATACCTAGTGATTTTTAAACTACTAATAGTAGGCTCCTATGGTGTAATCATTATCTGATGTACTGAGGCCACTAAGCCCAATGTTAAGGGGTTTGGATGGTCCATTTAGTACGATCAACCAATGGTGCCTAGATCAAACCCTACTTTGTTTATCCACCACCAAAGTTTAAAAAAAAGTGAGCAACTTGATCTTGACAAATGTACCAGTATTGGCATAAATATAGAAAGCTAAGACAAGAAAGACAAAAATATCAAAAACTATGTTGTATGTGAAGGCAATGAATAGCTAACTTACAAGTTTGTTAAAAAATGATAGATATTTCTCGCCCTCAACTGCTTATGACTCATATTCTTTAGTGACATTATCCATTCTTTGCCCCTTCTAAAACAAGCATATTATAAAAGTTTTGGCCATGATAGAGTTCTCCTTCAAGCATCCAAAGTTGGTCATGCTCAACCAATGCTTTATATTGAGCATACACCATCGATGCACCATATGCATACCACTTAGGCATAATCTATTCTTCATAGTTTGCAAACTCCTCACTCTTTAATTAATTATTCACATCTTCAAAATAATGACTTAGATGACGTAAATACTTTTTTGTTGTTTGCCACTAGTTCCTTCATTTGGCTTACTTAGGCATTATTTTTTTTTTCTCTTCTTCTCATCTGCCTCTAAGGGTAGTTGTTTGATCTCAATAATCTACTTCTCAAAGGCCTTCTACATCTCAAAAAACTTAGTTTCATACCCTATTATTTTATTATTTGCGTCTTTCTTTAATTTACTAAGGGTGTTTACTTCATTCTACAATGATGTATTGGCCTCAAACAAATATCTAATTTTCTCAGCATTAATAATCTATTTTCTTTCTTTTCTAAAGACAAATTTATATATCCATTTTCTCTCCTTTAGCAAAATAATTTTTTAGAATATCATCTTGAGTTTTTATTTTCTTTATCTTGGCCTAAAATGACTTTGTTTTCATTTTGAAGAGTGTCCTCCAAGCTAGTAACCTAGGCCTTCAAAAATTCTATATCAACCAAGGTGGATTTCAAGGTGTTTATCTCAGTTTTTTACTCAGCCACTTTAGATTCCAAGGATTCCTTTTAAGATTTTAGTGTGGAGTTGCTAGCTTGAAGATCAAGATGTTCCTCTTCTAGCCAAAAGAATCAATTAACACATGGTTGAAATCTATAAAAAATCTTTTTCTACATCAATAGTTGTTGCAAATATGATAATAACTTGTATCAATGTTATACAAGTGTATCCCTCTTACAGTATATAAAAATCATAATCCTCAAGGAATAAGAGATTAGGTCATCCCTTAGCAAAATTTCCATTTTAAGAGCATTAATTACCTCTTTATCTCATTTGAACAATATTTCCTCAACCAACTCAAGAATGGCATTGTCATCTAAGGAACAATCAAATAAAGGGTAATCATCAAGAATGGTCAAGGTGACTCCCTCATCTTTAATAAGAACTTTAGATCCCCTCTCACAAGATACTCTTCTTAGGGGAAGGGTTTTAACTTGGCTACTCTAGCATTAAGACCCTCCATGCCACATGTTTCTTGTCTTAGGCCATCGATACTAGTACTAGCCTGCTTCTACATATTCAATGAGGGAATGACATTGGCCTCAACAATTGTATATGCTCTTCCTTCAATCTTTAGATGATCCATCACATGTTCGATTATTATATCCTCACTTTGCTCCAAAATTATTATGGTTTCATTGTGTACCACCCCCAAAAATCACTCTTGAAAATTTTCATTTTCTTAAAAAAAACACGAGCACGGAGGTGCTACCGCCATGATCAGCATAATCCTGGCCTCCTACCAGTCTTGCACCAACCACAAGGCTAAGAAATAATTTTCACAAATCATTAAACTAATTAAGACATGGAATTGTAGAAATTTAAAATATTCATAATAAAGTGAAGTTAGAGTGCATAAATTAAAGCATCGATACAAAATTTCAAACGGATACAAAGTCAAGCCCCCGAGGGGAAAGAGTGATACAATGGTAAAGTAAAACTGAAAAATGTAGAGAGTTAGGTCGACACTCGCTCTCGAGCCCAAGCAAAGTCAACCGATCATCACACAACCCCACCCGACACATCCAGTGCATCGTAAGCATCGAATACGGTATCTCCTACCTATACAAACTCAAGAGGGACCTCTACTCGTGGGAATGAGTGGCACCCATAAAACGGGTGATCAGTACGCTATGTACTAAGTTAGGTAACCATATGGGTAAGGTCATGGAAGAACAATAGACAAGTAAGACATACAATGCATAATTCAGGTTCATATTATCAATCCAGACTTAGACTAATATTTCTGTCTGACACATTTCTCATATTAATTGTAACACCCCCAAATTTACTACTGAAAAATTTCGTTTAAAATCAAAAGGTTTAGTGGAAGCAAAGGATAAAATCGTAAACTCGGGGGCATTACTGCCACACTTAGTACCAGACCGGTTCACTCCTACCGTTCCAATACTAAGTGCTAAGGCTAAATCCGATCAACATTTAGTACGAAGTATCATAAAACGCAAGACGACATTTAACATAAATCCTTAATAAGAGGTAAGTCAAACAGAAGTTAGAATACGATTTAGGATTACAACCCAAGAATATGTTTCTCAAAATAGAAATGTAATACAAAATACAGCTAAACAAAAATAAATCCTGAATGATCAATATCCGGATTGCCTACTCACTTAGGTCAAGCCTTCCACCCCAACACAATATCAACCTGCACAAGAGGTCTGCTCCCCACCATCGGTGGATCATCACAGGACCCATTCAACCAATGTAGTATCAGTACAGGTCCAGTACTGAGTAAGTCCCACTACCCTACCTTATGGAAGAGACGTAAACTACAACATCAAGTACATATTAAATTATGATGCAATACGTTGATACAGTATCATACATACTCACAACCCACACCATGAATCTTGCCATACACCTGTAGTAGCATATGAAACATATGTAACATCCTATTTAAACATATAAGCGTGGTATAACCGAAATATAAAGTGGCTCATGCGCCTCAAGTAAGAATAATCCATATTATTAAAAACTCAACACGTGGCATACTCACGTAAGCAGCATGTAGTAATATAGATAATAAAAGTCGGTCATGGTCCAATTAGACTTATTCTTTATTCTCATTAATGATTATGTTCATTCCACACATATTCGTTAATAGTCCATGTGAGTGCGGGAACCCCACTATTATAGCCGGGGTGGACTGGATGTAAACACACAGGGCAGAACACCTCTGACCACTCTTATAGCCAGTGGATCGGAAGTAAACACACAGGGCGGAACTCTTCTGACCACTATTCTTACCGGTGGACCGGACTGGCCCCGACTCACATGGTGTTTCGCTGTAAGTACTTAGTATTTTCCCATGGATTAACTTATTTACTTGGGTCTGTCGAGCCGAAACCCCCACTATTATAGCCAGTGGACCGGAACGAAACGCACAGGGGCATAACGCCTCTGACCACTATTATAGTCGGTGGACTAGAACGAAACACACAGGGCAGAAGGCCTCTGACCACTATTCTTACCGGTGGACCGGACTGGGCTCGGCTCAACATCTTTCGCTTTACGTGATTAATGTCTTATCCATGTCTTATTAAATCACACTTCACCCTTAACATGCATGCCAACAACGGATAATCATGCGTTACACAACATAACATGATATATAAAGCATCCAAGACATACAAGTCACGTAACACATAGGGGCCTTAGCCACATCCTTATAAAACACCCATAAGTGGAGGTAAGTAGAGACTTACCTGGATCCGAAGCTAGCTAAGCGAGATAAGAGGGAGAGAGAGATCACTTGTTCGAGGATCCACGATAAAGCTTTCCTAGATCGCCGATAGAAATCGAAACTAGGTTAGAAACTATCTTATCAATCAATAATTCACATATTCTAATTAAATAAACACAAACAACACAAATGATCTTTCTTAGAAAACGTGTCCAAAACTTAGAACTTAAAAGCATAGCTTTATTAAGATTTAAGGTTAAAATTAAATCAAAATGGGTTAATACAAATATCACTTGGGACATTTCAACTTAATTTGGAAAGCTCGAGAAAGAATAATCGATCATAAATTAATTTATCGAAAATAACTTATTTATTAGGTTTTACAACTAAATAGGTAATCTAACCATTTACATAGAACAAAATCCAACCCGATTAGGTTAAAACAGAATTTAAATGATTTAAAACCAAAGATAGAATTCGATTAGATAAAATACACATAGCAAAATCAATTTTATAAAATCATCCCCGAAAATTAGGGTTTTAAAGCCCATGACACAAACTCAAGTAATTCAATTTAATTAATTCAAATTAAAGGTATTAGAAATCAATTAATACCATTTCAACTATTTCTATACATTCAATTTTAGAAAAACAACAATACCAGTAATCGATTTCATAATTTCACTTGAAATTTAGGGTTTTAGGCCCGAAAATACAATTCGTTAAAATTCTATAAATTTAATCAAATTGAATGTTTGGAAATGCAATTAAACACATGTTATAACATATCAAATAATCAATTGCTCAAAACCAATAAAAGAAATACGCAATTTAGCACAATTAGGGTTTTTGAGCCCGAAACGCAAATCCGATCCATTCTTGCCAAAACATATCAATTGATGGTTTGAAAATGTAATTAAACATATTATAATGTAATTTATATAGTCAATTGAATAAAATAACCCGATTACCCAAACCAATTTAAACCCGCGGGAGTTTTGACCTAAAAATCCAATTCCGATCAATTACGTACAATTTTCCCAAATCAACATTTCCAATATAAAATTAAATACATTTTAAACAATATTATAAAATCAATTGAGCGGAACGGCTCAATTATACGACCCAATTTCATTACACCCAAAATTGACCTAGGAATCAAATTCCGATAAAACCTGCATAAATTTCTCAAATTGACGGTTCCAAAATGAAATTAGATACATTTTAAAACACTTTGTATAATCAATTTATCAAAAATAGCTAAATCG
Organism: Tamarix chinensis; assembly: GCA_030549775.1. Classification (NCBI taxonomy): domain Eukaryota; kingdom Viridiplantae; phylum Streptophyta; class Magnoliopsida; order Caryophyllales; family Tamaricaceae; genus Tamarix; species Tamarix chinensis. The sequence goes on along the minus strand of CM060177.1, from coordinate 49,055,193 downwards.
AACGAATCCGAAAAATTCGGGCATAACCCGACCAAAAATCCAATTTTTCCAAAATTCCAACATAACCATACAATTAACCTATCCAAATCAATCTCACAACACATATATACATAACCAAACAATTAATTTAGCTTATCACGAGCTAAATCATACTCAATTAAATCAAATCGGTGTTAGGGTTTTTAGAAATTTATACCAATTAAAAACCGACAAATCGGGGCAAAGGAAGGCTGGGGAGGCTTCGTCGGGGAATGGGGACAGCTCGCCGGTAGTCAGCGACGCTCGCCGGAGCCGGACGGTGGTTGCGCAGCCTGCGTTGCTGCTGGTCGATGCTGCAGCGTTCGGTGGTGCTGCTGCTACGCTGCCTCAGTTGCTGTCGCTGCGGCTGCTGTTGCAGCTGGCTACAACGGCGGCTAGTTGGAGGCAGGCGACCGACGAAGGAGGAGGGAGGTGCTGGGAGAGGCGGTTTTGCTAGGGTTGCTGATAATAGGACAGGGGAGTCGGGAATAGAGATAGAGAAGGGAAGGGGAGAAGAAGAGAAAAAGAGAAAATGAGAGGGGGGTCGGGCACCGACGGTTTGGGTCCGGTTTTTTTTTTTTTTACAAAGACAAGTAAAACAAAATACTAAAAGTTTAACAATTATTATTGGAAGATTTTATGAAAAATTTATTGGACGAAAATTATTTCGTAAGGTTCCGAAAGCTCAAAATAAATAAAAGAACTATATACAAAATTTCGGAACGTTTTCGGAAGAAGTCACCAACGAACGTAAAAATTTATATTATTTACGGAAATACATTATAAGACCCTAAAATAATATTTAAAAACCTATAATAAAATATTTAAGTCAAATTCTAATAAATCAAGACTAATTTTAATAATTTCTGAAATTGGTTTTCCGTAAACTAAAAAGCGTAGAACGGAAGAAAATTAATTTCAAAAAGAAATTCTTAAATAATTTCCGAAAATATTTTTAATTTAAACTTCCCGAAAATATTACATTCAATTAATTAAAGCATCGATAAAATACTACTTCCCGAAAATGATTAATTACATTCAATTATGAATTCAAAATCGTCGATAAATCCATAAAACGAATCGAAATTAAAATAATTAATTGTTTACATCAAATTACGCTAATAAAATCATTAAACTTAATAAATCTGGATTTTAAAAATACGGGGTATTACATTAATTCTGTGTGAGTACGGGGACCCCACTATTATAGCTAGTGGACCAAAAACACTCTATAAGGCAAAATGCACCTGACCACTATTATAACATGTGGATCGAAAAATTATCCTCACTGGCTCCGACTCACGTGGTGTTCCACTGTAAATAATAAGTATCTTTCCATGATTTATTACAGTGTAAAGTTTGGTTTATTGAGTCTGGAATCTCCCACTATTATAGCCGATGGATTGAAAATACTTCATAGGATAGAACGTATCCAACCACTATTATAGTTGGTGGACTGGATATCACTCCACAGGGAAAAATGTACCTGACCACTATTATAGCCTGTGGACTAAACAAATATCCTCAGTAGGCCCGATGTGATAATATTTCACTTTTAAGTGTTTAGTTTTTTATTCGTATCTTATTCCACATAGAACCCATACTAGACATGCATGACCCACTAGACTTCTCATGCTCACCCTTTTATTCTCATTTCTCCTGAAAACCCTATCCCATATATTGGGACCTTTACACAACCTATGACCCCGAGACTTCCTCCCCATCTTTTCCCACTCACTATGAGAAACCCAAAACTCTTCTACACGCGGTTCAAGGCTCACTCCCCATAACTCTGTTTTGACTCCTATTTGCCCTCTAGGGTTTCCCTCCGAAACCCTGATCTGGCCTATATGGTCTCACTTCCCCTCATTCTACACAACCCATACTCTTCTTAGCTACCAAAACCATCACTTCCCTCAAACCACACCCAACATCACAGCCTTGCTCCCCAACTTCCACACGTGATCATAAAAACCCTAGTTTGCTCCCCAAAACCCTAGTACTTATCCTTTTTTTTATGTCATACCCTCAACACCCAAAAACCATTTCTCACTTCGCTCACCTTTCCTCCATGTGACACCCCTTTCATTCTTTATTCCCTATTCTAACCATTGCCATTAGTTTTCTCTTCCTTGCACACTTCTCTCACTTATGGTTTCCTCCCAAACCCTAGTTAATTCCCCCATACATCCTTACATCAACACACATACTATTTTTCACATATGGAATCCAATCACCCTAACAACTCTTCCTTTACCTTACTTAACCCTTAAGTCAAGTTTTTCCACATAAAGGTCATCCCCATGCAAAGACTAACCATCCTATGCAACCCTACACTCCCTATGCATGTTTTAGTTCATTCCCTTAATTTGTTCCTATTATTCCTCCTTTTGTCCACCCATAGGTCATGAGATATTTAGGTCATCCTTACCACCCTCTAGTCAACTCACTTTCCTCACTCTTTTTCATTTTTCTCACAACCACATCACACTATTTAAGGCTTCCTATAATGCATGTTATGAAGGGCAATATTACATAACCACATTCCAAGTACAAGTAGCAATACCATATTACATGTCATAAAACACATACAACTTACCTTAGCTTTATGCTTAGCAAGCTTCACTACAAGAGCATAATCCATAACATATAAGGTACACAAATATAACCAACACACATAACACATATTACGCACACATTAGGCCTTAACCATATCTTTACCTATAATGACATCAGCCTTGGATTACGCTTCTATTCCTTCTTAGGGGTTGGACTTGGTTCAACTAGTGAGAGTGGCATCTAGGTGGTGGCGGTGGTGACGATAGTGGTGGTGGTGGAAGTGGTGGTTTGGAGAAGGTGGGTCTTTTAGGTCTGGAAGAGAGAGGGTGAGATGGTGGTTGCAGTGGTGGTGGACTCTCTGGGTTGAGAGGGCTGTACAGGTGGTGGCAGCGTAATAAGGGTGGCTACGCAGGTGGTGCTGGTTGTGGTGGCTGAGGGTGGTGGAGAAGAAGGGAGGAGGAAGGAGAGGGAGAAAGGAAGAAGAAATGTAGGAGAAGGTAGAGGAGGCTGCTGGGTTGATTGGGTGGTAGGGGAGGAGGTGATTGCGACGAAGGAGGTGGTGCACGGCAGCGAGAGGGGCGGTGATGGTGTGCAAAGGGTAAGTTGAGCAACCAACTTTGCATGATCGAGGTGGTTTGTGTAGGGGGATTCAAGGTTGGTGAGTGGCTCGGTTTGGTGGAGGGTAATGCAAGGAAGGGTTTGGGTGGTGTTTCGGGTGGCGTTGTTGCATAGCAGCGATTAGGACAATGTCTGAAGTGGTGGCAGCAAAAAAATGGTGGGAATTTCTAGGTATAGAAAAAGAGGCCAAATGGGGGTTGGTATGGGGTATTTATAGGCCAAGGGAGGGAGAAGGAAACAAAGGGGGACGAGGACCAGGGAGTAGGGGGCTAGGGGATGCCGTTCGGCAGTGGTAGGCTAGTGTAGGTCCAGTGAATTTCAGGGTTGCAGGGCACGAGATGAGAAAGGGAAGGGGAAGGGAGCACGCGGGAAAGGCTGGGCAGGGTAGAATGGGCTCGTAATGGCAAGGAAAGGGATGGGGGAGAGAGGAGGAGGTAGGTTGGCATACACTAGTAGGGGGAAGGACGGTGGCAGAATTACAGGCCTAACCTGCATGGCAAGGGAGGGAGAAGGGAGGAAGAAGAAGAAGGGTTGGCTGGCTGGTTTGGGGGAAAAGAAAAAGAGGGAGAGAACTGGGTAGGTGAGGGAAAAAGGAAAAAAAAAAAGCGGGCTAGGTCACGGGAGGGAAAGAAGAGAGGGAGGGGGAGTTGGGCCGGGCATGGCCCAATCTGGGGAGGAAGAGTAAAAAAGGAAAAAAGGAGAAAGGAGAAAAAGAAGAAAGAAAAAGGAAAAATGAAGGAAAGAGGGAAAACAGAAACAAAGAAAAAAGAAAAATAGGTTGGTTGAGGTTTTCAGGATATTTTGGTATTTTTGAATATTTGAAAATAATAATAATAAATTAGTAAGATAATAATTAAATTCCTTTTTATATTAATTTAGAAATTTTAGGTTAAATTTTCCTAAATTATATTTTAATTAGCAAAATATCCTAATCTTCCCTAATTAAATTCTTTATTATTTTCCTCCTTTTTGTATTAATTTCTCCCATTGCTTTGTTAAAATAATATATTTAATTAATTTCACTAATAAACCCCTATTTTACCTAAATTAGGGTTTTGGAGTATTACATATTGACCAAGGTTGGGGATGCTTCAACTAATGATTTGGATGAAAGAAGTTTGGACACCTTCAATTAGGGATCTGGCACACATTTTCCCGTTCTTTGAATTTCCTTTTGACGTGGCCTAGAGGGATCATCTTTCTTTTTAAAGGTTATCGGCCTCTTGGTGACGAGTTACTTAGCTGCCTTAGTTAAATCTTTTTGGATAAATATAGGGTGACTTTGTTGCTAGAAAGGTTGGCATGGCTCAAGAGAATCAATATTAATATGAATAAAGGGAAATTAGATATCATAAAAGGATCAAATTTAGAATTTAGAGTTATGTTTGTGGTATTAGCTAATGGGAACTAGGAAACATAGGAAGACACCATAAAAGATGAGAGTTTATCATTATATACATATGGTCCCTTGTAGCCAAGTAAGTTGGCAAGGGCTTTAGTAAGTTTTCACGTTAGCTAGTACACAACGATAACCAAGGCTTAGCAAAAATAGGGTGAATGAACGAAGTGTCAGGATTCATATCAATAACCTTATTGTTGCGCAATTTGTGTGGATTTAAACAAATTCAAACCAAATCAGAATTAACAAGATTCTGCACAATTGAGAATTCAACCACAAAACATAACAATTGAGGAAATGTAGAGATATTTATTTGTGTTATTGTGTAATTACAGAATGATTAAACTAATCAATTAATCAATTACACAAATCTCGAATTCTCTTTTAATGGATAATTATATGGAGAAGAAGAATAAGTTGGGATACACGACTCTCAATAGTTAGGATTTCAACATGTCTCCTTTTATCAAAGAAAAAAAAATCCTATGGGGAAAAACAACATGTTTCAAAAATAAAGAAAAAACGGTCTATGTTTAGGAAACACATGACCCCTGTGTTTATTTCCTTACTGTTGAATTTTGCTCAAAACACATCAAAAGTTTCTCTAAGAAATACGAATCATGTTTATTAATACAATACCATCATGTTTCTCATTTAAAACTCCATACTACACTAAACTTCTCCAATACCTACATGATCCAACACAATGTTATGTTAAGGTCAAATATCGAGTCAAAAGTTAATATTCTCCACTTTGACATAGTACTTGTGACATATGACATGTAAATACCTCTACAAAAAACCCTAACCCACAAAGAGCCTCGTGGCCTATGAACACCAATCAAGGCTGAGAAACACTCAAACTTACCCACAGTCATTAGCTTCGTTAATTTATCAGCCGGATTATACAAAGTACCCACTTTCTCTAATATAACTTTACCTACAGCAACAGTACTCTAGATAAAGTGATACCCCCATGTCAATGTGCTTTGTTTGATAATGGAAAGAATTCTAATTCTTTACTAAACAAATAGCACTCTAGCTATCACCACAAACAACTAGAGCACCATGACCAATCCCCAACTCTCATACTAAACCACAAAGCCCTAAGGCTTCCTGAAAATGCTCTATCATAGCCATATATTCTGCCTCAATAGTGGACAAGGCCATCATATCCTGCAAGAAAGACCTCTAACTAATAGCTAAACTACCAAGGTAGAAAACATATCCACTGGTATATCTTGTTTTATCAAGATCTTCACTATAATCAGAGTCCATGAACCCAATTAGCTAATCAAGTAATCTCCCATAATTAATACAAGTTGATGTCGTTCCCTTCAAGGATCCATTTCACTGCTTACCAATGAGCCTTTTTTGAATTCTCCATATATCAATTCACAACACTAACAACTTGAGCAATATTTGGTCAAGGTACACACTATAGGGTATATGATGCCACCAACAACATTCAAATATGGAACAATCACCATAAAATCCTCTTCCTCTTTGGATTTGGGACAATCTAAAGCAGACAATGTGAAGTGAGTAGCCAATGGAGTGATCAGCATCTTGACATCCATCATATGAAATCTCTCTTGTACCTTTTTCACATAGGACTCTTATGACAATTAAAAAAGCTTCTACTCTTGCTTTCTATTGATCTCCACACTAAGGATACTCTTTGCACCTCTAAGATCCTTCATCTCAAACTTACTCTTCAGCATTGCCTTCACCTTATCAACATTGGACATATCTTTTGCTACCACAAGCATGTCATGAACATATAACAAAAGATACACAAAAGAGTCACCCCCATCTCCTTCAAGTAAAACATCCATCATACTCACTCTTGGAGAAACCATGCTTAAACATAAACTGATCAATTTATACCACCGTAACACCCCCAAAATTCGCTACTAAAATTTTTTCGTTTTATTTAAAATTTAGATGAAGAAAAAATCATAAATTTTGTAAATGTTACCACCACACTTAGTACCAGACCAGTTTCCTCCTACCATTCCAGTACCAAGTGCTAAAGCTTAAAAGAAACATAACATGATTTACATAAATTAAAACTTTCATTTAAATTAGAGTAGCATGTTAATGACATTACATAATATAAACCCATTATTAGTGGTTACACGAGTGAAATCATTAAACAAAGAAATAGAAGGTTAAAAGAGAAACCCTAAAAAGCTTCCCGGACAAACCTAACACTCTTACTCAATAACAACATGATTATCACCTACGGTTAACCTACAAGGGACACTGCTCATTAAATAGGCAGGGGCTCACAAACATAACCCTTCAGTAATATAGTACTGAGTAACCCTTTATACCAAACTGAAAGGTAGGGCCCACATGCAACACACCATACTAAAATAAATGTAATGATAATATCATACGCAAGCATGTAAATAATCACAGCCACATAAGAGTGATTACACACAACAACCAATAAGAATTATATAACACGAAGTCCATTTGCTTAGCATCTTCAGCACTTAACAAGAGTGAGAGATACCAAGGCCATACTTATATTATATCAATAGATCATAATGGTGAAATCAATACTTCTAGTCTTAAGCCATTAATCAATAATTATTCAACATCATCTCTTGAATTATATCAATGTGAGTACAGAAACTCCACTATTATAGTCGGTGAATTGGAAACACTTAAGAGAGGATGTTTATGGCCACTATTATTCACCAATGGATTGGTCTTTAGGGTAAAGTGCTATTGGCCACTATTCTCGCCTGTGGATCGGTCTGGCCTCAACTCACATGTTGTTCCACTATAAGTGATTAGTGTATTTCCTATAATTTATCATCATCCAAGGTTTGGCTTATTGAGCTCTGAATCCTCTACTATTATAGTCGTTTGACCAAAATACACTCCTGGGCAACACACACCTGACCACTATAATTATAATACCCAAAGATCTCATAAACCTGATTATAATATAATTATACTCATAATCAATCTCAAAAACATATAATATGATTCTCCAATTTATTTATATTAAATTTTGAGTCATTCTTCATTCATTCCATTCATATCACAATTCACAGAAAAATGTGTTTACGCAATGTATCGATTTTGTCTATTTTCACTTATTTTTCCTTTGTCAACCATCAAAATGACTCCAACACAAAATATTTTTATATATTTGGGTTTATAAATTTATTCTAAACCTTCTATTATATTTTCGTAATATTTGGAGTCCATTTGCTATTTATTTCATGTAAGAGCCTATTCTTAAGGCTTTCTCTACACTTTTAATCTTAAACTAATCTAACTAACCACTCTAATCATCTAGTTGGATCCTAAATAAGGTCTAACAAAACTAAAAATCTGATATTATAGGTTGAATTTGGGTTAACCAAATTTTTCACCCAAAGTACACCTTAATCATCACATAGTTGTACTTAAAGCAAAGCTACCCTTAGCTTTCCTTCAAGTGAGCTTCAAGCAACCTCATTTCAGCTTTTATCACTCAATGGTAGATATGGAATCATGCCATTATGTCCTAGACCTAAATCAAATCTCCCTCTCTCTGCACTCCTTTACATTACATTATTTTTTACATGAGTTAAAAACACATACACTTACAAACTTTAGAACCTTGCTCCCTTCTTCTCCTTCCCTAATGCTACTGCCAACTTGTGCCATTTACCACATTTTTTCTTCCATTTTTTCATGCCACAATCATCCAACTTCAATCTATTAACATTACCTCATGGTAACTTAATTTTTGGTGATGGTTTGAAGTATCAAAGGTACTCATTTTCCCACCTCTACCTTGATCCAGCTACTGCAGTTTTGTGCTGTAGATTTTACCACTTTTTCCTCACTTTTATCCTCATTTTATTGCTCCAAATTATCCTACATCATGCCCATATATGTTGGAATCATTTTACCTTGCTTTGGGAGTCATTTAGGTGGGGTTTTGCTGTTGTTTTTGAAGCTCCCCAAAGTTAGCCGAGAATAGCTCTTTTGTTGGTTTTGCCTTTCACTCCTCTTCTCTACTTTCCCTTCTATTATTTTCCATTAGCTAATATCACAAAATCCTAACTCTTCTTGTATTTTGTAATAGGTGACGAAGAGGTACTAAGTGAAGGAGAAACTTAGGACTTAATTTAGCTAGAAGACTTGCTTGCTAGTAATCAATGCTTACTCTCTTAGCAGGGAGATTTATACATGTTGTTATGTGGTTTTTTATTAGCATGCCTTATAGGTTGTATTTTTTTGTTTGTAATATTGTGCTATTATTATTTTTATTATTCTAAAAATGGTGGAGCATGATATTGTATATTTTAGTTCTAAGCATGTTATTTTTTATGTCATAAATTTATATCCTAACATGTCATAGTATTTATTTACTATTCTTATGCCTTAAATATTGTACCCTTTCTACATGATTTTTTTTAGTAGAATCATGCTAGACCTTAATATGAAATTTATGCATTATTATGTATGGTGGATATTTTATATGTTATGTTCCAATTATGTGTTATATTGCATTATTGTGACATTATGAATCTAAGTGTGAAAAATGGAGTTTTGAGCGTAAAAACAGCAAGTGTCACTTGGTCAAGGCCATTTTTGGCTTTTCCTTGGTTGCCTAAAATTATTCTTAGGTTGTTTTAATATGTGTCATAAGTATTTAAAGTGTTGGGACAATTTTGGTTGAATTTGAAGTTTATGTCATATTTGGGAATTTTGACTTTGTTCTCTGCCAGGGACATTTTTGTCTGTACAGTGGGTACCTGTTAAAAATAATATCACCATTGTGTTCATTAGGTAATTTGCATAGAATTCTCTATATAAGAAGTCTTAATTTAGAGTTGTATAACTTAAGATATGGTTAAAACAAGTTTAGACACACTTTAGGCAAAGTAAGGGGTAAAATGGTAATTTTGGTCACTTTTGTCATAAAGCCCTATTTTATTTCTGTCCAGGGGAAGTAGGGTCATGTTTGGGAAGTTTGGTCAACTTTTTTTGTGGTGGGTTAGCCCTTAATAGCTTAAGTTAACTAATATGGAGTTAAAATAAGTATAGAAAAACCCTAGGGGTAAATCTATCATTTTATGTGCGAATCTGTAAGTTTAGGTTCTAATTTTTGGACAAGGTGTCACTAAGAGGTTAATTAAGTTATTTTTAAAGTTTGAACTATTAATGAGTTCATTTGATAGGTCAACCCAAATTAATAATTTAAAGCACGTTTAAGGGTGCTTAAAAAGTTCTAAATGTTTTATGCTTCATCCTTGTGTGGTAGGGCCTTAAGTTGACTTGAATAATGCTTTAAGATTAATATTGGATTAATATGGTTAATTAAATATTTGGATTAGGGATTGTTTAGTTCTTTGACTGATTATGCAATGGTAACTTAAGTTGTGTGCTTGATGGTCTTAAGTGGTAACCTAAGTGACTCAGAACTGATATCCATATTCAACATGTTCTATCTTGTTAAATAATTGGATTAGGAACTAATCAACTTTATCTTGACCTTATCACTTATTACTTGTTTAATGGTTGTGGGTTTTTGAACCCTATAAATATAAGTATGTGTTATGGTATAACATGGGGTTGGAATGAATTCATCTAATTTCTAAGTGTGGCCTCCTATTGATGAGTGCTGACTATCCTCAAGAATAAGAGTGAAGTAATCACATGAGTCTGGATTGATTTTGTTACTATGATTGATTGATTATTTCCCTGGTTCATTCGGAACTATGGTGGCCCTAGTCTACTTTATATGTATCCACTCCATCGGCTTATAAGGGGTATGCATACTTAAAGATTAGTGGTGTATTAGTGATGCCTAGGAGCGTTATGCCCTAGAAGGTCGCGTTTATGCCAATCTCTATTCCACCAGATGTAAATGTGGTTACACGGTGCGTTGTGCCCTGGAAGTTCGCTTTTACACTAGTTCTATCCATCTCCTGAGTACTCGGTGTGATTAATATGATGTGTTTGATCACTAAAGTAAAGATAATAACCTGAAGTATTTTAGTATTGATATTATCTTATGCTACCTATGATCTATCGCATGTCTATTTCATGCTTACCATGTTTCAACATGTAAATGCTATGCTCGTAAAATAACTTAGCATACCAGTACGTTGTGTACTGATGCTAATTGTGGCGCTATAATGATCCCAATTGATTTAGGGGAGTAGACGCATTGGTTTGTGATGTCCCGCAGGTGTGTGAGACTCTTGATGATGCAATTGTTGATCCTTTTGATTATCTGCCTGTGGTTGAGTGACTTATTCTATGGGTTAGGAGTAGAGTCACCGTTATCTGATGCTAATGCTTTGGATTCGGATACCCTTTTTGGACTTTTAGGTTTCATATTTCCTTTTGTTGTATTTTGAATGTATGTATTTGGAGTGTACCTCCTAGCATTGTACTTCTGTTGATTTATGTTATCATCTCATTCTATCTTTACATCTATTTAAAGTTATCATATTTCTTAGCCTCGTACTTAATATGAAAATGGTAAGGAGCCGAACTCATGTTAAGTGCAGCGGTAACACTAGTTTATATATTAGCTTATGTAAAAAAATGAAAATTTTTAATAGTAAATTTTGGGGTGTTACAATTATAAACCGATGGACCGGATATACATCCTCTAGGACAAAATGCTCCAGGCCACTATTATAATAGGTGAATCGGTACACATATACATCCTCCAAGGCAAAACACTCCTTACCACTATTATAACCGATGGACCAGTACACATGATATCATCTATTTAGGCTCGGTTCAATAATCATTCACTTTACATGATTATTATTTTCCATTTAATTGGAACAACAAGTTCATTTATTTAACTTAAGGGGAAGATCACGAAACCGGAGACATAAATGTACACCGGTCATACTAGCCCTTACAAGCAATATAGTACCCTCCAACCATCAATACAATTACGCAAAGGTACCCTGGTTGCACTAGTGGATGATGACACACAGTACCTTACCAACAAGGACACCTAATCTATAAGTATACATACCCCATAAATAGGCCCGTAAGTAAGATATAGGGCCTACCTGGGGCACTAAGGCATGCTAACAAAATCCAGAACAATAGTGGGCTAAACCATATCTTTATGGTAGCAAACCTTAAAGAACCACCATTTCCGATCTTGAGGTCTTCCACTTTAATTATTAGTATCTTAATTAAGGTGACCATAAGAAATACATCAGTCACATACTTAATCATTTCCATTTGTTTATGTTATTATTATGAAATCTTGATTCATATTGTTATCCATGTTAACATAAATAAACCACTAAGGTCATCCTTTTTACCATCTATTTCCATTTCATAATTTATTTTCATTTATTCACATGCCATAAAGGGTTATTGTATCATAATTGTAATACGGGTCATAGAATCAAGTATTCTCTATTAAGAATCATTGAATTCATAAACCCTAACATGTACTTCTAGCACATCCAACACACACTTCCATGCATAATTAATAATTAAGAGAGGGGAGGCAGGTTGGGCGACACAAGGAGAGGAGGAGGAGTAGGAGGCCCCATTGCCTAGTAGGGGAAGAGGCAGGCCAGGCAACCCAAGGAGGAAGGAAAGAAGAAAAGGAGAAAGGAGGAAAATAAAAAGGAAGGAAAAAGAAAAGCAAAAGAAAAAAGGAAAAGGGGGAAAATAAAAAAAAAAATTTTTTGAGAATATTGGGTATTTAATTATTTAGATTATAAATTAAATTATTTAATTTATTAAATTTTAAATTTAAGATATTAATTTAAGATGAGATTTAAGTAAAATATGGGTTGGAATTTTATTTAAATAAAATAAGTTATAAAAAACTAATTAATATCTATTTTAATTTATTACATAATCATATCCATTTTAAAAAAAAGTTCAATTATAAATAATTAATTTAATTAAATTTAAAAATTAAATTAGTAATAAGTATTTTTATTAAATTCTAGGTTATAAAATCTGGGGATATTACAACCACTATCTAGGAAACTACTTCAGATCGTATTGTGACTGTTCATCAGGCACACATGATCATGTATCTCTTCAACTACAAACCCACTAGGTTGTTGCATATAAATCTCTTCCTCAATCTCACCATGCAAAAATGTAGTTTTAACATCCAACTACTCCAACTCAAAATCATTCATAGCCACAAGCACAAGTAAGGTATGAATAGAAGTATGTCTAACCACAGGAGAAAATACCTCATTATAGTCCACGTTTGGAATTTGATTGAATCCATGTGCAACTAAATGAGGCTTGTACCTCGGTCTATCAACTCTTAGAGCTCCCTTTCTGAACTTATACACCCACTTGCAATGAACAATCTTTTTCTTCCTAGGTGCCTTCACAAGTCCCTATGTCTAATTCTTTAATTAAGACTCCCTCTCTATCTTCATAGCAGCATACCACTCATCAGAATTAGTACTCTTAATAGTATTTGAGAATGATGATGGCTCATACACATCAAAAAAAGTATCTAAACTAGATAAAGCATAGCCAACCAATTATTTATAACCACAATTGATCAAAGGCTTGAAAATCCTCCATCCTTTACCTGAAGCAATGCCTCTTTGCTCCACTTATTGCTTAGATCGACCCACTTCAAGAATAATGGGTCTCTATTATCCAACTCAACCTCAACGTCTACCTGGCCTAAAGTACTATCCTACTCCACCTCCTTTGTGACATCATCATAAGACTCTGTCTACTAGAGGAACATAGACTCATTAAAAGTAACATCCCTACTAGTTAAGAACTTTGATGCAGTTGGATCCCATAATCTATACTCCTTCACTATATGTAAAGCTAAGAAAGATACAATTCTTTGATCTACGCTCAAGTTTACCATCATTCACATAAGCATAAGTAGGATAACCAAAGACATACAAATCAGAGTAATCAGTTGGCTTATTAGACCAGAAATCTTGAAGTGTCCTCAAATTAATGGATCGATTTGGTGATTAATTCACCAAGCATGTTACCATGTGAATCGCCTCAACCCAAAAGTCTAGTCGCCTCCCTCCCTATGATAACATACTGATAACAAGGTTACAAGGTTATATGTAATGTACTTAACCCCATATTGTGGTCTTTCCATAGGTAGGTGTGATATCATCTCTATCCCATGTTCTTGGAAGAAATTGTAAAATTGTCTCAAATCAATAACATTATCTATCCTGAGACACTTAATCTGCTTCCCATTCTGCTTCTCTATCAACGTCTTCTAGTCTTTAAAAACACCAAACACATCATTCTTATGCTTTAATAAATAAACCCATACCTTTCCACATAATTCATCAATGAATGTGAGCAAGTAAACAAAACTACCTTTGGAAACAACTCTAGCTACTTATATTATGAATGGAATACTCAAGAGGCCTCTCATACTATGATAGCTGTCGAAAAGTAAGCTAACCTTCTTCTACTTTCCTAATTTGAGTGTTTTATGTGTTTTTGAAAAATTTTTTTATATATATAATATATTATATATATATATATATTTTGTGTTTTTAGAGTCTTATGAGCCTTGAACTAGTCAATAAGGAGCATATATTTGAAATCTAATGAAAATAGGATCATAAAATCAAGATAAATTAAGTGGAGATTTTTTTGTGTTAATTTTGATATAGAAAACACATATCTACATGTTTAGATGTGAATGGAGAAATAACATGTATGATTTTCTAACCACTAACATGGCATGTTGAGATTCATCATATTCCTTAGTGATATTTTGAACAATATATACCTTTTTTTTTCTTAAGCAAATTCACATGAAACTATCTACTTATCTTGGCTTCAAATTTTCTTTGCAGACCTCATATATGTCTTATTGCTTTCATCAAAATACTTTCCATAGCTCTTGTAATGGACTCTAGAGATTACTAGAACTTACTCTTATGCTAGTTGAATCTTATAGTCAAAATATGCTCTGATTGAGAAAATGATAAATGTAACTTAGGAATTTTCCACCATATGACCAAATAACTTAACTCTAAATTGTGTATACATGATATACACCCCATAGAAGCCCTTGTGCGTATACATGGAACAAATATTTTTCTTCACTACCCACATTAAATAACTTTCTGGCATTATCCTTACCTTTGCTTAGAGTTAGTGGAAGGGGATCAAATTGTTATGGATATAGAATGGTAGTGTATGTAAGTGTATATGAAAGAAATATATGTATTTATGTTAAGAAAGGAATTGTTTATGTTTAGTGGTGGAGATAGAATTTACATATTCATTATATTATTATCATTCTTCTAAAAAAAATAAAAAAAAAAGAAAAAAATGAGAGAAAAGAAAATAAGAAAATGATATTATATAAGGAAGATAGGGAGATATGGAGATGATGTTTACAAAGTTCTATTCATATTCTATTTTTATCTCATCATTCTAGTTTGGTGTTAAGGTAGAGATGTGTATTATTGATTTGGAGTTAATGCATAAGTTTTATCTAATTATTAGAGTTACACTAGTTCTCAACCTTTTTAGCACCACAATCCTAGAATAATCCATACCCTTCCATACCTTATACCTATTACAACCAACAAGTAAGTCCTATTTGATTCTTGAGATGAGCAGCCTCTTATTTGATAGAGATTAGTTATAAGAGTTAAGCATATGGTTAGGTCCATTTGGCAGGCATTTGGTATCTTTCATGAGGTTTTATCTAAAAAAATATGAGCCTTCATTGTTTATATATATGAAGCATTTGTGATATTTATCATCTTATCTCACATACATGAGTGTTTCTATTAATTTGCAGCCATGGATCTAAGAAAGGAAAAAAAATAGAGGGTATCCATATTAAGGATGGATCTTGATGTGACTAAGGTGTGGTAGATCTTCATTCATAATATTTATCTCTCCATACCTATCATGTTTATGTGTGAATCATATATTTAAATTGATCCCCTACATATCCCAATGTAGAATCTTAGTTAATTGCTAATCTTGACATACGAAAGTAAAAGATTCTGAGATAACATTGGTTAAGGGTGTTTGGTAAGATTTTATTTTATTTATTTTAATTTTTTTTATTATGTGTGATTTTGTGGATATATCATTTGCAAAACCCTCATGAGGCTTTACTCGTCCTCTATGGGTGACATAGGAGTTTAAAGGGCTTGTTTCACATGTTAAATGCAATCGTGAGACCTAAAAAAGTGGCTAGTTAGTTTATTTTTATTTGTTTTGAGCCATAACTTGCTTGAAGACAAGTAAAAAGCTAAGTTTGGCGGTATTGATGAGTTCATATTTTTATATATTTTATACCCCTTTAATCTTAGTTTTTGATATTTTATTTGAGTAATGTAAGTGAATAATTATGATTTTATAATTAAGTGATAATTATTGTATAAATTTTATTATTTGAGTTGAAATGACATAAATTAAATAAATTTAGTGTATAAAATTATTTATAATTTTATTTTGTAGGTAAAGTATAACAAACGAATATGCCTAGTCATTTCCTCATTCATTTCAAGTTTTAACTCGAGTGTCTCACTGATGTTGTTCCAAAACAAGGGACTACAACACTTCATTCCATATAAGGCTTCAAAAAGTGACATCTTAATACTGGCATGATAACTATTGTTATAGGAGAATTCGATCAAGTCCAAATAATCTTCCCAACTTCCCCTAAAATCTAGCACACATGCTCAAAATATATCTTCTAGAGTCTGAATGGTCCTCTTAGTCTGACCATCCATAGCTAGGTGAAAAGATGTACTCATCTTTGGTTGAGTACCAAAGGAAAATTTCATTTTCTGCCAAAAGTGTGACAAGAACCTTGAGTCTCGATCGGACATAATGTCCTTAGGAACTCTATGAAGTCTCACCATGTGCTTTCTGTAGGCATTCGCTAGATACTCTATGCTCCACATCACCTTCATCGTTATGAACACGATCGACTTAGTCAAACGATCCACAATGACCCAAATAGAATCAAAACTACTACGAATCCTTGGAATACCAACCACGAAGTCCATTGTTATGCTATCCCACTTCCACACGAGAAATTCTAGTGGCTGTACTAACCTTTCCAGTCTCTTTTATTCAATCTTAACCTTTTGATAGGTTAGAGATCGAGTAACGAACTCTACCACTTCTTACTTTATGTAGGGCTACCAGTAGATCCTTGTACAACTTATCCACTCTAAGGTGAACAAAGTAAGAAGTGTAATGTCCTTCCTCAAGGATCTTCTTCTTAAGCTCTAGACACCCCTATGGTACACACCACCTACCACGGTATCTAATACTACCATCCTCATGGTCCAAAATCCTTCAGCTCTACCTTCTACAATAGCAGTTCGGATTCTCTCAAACTTGACATCACCAACTTGATTAGCTCAAATCTCCTCAAATATTGAAGTTGTGATGGTGAGTGCACTCATCCTTGCCTCTAGAATTCCAATAGTGATAAGTTCAATCTCTATCTTCCTAATCTTTTGGTACAGATGATCCAACAATACAATCGTGCATAAAGAATTCAACGTCTTCTAGCTAAGTGCATTTGCCACCACATTGGCTTTACCCTCATGGTAAGTCAATTCCAAGTCATAGTCCTTAACCAATTCCAACCATCAGTGTTGTCTCAAGTTTAACTCCCATTGAGTGAAGATGTATTTGAGGGTCTTATGAACTTGCACTAAACGTTATAGAGATAGTGCCTCCAAATCTTGAGAGCAAACACTACCACAACAAGTTCCAGGTCATGCGTCGGGTAGTTCTGTTCATGAGGCTTTAGTTGTTTTGAGGCATAAGACACCACTCTTCCATATTGCATCAACATGTAACCTAACTAATGCTTGGAAACATCATTGTACACCTCAAAACCATCAATCCCACTTGGTAATGTGCATACTAGGGCTGAAGTCAAATGCCTCTTTAACTCCTCAAAAGCTTCACCACATTTCTCATCCCACTAAAATTGGGTATCCTTATTTAAAAGTTGGGTCAATAGTCAATCAATCTTGAAAAAGTCTGCCAAGAACCAGTGGTAATAATTGGCTAACCCTAGAAAACTACACATCTCCTTCATAAAAGTGGGCATTGATCACTCAAAAATAGCTTAAATCTTGGCACGATCCACTACCACACCATCCTTAGAGATCACATGACCAAGTAAAGCCACTTGATCGAACTAGAAATTACAATTCAAGAGTTTGGCATATAGTTGGTATGATCTGAGCAAGGCCAAAGTCTACCTCAGATGCTGCTCATGCATCTCTTGATCACTGAAGTAGATGAGAATATCGTTGATCAAAACCATGATGAATTGGTCTAAGAAGGGATGGAAGATTTAGTTCATCGGGGACATGAAAGTTGTAGGCACATTAGTGAGTCCAAAGGGCATTACTGTGAACTCATAATAGTCATAACTTGTTTGGAAAGTAGTCTTAGGAATATCCTATTATTCCATCCTCAACTCATAATAACCTAATCAAATATCAATCTTGGATAACACCTTGGCTCCCTTGAGTTGATCGAAAAAGCCATTGATCCTTGGAAAAAAGTAATAGTTCTTCATAGTCACCTAGCTCAATTCTTGATAGTTAATATAGAGTATCAGGCTACCATCCTTCTTCACAAATGACACTGGTGCTGCCCATGGCGATATGCTTGGTCAGATATAGCTTTTCTCCAAAATCTCTTCTAACTGAGCCTTGAGCTCTTTCACCTCCACAAGTGCTATGCGATACGGAGCCTTAGATACTAGCTTTTTTCCTAACAACACGTCCATGGTGAACTCAAATTCTCAGACTGGCGGCATTCCCTGGGGCCTCAGCTACATCAGTGTTTTTTACATTGCACAAGTAGAGCAGATATCCCTTGCATATGAGGTTAGTCAACCTTATCATCGACACGATCTTTGTAAAGGGACTGGGTTCACACTTCCAGTATAAAACCCTAATAACCCTTGGTCCTCACAGAACCACCCATTCTTGTGCATAGTCAATTAGTGATAGGTATCTTCCCAACATATCCATCCCGACAATTACGTCAAAATCCCATAACTCCAACACTAACATAAACTCTATTTTTCCTACTATCATCACAACCTCTTGGTAGAACCTAGAGCATGGAATTATATCCCCTAAAGGTAAAATAACAGAAGTAGAAATGCTATTTGAAAGAGATAAAGTAGCTCTAGTTACAAAAACATATGCTGCAAAGGAATATGAAGCACCAGAGTTAAATAGTATGCACGTAGAATGAGTAGAGATAGTGAGGATACCAGTCACTACACCAACCTAGAGTTCTTTCATTATAAAATATTAATATATTATTCATGCATATTTATTTCAAGGTCATCATACAAACACATACATAAACATGCAAGACACATATCCTCCTAAGGATGAACCATTATCCCTTATGAAATCCAAGTTTCGTAAGACTAACATAACTTCTCCCCATGTACTTATTTTATTACCAAATTTAATATCTATCCTTAAAATATTATTCATGATAACATACCCAAAAATCAAGGTTTAACTACAATGTCTTACACATGCGACAATACTCTACCTTTAAGGTTACCATTCACATTTTACCACAAAAACCTTATTCCACAATTTAATCATAACTCTTTCCAGAAGATCCATATAACCACCAAATTTAATATCAACTACCAAAATATTATTATTGACATCATATACAAAAATTGAGATTGAACTCCCACATTTTACACATGCGATAATAGTCTACCTTTAAGATTATTATTTACATTTCACCACAAAACTCTAATTCCATAATTTAATCATAACTCTTCCCATAAGATTCATATGAATCCCAAATTTAATATACACTTCCAAAATATTATTATTGACATTATATATAAAAAATGAGATCCAAATCCCACATTTTACACATGCGATAATGGCCAACCCTTAAGGTTACTATTCATATTTCACCACAAAACCCTAATTTCATAATTTAAACATAACTTTTTCCATGAGGCTCATATGATTCCTAATTTTTATATGCATACCTAAAATGCCAACATTAACATCATATCTATATTTTATGGTCAACTTATAACCTTTCATGCATATGACCATGATTCCACTCTTAGGCTTTACTATCCACACATAAAGTCATTTTCCTCATTTATTAGACTTAAACCATTAATTTTCTCTCCAAGTATTTCCTATAGCATCCTTAATATATTTTTGAATCACTTACCACATTACAATACCCAATATTCCATTTTTAACCTATATTGACCAAAATGGCCCTAAGATAACTATAATACTCATTTTTCCACTAAAATCTTACGAGTCTTAAACATGAATGGTTTTACAAACTCCAATACATTCTATCATCATAAAAATGCATAATCACACTTTATATAGATAGTCAACCATGACATAAATTCTTACACATGGTGTAGTATGTAAAACCTTAACATGCTTTTCTAAAACATAAAAAACACATACTCCCATACTTATCAATCATTAAGGCATACTTATTGGATTAAATATCTTAATATGCCTAAAATGACCAAATTTCTCTTAAGGCACACAATAATAATAATCGTGCTAAAAATACACCTAGGTATATTCAACTTATCATAATAGACATACATGACATATATAATTTACCCCTGACATAAAACCCATTTTAACATACTTTCATACACATAATAATTCACAAAAGTTAATATGATACATTTCACCAAATTTCATACCGAAATATTTTAGATAGGCAATTATGATGTAACAAACATACTTAATAAAATTTATACATAAAAAATCATAATATGCTACCATGAGATATCTTACATTTTAGTAGAGTATAAGAATTACCTGATTTATAACAAAAGCACAACTTATCAGGTAACTTACTAAAAATAATTAGGCCCCGCTAATCAAACTTTTATACCTAAATATAATATCATAATTACCATATTAGTATTTAATAAATTGAATAATATTTTTTATTAAAAATATTTATTAAATGAGGAAATTACTATATTTCCCTTGAGTGAAACATGGGTAAATAAATTATTATTATTAATATTGTTATTACTATTATTATTAATAATAATATTAAAGGTGGTAGAACCTTATGCTGCTCATGTAGCATGAGATCTTTGGATGAAGGCCAAAGGTAGAAAAGTTGGGTAGAGGTGATGGGTGTTGGTGCTATAGGGAGGTAGTGGATCGAAGGCTGGGGGTTTGGTTAGCCAGGTGAGGGTGATGGTTGATGGTGGTGAGGTTGTGTAGGGAAGGGTGAGGGGGTTGGCTTTGGTGGTGGTGTTGGGGCTACAAAGAGAAGGAAATAAGGCATGAGTAGGGGGATGGAAAGGATAAGGTAAGATGGAGGAGGTATGACTAGGTGGTGTTAATGTTCAAGGGTGGTAGTAGTGCAGTTGTACAGGGAAGGGTGAGGTTAGCGTTAGATGGTGCAGGTGTTTGGCAGCTCGATGAGGTAAATGGGGTCACACTAGGGAGGTGGTCAGATGGTGGAGCTAGGACGAGGGCTGCAAAGAGGATGGGAGGGAGCGATGGTGGCATTGGGTAAAGAGGCATAATGTAGGGGGAAAAGGTGGATGGGTGGTGTTGTGGTTGTGGCTTGGTTGTATAGGGAGATTGTAAGGATGAAGGTTCGGTGAAGTGGGGAGGTATGATAGAGAAGACGGAGGGAGAATTCAATGGGAGTGGTGGTGGTGTTTTGGCTTTAGTGGAGGGGAGGAAAAAGAAACCATAGGCAAGGGAGATGAGGATAAAGAAATGAAGGAAGAAGAGGTAGGGAAAAGCACTAACAAAGAGTGGTGGTTGACAAGCGGTTGGTGGTGTAGTTGTCGGTGGTATGAGAAGACTGGAAGGATTGAAGGGGGGATGGGCAACGATGAGGAACTAGGGTGGGGTAGTAGAGTGTAGGGCAGAGAAAATAAAGGTAGGGGATGGAGAAAGAGAAGGAAAGTATGGGTTTAGGGTTTGGTTATGGCAGAGGAGAAGGGAGAAGAAGAAGGGGTTGGATACAGTGATGGTTGTAGGGGGTGACGTATAAGGGAAGGGCTAGTAGTGATTGTCGAGCAAACCAAATAGAGTTGAGAGAGAGTAAGGGGTAGACAATCGGAGGAGTTGGGTTGAGGAGGAGTTCCTAAGTCTGTATGCATATGTGCATATAGAGAGGGGAATCCATGCATGAAGGAGAAGTATAGGGTTGTTTGGGCTAGAAAAAGAAAGGGAGGTAGGCGTGCATAGGAAGGGGTGATATAGGGGGTTGTAGGGGTGTGTAAGGGTGGCTAGTGTTGTAGAGGGCAGGTGATGAAAGGTAGTGCAGGGTAGGTGAGGGATTGGCACGGAGATGGGGGAGAAAGTTGCTTGGTCTAGAAAGGAAGGAAGGAAGGACGACATGTAGGGGGCATGGGTAAGGCATTTTTTTATCCAAAAGAAGAAAGGGTAAAGGAAGAAGGAGACACGGACAACATGGGAGGAAATAAAAAGAAAATAAATAAATAAAAGGGGTTGGGTTGGCTGGGTTAGAGTAGGCTGAGGGAGAAGAAGAGGGGTAAAGAAAATAAATGAGAAAGGAAGGTAGGTTGGGGGTTCAGAGGGGGAAAGAAAAAGAGAGGAAAGAATATGCTGGGCTGAGGGCATAGAGTAAGGGAAGAAAAGAAAAGAGGATGAAAGAGAAAAGAGGAAAAAGAAAATCAAAAGAGGATAAAGGATAAAAAGGAAAAGGAAAATGAAAATAAATTTATATTTTGGATAAAATTAATTTATCTAGATTAGTGTATTCGATTAGGAAAAATAAACTAGATAAAATTATGGGTTTAGGACAGATTTAAATAAAGAGGGAAAAGATAAGATGAATAGTATAAATTATCAAAGAATCTATTTGGGTTTTTGGGTCAAAGGTTTAAAAAAATATTTAAGCTAATATTTAAGGGTCAAGTTGTCAGATAAAAGGCTAAACTTTTAAAATTAAAGTTGCACAAAATTCAGGGTATTACGATATCTTTTGAAAAGAGTATATTACTCACTACAATATTGTTATGAATGCCTTATTATGTGATACAGGAGAAAATGATCAAGAATTAGAATTTATTATTGTGGATCCTATTATCCTTTAACTATAGAGGATACCCTATGAATTTGAAGACAAATAGATGAATAAATTATTAATTATGGATGAAACTTGCAAAACGAGTCACTAGCAAGATAGGCATGCACATGGCATGCATGAGAAAGTTTTTTTTAGGCTTAATGGAATGTGTTTAGCTTTATTTAGTGTGTTATAATTTTGTTAATTATTTGAATTATGATTGGCTAGTGCATAAAGTAGCTTTTTAAGGGGGGTTCTATCTTATAGGGTTTATCTTATAAGATGTGCTTGGAGTGGAGAACAAGACATTACATCAGGGCTGATTATATCATATTTTTATTCCTAATTAATTAGGATTATCTTGTAATATTGAGGAGGTGAAAATAGGCTATAAAAACCTTAGGGATACACGTTCATATGCATAACCAATTTGAATGAAAATACAAGTTATTCCTTATTTGAATTCTATGTGAGTTCTTCTCAATTATAATCAATTCCGTGTGAGTGATTATTATTGAACCCCTTAATCTCTTTTTTTTTGAATTAGATGCTAATTACTATCCCTAAACCCATCCAAAACCCATGCTAATCATCAACCCTAGTCGCCAAATTCAAACCAAAACTCATCATCTTCAGCTTCATCTTTAATCTATTCTTCAATACTTAATTCTACCTATTCTATATCTAAACCCGAGATAATAATTATATTATTATCATACGTTCATCATTTCCATATAATACTGGGAACATCTTCATCAAATCACCATCATCACAATCATTCATCATCACTATATTCATCCCACATTCAAAACCCTAATCTTACATCCTAACCCTAACCCTAAGCTACAAACCATATCACCCTAAAACCCTAAATATTAGACCATCATATTTCTTAATCTATCATCACTAAATCTTTATCATCATATTCAAACCCTAACTGACCCATAATACCATATAATTCATAAGTTCATAACCCTATACGCATCATTATGGTCATTACTCATTTTATGAGTATACATCATTTATTATTTTGTTAGTATATGCTGTTATTTAATTCCTATGTTGTGAAACCAGTTGCATGGTATAGTACCATGTCACATGTTGAAACATTAGACCTCAACATTTGTATTATTACTTATTTTCTTGTTTCTTACCTTCATCTAATGGGTTTTCCTTTTTTCCTTTGATTTTACAACTATACATAACAAATTATCAAGATTTTACTCAATCAACCATTCTTAGGCCACAGCTTTTTTTTAATTCAACTTACAATAATCTATGTTATAAATAAAGAAATCACACAACATTTTGGTGAAATTCCTTCTCTATTTCAGACACTTGTTAGAAATTTCATAATTTTTGTTTCCTGTTTCAATGAAATTTCATAATGAATTGCCTTAAGCTTATTTCTTCCTTTCAACTTATAGGTTAAAAGAAGAAAGTGAATCACACTGATCATAATAGTGCTTTAGACATTGATTGATAATTAATTCGTGTCTTACTAATCTTTCACCAATATTAAATTTATTTTTCACCAACGTTGAACTCATATTTCACCGAATAAGATAGTAAATATTTCATCAATATTAAAAGTGATCTTTGAATAGAATATAATTAATATTTCACCATAGTTTAATCGATCTTTCACCATAATTTAACTAATCATTCACTGACATTAAATTGATCTATCACCATGGATTATAAAAATTTAGGGTGTTAAAAGTTATTATTAGAGCATTTTGATTTCAAACTCTAAAAAAATTACTTTTAAGTCAAGGGTTTCAATGATTTTATAGTTTCCTTCAAATAAATGATTTAAAGGTTCAAGTATTTAAAACCTAAATTAGCCTATGAGGGAGAGTGGGGAATCAAAAGTAAGTGTTAACTTCCTTATTTATTTTATTGTGCGATCCTTAGTACTCAATCACCATATTATTCCTAATTAGCTTTAGATTTTATGAGATCAATGGCTACTAATGACCATTTCAAGCACATAGAGGCCCTCATGGAAACAATCAGCACTTTTGAGGAGGGTTAGATTTGGGCTCCACAACCACTATTTCCAACACCCACACCCATACTAGCATTGGAAGATTGGCTCATAAGAGTTGGACATCACCATCCATTGATTTTTGAAAGCTAAAGGGACCCTGACATCATGATAAACTCGAATATTTTCAATATTTGAATCCTATTTTACCCTAATTTGCTTGCTATGTGGGGCAATTTTTTCATGTTTTATCCTCGTTTAGCTCCTTAGTCCATGTTACTACTTTAATAATGTGTTATTTACGTAATTTTGAAGCTAAGAAAGGAATTAGAGAAATGCAAGAGTAAAGAAAAGCATAGGAAAAAGATACACAACCTCCCGATGTCCAACAACATGGGAGTGTTGAAGTGTGTAAGAAATCATTGTGAAACTGAAGGTTCTAGACACAACATGACTTACCAGTGTTTATCAACATTATTTCGTAGGCCTACATCATGAATATTTGGCTTCTTACTCCAACAAGGTCATGTTGGGTGTCAGTTTTTATTTTTTCAACACTACATTAAGCGTATTAACTATTACATTTGTGGAAATCTTTTCCATATCTACCTAGGGGATTATTGGCAGCTCTCATTCATTTTCTTTTCTCTCTCTTTATCTTTTTATTCATCTCTCTTGTATGAAAAAATAATATAATAAGTCTTTGCTCTCAATATGTAAAAATCAATTCTGAAGAATTAAAGTACCACATTGAACTCCGACTCTACAATTTTTATCTATTGCACTCTTCTCTTTCTCTTCTACTATTATGTATTTTATTTCATTATTGTGCTTTATGATTTCAATTATGCATGGGAAATTATTGGTTCTATAATCAAATTAAGTTCAACTCCATTTTTAATTTTA
Organism: Tamarix chinensis; assembly: GCA_030549775.1. Lineage (NCBI taxonomy): Eukaryota > Viridiplantae > Streptophyta > Magnoliopsida > Caryophyllales > Tamaricaceae > Tamarix > Tamarix chinensis. The sequence goes on along the minus strand of CM060177.1, from coordinate 49,029,616 downwards.
TAAATTGATTGAATTATTATTGGAATTGTTTAAATTTCATTATTAAATTGCTAGAATTTAACTAATTATGATAAGAACAATTAATCATTGTTTTAATCTAATTAGGTTGTTAATTAGAATTAAAATATTGTAATTAAGTCCAACATTTAGCAATTAAATGAGAATTAATGACTCATAAAAATTATATTAGCGATTCTTGAGAATGAATTGAATTAGCTTATTCTTACTGAGCTTAATTAAATCTATAGCCATGAAAATAAGTTGTTATATTTAATTGAACATGACTTTTAATCGTCAAAAGAGATTAATGGTTAAATCTGGTTAATTCTTCATAACAAATTGAGAAATCGGATACAAGATAGATTTATTTATTAAATTACATTTTAATTATAATTGAAATTTTATCCTAAGCTTGTTTCTAATTAATTGAATTCATAATTAGTAGTCTCCATAAATTTAGTCATTTTATTTTCCTTCAATTATCATCCATCCCTATCTAATTAATCTATTTAGATACCCCAAAACCCTAATTTAGGAAATTATGATAAAATGATGATTTATTAGGGAAAATTAATTAAATGAATTATTTTATTTAAAATAAGAGGAAGTAATTAAGGCAAAATCAAGAGGAAAATAATAAATAATTTAATTAGGAAAATTGTTGGTGTTTTGCTAATTAAAATGGAATTAAGGGAAAACATTTCAAATATCCTAAATTAATCTAAATTGGGAATTTAATTATTATTTTATTTAAATATTATTATTTTAAATAATCAAAATACTAAAATGTTCTAAATACCCCAACCCAATTATTTTTCCTTTTTTTCCTATTTCCCTTCTTTTCCTTTTTTTCTTTCCTGTCCCTCCTTTCTCCTTTTTTTTCTTCCTCCCCGATATAGGCTTGCCCTCCCTCGCAGCCCAAACTTCCTCCTCCCCTACACAGCCCACCCACTTCCTTTCCCTCACAACCCCCGATCAGCCCACCTTTTCTTTCTTTCTTTTTCCCTTGGGTTGGCTAGTCCCCCTTCTTTCCTCTTCTTTCTTCCCCAACCCTTTTGGCTGGTCCCCCTTCTTTCCCCTTCTTTCTTTCCTAACCCTTCATCTTCCTCATGCAAGTATGCAGCCTTTGCAACACCGCATGTCGGCCTACCACCTCCCCTCTCTCCTCCAACGTTCCCTCTCCCTTCTCGGCCCAATCAATGCCTCTCTCTCTCTCCTTATGCATGCCCTTCTCCCCCTTTGTTTCTCTCTTCTCGACCAGGTGTGACCTGCACTTTTGCAAGCTTGTAACGGTCGTGCACCACTGGTCGGCAACCTCCCACACATGCCACCCTCTTCCTCTCTTCCCCCATCAATGGCCTATAAATACCCTTCAACTACCCCCATTCTATCCTTTTTTTCACTACCCAGAACTCCCTCCCTTTTGTGTGTTGTCACCTGTTCAGATGACCGTCCCATCGCTGCCACCCAAACTACCTCCCAAAACACTCCCTACACTACCCTCCACCGAACTACACCACTCACCACCCTCAATTCTCCCTGCACGAGTTGCCTTGGCTATGCAAAGTTAGCTCCCCGATCAACCCCTTCTCACCCACCGCCGCCCTTCGCACCGCCGTTCCTACAGTAACCACCACTCCCCCTACCCCCCAAAACTACCAGCAGCCCCTCTTCTAGCTTACCCTGCCTTCCTTTTCCCCTACCTCCCTCTCCTTCTCCCTTCCTCCCTCTCCACCACCTTCGGCCACCACTTCCTATTTTGTGAAGGGTCTATTATCATTTATTGTGAAGGGCCGAAACCTATTTTATTATTAATATCATCATCATTATTATTATTAATGTTAACTTTGGCATATTATCACTTTTATTACTATTATAAAAATTCAAACCATATTATCATCCTTTACCATTCAACTATTATTATTATTAGTATTATTCTTAACACTTTTATCACCACCACCACCACCACCACCACCACCACCACCACCACCACCACCATCATCATCATCATCATCATCATCATCATCATCATCATCATCATCATCATCATTATTATTATTATTATTATTATTATTATACTTTGCCATATTATCACTAAAGTTACCAATATTATGATTATTAGGGCCTTTTCTTGTATTATTCTTAGGATTAGAACTATTATTAATATCATTACTACTACTACTACTACTACTACTACTACTACTACTACTACTACTACTACTACTACTTTACCATTATTTTTAACATTACCTATACCATCAATATTACTATCACTACTAGCATTATTATTATTATTAGTATCATTTTTTATCACTACTTTAGTATTACTAGTATCATTATTATTGTTAATAATATTTGGGTTGTTATTAGTATTACCACTTGAACTATGATTTTTATCATTATTAGTAATATTAAGATTTTATCTTTACTAATATAGATATTTCTATAAATACTTTAACATGAACGGATATATCTACTAAGACCTATTTTGACTAGTAATAATATGGTTAGCCACTATGAGAATAATAACCCCACTTTTATTTATAAAACAACTATTATCATTTTAGCCCTAATAGTAGGCTATGTTAGGGTAAAGTAGGAAATAATGGTAATTTTGGTAAGAGGGAAGTTAACCCTTATTATTTCCATCTTATAGGTGAATCCAATCAAAACCCTAAGGAGGCATAGGAGTGTGCTCCAAGATCGGTATTGTATTAGGTAAGGATATAGCTAGGACCCTCTATATGTATGTTATGTGCCTTGTATGCCATATGTTATGTTATTTTGTGTACTCTATGATTTTTATGACTATTTTCTTGTAGCACATCTTGGATTTGAGGTATGCATATGTGACTCCCTTATGGCATGTGTATGCGGATATATAGGTTGTGCATATGATGTTATATAATGTGACCTTTTAGGACATGCATACTAGGGTGTTTAATAATATGATGTGGGGTGAAAGGATAAAAAGGGAAGAATGAGGAAGTGAGTTGACAAAAAGGATATGAGATTGACCTAATTATCTCATGATCCATGAGGGGGCAAATAAAAGGGAATTATGAGCAAAGTAAAAGAGTGGGGTGAAGTTGTATGGAAATTTCTAGGGTTTTTATGGGAATTTCTAGGATTTGCATGGGATGGAAGGAGTTTGCATGGGAATGAGCTTTATGTGAGAAAGGTTGTCTTGGGTGTAGGTAAGATAAGGGAAGAGTTTTTGGGGTGATTGGAGACCTTGGGTGAAAAATAGTATGTAAGTTGGTATAAGGGTGCATAGGGAACCTGGCTAGGGCTTGGGAGGAAAACCTTAATTAGAGGTGGTCAAGAAAGTAAAAATGATTGAGGGTAAGTGGAATATGAGATAAGAGTGGAAGAATATAATGCGTAGGGTGAGTATGGGTGTCATGGGAAATAAAGGATGGCCGGTGAAGAATGGAGAGGTGACATATAAGAAAGAAAGGTGCTGGGGTTTGGAGTGGCCAACTAGGGTTCATGGTCATAGGTGTATTAAGGTTTAGTGAAATGAAGGTTTAGAAAATGAAGGGGTCAAATCTAAGATGATGTGTTGGGTAATAAAGGGGCTTTAGGTTGGATGAGACAGAGGAAGGATGGGCCCCGTAAGCCCAATTAGGTTTTCGGGGGAAAACCCTAGGGGATGGTGGTGAGTGGACCTGGATGGCATAAGGTAATGGACCTTGGCCCACGTACTTAGGATTTGAGCTTCCAGTATAAGTAAGTGAAAGAAAGGAAAGGAGGTTGGGGTGTATCAAGAGGTGCAGAAGTCCCAACGTATAGGACAGGCCCTCTTAGGGGAATAAGAGTAATCGATTATGACATACATGTATAGGGTAAAAGCTTGTTGTATAAGACACCGTAAGACACTAATCATTTAAAACGGAAGATTATTGAGTCAGGCTCAGACCGATCCACTGACATAATAGTGGCTAGGTGTTGGGGTGCCCTAGAGACCAATCCACCAGCATATAATAGTGGCCAGGAGCGTTCTACCCTGTACGTTTTCGATCCACCAGCGATAATAGTGGGGGATCCTAAGCTCAATAAACCAAACTCTAAGGTATGATAAGAAATGGAAAGACACTAAGTACTTATAGTCAAACACCATGAGAGTCGGGGCCAAACCGATCCACTGGCGATAATAGTGGCTAAGCGCATTTTGCCTTGGAGAACGATCCACTAGCAATAATAGTGGTCAGGAGTGTTTTGCCTTGTACTTTGTCGATCCACCGGCTATAATAGTGGGGTTCCCGCACTCGCATGGATTAATAAGAAGCATTGTGTGAAATGAGTATATTGATCAGAGATCTAACAAATAAGTTTATCTGGACTTTAGCTTGGCCTCTATTATCTATGTTGCTATATGCACTCTGTATGATCATGTTGTGTTATATACATTCTATGTTTAGCCTTAGCTGCATGGTTACCTTACCCATTACATAGCGTACTGACCACCAGTTTCATGGGTATTGCTAATTCCCATGAGCAAAGGGCCCACCTGAGTTTTTATAGGTAGGTGATGCCATCTTCAATGCCTATGATACTTTTGAGGCATCAGGTAGGGATGAGAGTTGAGCCTGGACTTAGCCTGGTGACCGAGAGTAAATTGGCCGAATTCCCTTTTACCGTTCTTTTTCCTTATACCGATTTATTTAAATTCTATTTTATCATCCTGTAACTTTTATCCCTTTTGGGAAACTTTAATTATGCACTCTTGGATTGTAAACTCTTTTATGCGTACTCTGATTTTTGTATTATGAATATTTCAGTTCTTCCATGAGATCTCGTTTCAATGTTTGACTCATGTTGTCGGTGATTTTCTTCAGCCTTGTGGTTAGTGCAAGATCGGCCGGGGGTCAGGCTTGTACCGATCACGACGTTAATATTCCCAAAATTCATAGTTTTTTTCTTTCACTAGATCTTTTAAATAAAATGAAATCTTTCAGTAGTAAATTTTGGGGGTGTTACAGTTGATGGCTCTTTCCTACCTCACCAATATTTATATGGTGAAGTATGATGACTTTATGGCTCTTTATTGGCTAGTATGACGGTGGAGGGGTACTATATGAGATTCTTAGACTTGGTTTAGTTAGCGTAGGAGGTTTAGGATGGGTTGGTGATGTAGGTTCACCATGTAAAGCTTGACCTTGGAGTCGGGTATTAGGAGTTGTTAGTGGGATTCACCCACTAGACATGGTCAGCATGTAATAGCAGGCTTTGGAGGCCTCTTGTGTGAGTTATTCCCAAAGTGCTCAGTATAAGGATAAAAGGAAGTTTGAGGGAAGTTAGCATCATAGGGAGGGAAGATGACCCATTGGATTGATAGGGTTCCTGTGGGGTATGTTAGGTATTTTGGTTCACCACCTCAATTAGGATAATACTCAAGTGATCATTTTGATGGTCATCACTTAGGGAGACACAATCACTATAAGAGTTGTAGGGTAAACCATCTAGGGATAGATTGCTTTGGTAACAAGGTGAAGACCCATGATTGCGGTAAAAGAGGACATAAATACTTCAGTGTTATGATCTAGGTGGTAGTGCCTAGAAGGGTTGGACTCAAGTGTAGAATATTAGATCAATTCAGTAATAGCAAACACTCATAGTTCCTCTATCTCCAACTAGTGTGGCTATCAGAGTGAGTCAATCAAGGGCTTAGAAGCCCTATACTTTACAGATTAGTCAAGGATCAAGTAATGTTGTTGGATATCCTTTAATTTGTCGGTAGATGAAGTATATGTGATTACTCATTTTCTCATTATTTCATCATTGCCAGCTTGTGTATTTTTCAATTTTGATGAAACTCTTTCTTTTGTGTCTTCTACATTCATTGCTAGAGCTACTCTATCTTCATCTGATAGTGTTTCTACTTCTATTATGTTATCTTTAAGTGATATGATTGCTTTTTCTAGGCTCTTTTGATACATGGACTTGGTTTTTAATAATGAGAAGCTTCATTTAAACCTCATGGAGCTAGAAATACCTAATTTTGATGTGATTGTTGGCATACAAATGTTAGGGAGGCATCGAGTGGTGATGTATTGTGCTTAAGAACACGTAGTTCTTCAAGGACCAGGGGGTGCTATATTCTCTTATTGGAGATGTAAGCCTAGGCTCTAAATGAAGGTTTCATCTTCTATTGCACTCAATACCCTTGTTTGGAGAGGGTATGTGCTTTTCTTGTGTACTATTTGTGATACCATGGCTAATGAGACGTTGTTGGGCTATATGTTGATGATTCAGGGGTTTCCATATGTGATCCCTAAAGAGACTCTGGGTACGTTTCTAATTTAGGTGTCGATTTCACCATCAACTTCTTATCAGGAAGTGAGTTAGTATCTAAGTTATGATACCATATGGCTACTATAGAGATGAAAGAGCTCAAGATGTGGTTGGAGGAGTTGTTAGAGAATGGATACATTTGACCAAGTATATCACCTTAAGGAGAACTAATCCTCTTCATTAGGAAGAAGGGCAGGAGTTTGAGGTAGTATATCAATTACAAAGGATTGAAATAGGTAATGGTGAAGAACTATTATCATTTTCCTCATATACGTGGTATTTTCAATCAACTTAGAAGGGTCACAATACTTTTGAAGATTGATATTTGACCAAGCTAACATCAGTAGAGGATCACCAAGCTAGACATTCCAAACACAACTTTTTAGAACAAATATGGACATTAGAGCACACAACCATACCATTTGAACTCACCAATGTGTTGGTAGCATTCATTATGAATCAAATCTTCAAGTATTTGTTGGACCAGATCGTCGTGGTGTTTATTGATGATATTATCATCTACTCTCGTAGCTGGGAGGATCACTAGCAACACTTGATATAATGATGCAAGTTCATGTAGTACAAATCTACAATTCATGGATTGGCTTATTTCATTTTAGAGCCCATTATTTTAGCCTTAGTTGAATATTTAAGCCAAACTAGCTCAATTGGGTCCAAATAAGAAGCTTTCTTACTTAAACATGGATTAAAAGCTAACTTAATGGTCATTATTGAAATCTTAATGAGGATCAATGTTTGACATTTGATATAAAAGACAATAAGAGGGGGAGAACCGATCATTAGCATTAGATATTAGATATTAGAAGATTTTGTTAGATAGATATTGTTAGAAAGCTAATATTATTAGTTTGAAGTTCTATCTTTCATTCCTTTTAGTATATGTGAAATTTTGTGTGCTTATCTTTTAAAATTTTAGATTATCTTATGTTTAAGTTTCAAATTTGAGGAGATAAGAGTTCATGTATAAAATTGTGAATCATGTAAATGATTGAATCATTGTAACACCTCGCTCTTCAAAAACTAAATTCTAATAAAATATTGGCATATAAATTATTGGTGTTAATTTATGAGTTTTGAATTCTAAATTTATTTAATTGAGTTATTTTTTTTAAATCATGATTCTCATAAATGTTTGACAATTTTATGATTTGTTTTATGGTTTTATTGATGATTTTGAGTTCATTGTGAAACTTATTTAATCTTTATCATCGCAGATAATTCTTGACGAATACATTCATGACTATAATTTTATTAAATTTACATGATTCAAGTTCTATCTAAAATATGTTTCTATCTTTTAAATTATTTATTTTTACAAGTTTGATGAGATCTTCAATAATTTGAATATAAGGTTTTCACAACTTATTTATGATTTTCTTTCCAAATTTATTTTTCTTTCATTTTTCCCATTTTGGTTCAGAAGGAAACTTTTTAGGAATGGTTTAAATTATTTATATTCCTTCAAATTTTGATATTTCTCCGTTGTATTTAAATATTATTTTGGGATTATATTTCTATTTTAATAAGTGTTATGATTTATTTTGAATAATAACATTTTATTTGATAAACCTTTTTATTTTAATCTAAACATTCCTTGCAAAATTATTTCTATCAAATACATTATAGTTGGTCTTTTTGATGTTTTCAAATATTTTTATGAAAAATTAGCTTTACATAAAGTTAAAAAGCAAAAAAAAAACCTAAAAATCCTTCTTCTTTACCATTCTTTTCCTTCTTTTCCCGTTCATTTTCTCTTCTACAGGGCTAAACATCTACTTGATCATAACTTACCTCTCAACCCTAACTCCACCTCCTTCATTCACATCTTCCTTTGACCACCTTGGCACCGACAATATCGCCACCATATGATAGTATCTCGAGAAATAAGTGACCAAGAGATATGACGGGGAGTATTATCCATGAGCCCTAGTTCCATGCCTTTGACTTGCAGTACCGCCACATACTAGTTCAAAAAATTCCCACCTCACTAGACTACAAAGGTCCAATCAATATAAGCATATATGTAGCAACAACACATGTGCAAAAAGGCAGCGGTGCATGGAACTAGCTTGCAACACATCAAACCACCACCAACGTGCCACGTCTAATGATGCTTGACCACTTCATCACGACCATTGAACTCCATCAATACTCAACCACTAACCACACCATCCATTTTAGTAGTCTCATTCGCAATCTAGGAGAGTATTTTGTGAATTTTCAATGCCATTGATTCTTCATTTTTTTCATTATTTTCTCAAGCATGGGATAATAGGTAAACTCTCTTAAACATCTAGTAGATAGAGAATTTTTTATTAGCATAATCCTTTTCTCTTTTACAATAATAAAATAACATATGTTAGTTCTAAATGCAAGCAAGGTAATTGTGCAAGAATGTATGATTGAGCACGAACCATATTTAGTGAAATAGATTATAATGAGTATAATATATGTGGAATCTTGATAAGCAATCAGCTAACCCTTTGCGGCATATTTAAATGTTAGTTTCTGTGTATTATCATGTGTTGAGTTTATGAGATTATAAAAGTGATTTATGTTTTGAAATTTTCTAATAACTCAAGGGTAAGATTGAGAGTGGGAATTAGGCAAGTAGCCCTCGGATGACCTCCAAGGTGGGGTTTGTAATAGATGCACTACCTATTATTATATTGTTGGGTTATCACCATAATGTGTTAGAAAGGCCTTATAAGTAACATATGGGTCCCATAGAGGGTATTGATACTTAGAGTATTCCTCAGTGGGTTCAGATGCTTCCCTAGCCGTAGTTCTTTGGATTGATGTTTTAGCCACAGTGCTACAACTTTAGTATTATGTCCTCTTAGATAAAATGTGCTATGGTGGTTTGTGTTATAATGCAAATAAGGAACATAATAACTAATGGTTCTTATATGTGCATTTTCTCCTTTGCATCTGTGGGATTTCTATAATCACTTACATGTGATACTAAGTTATTATTATAAGTTGCATATTATTTTTTGGACTAAGCTACTTAGTGATGATTCATGTGCGAGTATGTATTATTTCCTTTTGTTATTACCATGATCACATATTTCTCAAGTTGTTATGTGACCTTATGTTCTTCTGTTATTGCATATGCTCTTATGATTTTATGTTCATCTATTATCACATGTTCCCTTATCCCTATATCATACCATTTTAGTTGCTGAATTCATGTATTTATGTGTTTTTGTATCTCTCTTAGGATATCATGCTAATGTTTATGATTTTCTATCGTGGTTTATGAAATCTCCAATTATCCATGATTTACCTATTGTGCCACATTATGTGAGTCCATGTGAGCATGTAATATGAGTTATTTTAATATTCATGAACTTCAATGTATTATATGACATTCTCCCATGACAACATCTTTCAATTACAAAAGTATGATTCTATACCATTTGTTGTTTTGATTCTTGTACTATACTATAAGTTATATTTTCACCCAAAATAAGCTGTAACATCCTCAATTTTATATTATTATCTGCATTTATCATGTTTAGTTGTGAATTCACAGTTAGTTGAGGTTATGCATTAATCTAGGGCCATGTTCCTTTGCCAATCCATTTCTCCTACTTGGTAAGTTCTTCTACTTTCCATGATTTTATATGATAGTATATTTGAAATGCCCCAAAAATTTCTAATTTAAAAATTATATTTAAATAATATTTTATTATGAAAATTAATTAAATAAATTGTTTTTATTAAATTAAAATAAAATTTATTTAGGAAAATCAAGAGAAATCTTATAAATATTTTAATTAGGGTAAAAGTTGGGTATTTTAGCTAATTAAGGATTTTATTTTGAAAATTAATAAAATAAATTATTTTATTTAAAGTAAAAAGGATAAAATAGTTTTAAATTAATAATAATTTTATAAATAATTTAATTGGAGAAAATTAGGTTGCTTTTTTAATTATAATGGAAATTTATGGAAAATCTTTTAAAAATCCTAATTTATCCTAAAAAGGAATTTAAATATTATTTTATTCAAATATTATTATTTTTAAATATCCCAAATATTTTAATAAATTTAAATACCCAAAATAATTATTTTTTCTCCTTTCTTTTTCCCTTTTTCCTTTTCTTTCTTTTTCTTTCTTCTTCTTTTCTTTCTCTTATTCTTTTCCCCCGACTTGGGCCAACCCAGCGGCCCAAGCCCGTTTTTCTTTTTTTTTTCCTTTCTCGCGGCCCAAACCATTTCCGTTTCTCCTTCAGCGCAGCCCGCCCGAAAGCGCCGCGCTTCGCTCCTGCTTCCATTAAAACGCAGCGTTCTATTAAAATTAAATTAGTCCGCACTGACCGCCCGGTCTGCCTCCCTTTGTTTTCTTTTCTTTTTTTTCTTCCCTGGACTGCCGGTCCAGCCCCCATCTTTATCTTCTTCTTCCTTCTTCCCCCTCCCCCGGTCGACGCCGTCCGACATGCCTGCAACTCCACCGTCGCCCTGGATTTTTGCCGCCGATATCGCTCCTTTGACTGGCATTTTCCTTCCTTTATCTTCCCATTTGTTTCGGCAACCCTTTGAATCAACAAAATCTCCCCTTTCTCGCGCGTTTTTCTCTCCCCTGGCCTGCGCGACCCCCTACTCCAAATTGCTGCCACCGGCCAAACAACGCCGCCGGTGACCATAACCCTACTTGCTCAACTATCTAGTCGATCCACAGAACCTAACCTATCATTTACACTCTATAAATACCCCCCCCTCCCATAATAACCTGTATCGAGCCTTTGGTTTTCATTACCCAGAATTTTCCCTTTTCCGCCGCCACCCATTTAGACGTCTCGCCAGCCGCCTCCGCCCAACTTTGTCGCCATAACTGGCCACCAAACTCTTCCTTGAATCTTCCTCTAGCTAACCAAACCTCCCTCACCCTTCAATTCTTCCTTCACAAGCCGAACCAGCTGTGCAAAGTTGCCTTCCCAAACAACCCTTTCTTCCACCTCCGCCACCCTTTGGGCCACCCTTAGCCACCTCTTACACCGTTTCTACCTCTTCTTTTACCTCCAAAATCTTCTGCAGACCTTCCTCTACCTCCCCATACCTTTAGTTTCCTTTTTCTCCCTCTCCTCCTCTCTCTTTCTCCTTCTCCTCCATTCGGCCACCACCACCACCGCCGTGCGCCGCCACCTTTGGCTCCGCCACCACCCTCTTTCTGTCCCTCTCCTTCTGGGGAACTCAAAACACCCCAGCTCCCATTTTAATTCTCCCTATCTTATTCCCAGCATGCAACTTTTTCCTTTTTCTTCTCTTTTTCCGGCCACCGCCGCCGCCGCAGTGCACCACCGCCGGTGCTGCCTATCCCCACCAACATTTGGTTGAACCCTAGACCCTCTCAGCTATTTTCCCTATTTTTATAACCCTTAAATTATTTTATTTCAATTATTTACATATAAATACTATTATTATTCTTAATATTTATATTTTAATATGCATTATTATTATTATCATTAGTATTCATATTTTATTATTATTTATGTTGAGGGCTAAAGCCTAATATATTTTAATTCAATTTTATTATTATTCTTCTTATTATTTCTATATTTACTATTATTAATATTAAAATGTTATAAGTATAATTATTATTTTTTTTTTCTATTTCGAATTTCCATTATTCTTATTTATTATTATTAATACAAATATTTTAACATTAGTGTTGTTAATAATGCTATTATTATTGTTATTATTATTATTGTTGTTGTTGTTGTTATTATTATTATTATTATTATTATTATTATTATTATTATTATTATTATTTCTGAATTGGGTTATTTAATTTATAAATAATCTTTTTAGTATTATTTTGGTAAAGGGGTCCGAAGCCCTTATTTCACTTTATTTTTGATTAATGCCTTTTTATTATTATTTCTGCTATTTTTATTATTCTTATTAATATTAATATTGATATTATTTTGGTATTTTTGTTATTATTATTTTATCCAAAAAACTAGTCTTATATTAAATTAGTGTTTAATATTATTTTGATAGGAGAGATTCTAATTTTAGCCTTTCTCTCATAATAGGTAAAAAAAGTCAAAACCCTAAGGAGGCGTAGGAGCGTGCTCCAAGACCGGTGTCGTTTTAGGTAAGGGGTGCTAAGGCCTTTTATGTGCTTATGTGCATTATGTGCTTCGCATGTTATGTACCCTGTGTTTATTATTATTAATTATTTTATATGTGGTATGACTTGGAGTTGAAGTATGTTTTTATATGGCATGTGTGCTATATGCATGTGACAATATGTGTTGTGACCTTGTAAGACATGCATGAGAGGACGTCGGTGTGGTTTGTGTGGGAGAAAAGATGAAAAGTAGGATGGGGAAAGAAGTTGACTAAGGGAAGTGAGTTGACCTAAATTTTATGGTTTTATAAGGAATAATCTAGTTTATGATGTTATTTGGGAGAATGTAATTTATGATATTATATGGGAGAATTTAAGTTACGATTTGATTGGGAGAATTAATTTATAATTTGTTTGGGAGAATCTAATTCATGATGTTATTTGGGAGAATGTAATTTATGATATTATAGGGGAGAATCTAATTTATGATTTGATTGGGAGAATCTAATTTATGATTTGTTTGGGGGAATCCAATTTATAGTTTTTCTTGGGAGGTTCTAATTTATGATTTTATGTGGAAGAATCTAACTTATGGTCTTGTATGGGAGAATCTAATTTGTGGTTATGAAAGGGGAGAATCTAATCAATTGTATTATGAGGACAAATCTTTGGGTTTTATATGATTTGAATGTAAGGTTGGTATGGATGAATCTTTATGGTTTGAATTTAGGGTTGGTATGGACAAATCTTTGGGTCTTATATGGTTTGAATTTAGGGTTTTGTATGACGGAATCTAGGGTTTGCCTGGTGGTATTAATGGATGTATGTTGGTATTAGGGTTTGTATGATGATATTAAGGTTTGTATGGTGGTAATTATAGGTGTATGGTTGTATTAGGATTTACATGGTGACATTGATGGTTGTATGGTGGTATTAGGGTTTGCATGGTTGAATTTAGGACTTCACGTGGAATTTTAGGGTTTACATGAAAAAGGTTCGAAGGTTTGCATGGAAAGATTAGTGTTTGCATGGAAGTGAAATTTACGTGTGAAAAGTTGATTTGGATGTAAGGGAGGAAATAGAAGAGTTATTTGGGTGTTTGAATGTTTTGGGTGAAAAATAGTACGTGGAGCATTATAAGGGTATGGAGTAGGGTTTGGAGCGATTAACTCTAGGTTATTGTGATTAACTAAGATTGGAGTACTAATGGTGATTTGTTGTGGTTAATTAAGGTTTATAATGGCTAATTATGGTTGTTATGGTTAAATAGGGTTTGGAGTGGTTAATTATGGTTTGTGGTGGTTGATTAGGGTTTGGTGTGGCTGCTTAAGGTTTTTGTTGTATCATGTGTTTTTGGTGATTAAGGTGTAATTATGAGAATGGAATCGATGATTTGTGATGTGTGAAGTGTTAAAATGATTTGGGTGATGTGAGGTGGAGTAAGAGGGGATGTTAAGGCCTAAATTAGGGTTTCGGGATAAAACCCTAGAGTGAGATGTGGAGTAGAATTGGAGGATAAGTGTAAAGGGAGTGATTCATGCATGTCTAGGGTTTGGTGGTAGTACATGTATACTTGGTGAATAAAGTATGATGATGAATATGGAATTTATGGTTTATGATTCGTGCATGTCCATGGTGAAAGCCTTTGAATAAGACACTTAAGACATTAATCATTTAAAGTGGAAGATATTGAGCCGGGTCCCACCGATCCACCGGTTAGAAATAGTGGTTAGGACGCGTAGTCCTATGTGTCTCCGATCCACCGGCTATAATAGTGGTTAGGGTAAATTACCCTATGTGCCTCCGATCCACCGGCTATAATAGTGGCGGATTCCAAGCTCAATAAATCTAACAGTTTTCTAAGACTTGGGAAAGATACTAATTACTTACAGTGGAACACCATGTGATCCGGGGCCAACCGATCCACCGGTAAGAAATAGTGGTTAGGGTATGACACCCTATGTGCGACCGATCCACCCGCTAATAATAGTGGGCAGGAGCATTGTGCCCTGCTTGTCTCCGATCCACCGGCTATAATAGTGGTGGCTTCCGTACTCGCATGGATTTGATAAAAATTATGGTGTGAAATGAGATTTGATTAGAGATTAATTAAGTAATTAATTCGGACTATAAATGAGTCTTTGTATTTTTACTTGAATTGTTCATATACCTTTATGTTGTTATGTTGGATTATGCCCTGTTATTATTCTGCATGGATTATGTGCTTATGTGTTGGCCTTAGTGCTCGGTTACCTTACTCAGTACGTAGCGTACTGATCACCCCTTTTATAGGTGCTGCTCATTCCCACGAGTAGTATGCCCTTTTAACTTTATGCAGGTGGGTGAGACATCAGTCGGGGCTGTGTGTTGAGCTTGTCTGGCTCAGAGTTTGAGAGAGTTGTGGCCATATTTCAGTCTTTATGTGATTCTATTCCTTTTATTAATCTTTTATCGGTTGTAACTATTTCTCTTTTTAAGTTGAATAACAATTCCTTACGCGTACTCTGATTTTTGTTTTACAACAGTTTAATGCTTATTTGGATTGTATTGATTATATCTTTTCTTTAGCCTTAGCACTTGGTACTAAAACGGTCGGAGAGAACCGGTTTAGTACTAAGTGTGGCCGTAACATTCCCAGAATTCACAGGTTACAATATTTGTTCATTTTTTACTTCTTATGCCATGATGGAGTGATTATTTGTAGGCATGTCATCAACGTTGCTTGAAATAATGCATGCCAATCAATGCTGCATTTTTCCTATATAATGATCAAATGTTTAAATGTGTGCATGCTATCACTATTTGTTAAGTGTATTGATGCTACGCTTGTTGAAATATCTATGTGTGGGTATCCTTGCTTGATTTTTGCTATAATTATTGGCGTGGGCAAAGAGTTAGGGCTACCTAGAGTTTTATACCTCAAGAAATTTTTTATTTATCTTTAAATATTTTATATTTTCAAGAAGTTATGTTGTGAATTTTATTTGGTATTGTAAATAACCATTTATATTTCTATTATTTGATTGAGATTTCGAAAATCTAGATTCAACTTATAGGTTCTCCTCTTACTTATATGAGATGTTTTAGTTCAATAATTTGGAATTGTTGATGTTTTAGGTTTTGTTGGATAGGTTTTTATCCTTGCTCCTAATATAAGATACATGGAGGATATCTATCTTATATTAAGTGTGGATGTAACACTCCCCATTTTTAGTTTTATCTTATGCCTTATTCTATCAAAAGAGTTGTTTTAGGAGTGAAAATTGGGGGGGGGTTACAATCATCATGTAATATAAATTATAAATTTGAATCTTCAACTGGTTCCCTATGTGAGTTTGTTCTTGAATATGATTTATGTGTGATTCATATTTAATTTTTCTCTAATAAATTTCTTTTTGATTTGATAGAAAGAGAATTTTTTCAATTGAACACATTCACACTCCCCCTAACAATCATCCACAATAGTCATACATAAATCCCTACACATTCAACACTAAAGTCATCTTCTTCAATGTTAAATCCTAACCCTCTTCCAAAGCCATGTTTTTCTCCAGAATTAATGTGTCATTGATTGTGATTCTACCAATCATAATTACCCCCATCATTATCCACTCATCATTTCATTGATAACCTCCATAAAGAGGTTACTAAAAACTCACAAATCCAACCCTAAGTACCAAAAAAATCAACCCTAAATTCTATCCTTTCTTGTTTGATTATTGCATAATTGATTTCAATTATGTTGTTTTCACATTATGTACTTCTAACAAAATTATATAGATTGTTTCACTATTTAGCGTGCATCGGTTATATGCCAGGCTCTCAAAGTGTGAGATTTTACTAGAACAATCACTTTTCTTAGGCATGTGATCTCGAGGGATTGTGTTTCTATGGATCTTTCAAAGAGTAAGTTTGTTTCAAAGTGTCTAACACTAACATCATTTAGAGATGTACAGTTTTTCTGGCTTTGGTTTGCTACTACAACAAATATATCTAGGATTTCTCTAAGATATCTCACCTATTAATGAATCTGCTAAAGAAGACTACATGTTTCCATAGCAAAGAGAAGTTTAGTGGTACCTTTAACGAATTAAAGAGATGATTAACTTCATCCCTAGTGTTTTCATTGCTTAGTAGATCAGATGGTTTTGAGGTGTACAAAATGCTTCTAAGCATGGATTGGGGTGTATTCTGATGCAAAAAGGGAGGGTAGTGGCTTTTGTTTCTCATTAGATGAAGTTGCATGATCAAATCTATCTAGCTCATAATTTAGATCTTGTCACATTATTGCTTTATTTGAAGATTTAGAGGCATTATCTCTATGGCATTCAATGCAAGTTTTACACTAAACACAAGAGCCTTAAATATATTTTCATCTAAAGGGATTTGAAGTAGCATAGATTGTTAGAGTTGGTCAATGATTATGACGTAGAGTTAACCTACTATGAGGGTAAGGCTAATTTTGTCGAAGATAATCTTGGTTAGAAGATGTCATATTCCTTGAGCACGATTGTGTTGATCATGCCTTCCTTCTTTGATGAAGTTCAAGCTTGTCAACTCGGTGACATCAAGATTAAGAGGATCTGTCATGGAATTGTCGAGGGTAGAGTTTCAAGGTTCTATATACATGATGATAGTATTATAAGATATTAGAGCATGTGGTATGTATCAAAAGGTTGTTATGAGATCTAGAGGGAAATTCTTAACGAAGGTCATTATACCCCTAATTGCATCCACCCTAGAGGAGATATGTTGTATGAGGACTTAAAGAAGGTGTATTAGTTGTCCTATATGAAGCAAGAGGTTGTAGAGTTTGTTACTAGATGCTTAACTTGTTAGAAGGTCGAGATCAAGTATAAGAGGCTACTAGGGTTAGTGAAACCACTTGAGGTCCTATAGTGGAAGTGTGATAATACATCTATGGATTTTGTGGTTGGTCTTCTAAGGAGTCTTAGTGGATTCAATTCAATATGAGTTATTTCTAGGGATATAAATGGGGTGGGTTTTATTTGATACCCAACGAATAAAACCCAATGGATATATAAACGAATATGAGTAAACGGATACAGGGAAGGAGGAAAAAAATATGTCTCATTCCGGTAAGGATATGTGTATTGGGTCTCTATATCCGTACCTGCATCTATATCCATATCAGTATCTGTCGGATAAAACCTAATACAAAATTACCTTTTTACCCTTCATATATATAACATAATTAATATATTCATTAAGGTTATAGTAGTAATTAAGTTAAAATCCTAATAGTCTATTTAATATAAATTAGATAATTAGATTAAATTATTTTTAATAATATATTTTTAATACTTTAAAAAGATTTGACCTTAATTTTCTACTAATCCAGTAACCCCGCCCATTCAGATTTAGTTGAAACCTTCAACTGTCACTTGACCCTTTGTCCCCCTCGCTCCTACCTTGAGTAGCCTCACCTCATTCCTATTTCAGTATTTCCTAATTCCTAAATTCCTACTTTATAGTTTATAGTATTCACTCTTCACTCGACCTTGACGGCTGCCTTTGCTGATTCGCTCGACCTCAACTGCTCAACCTCCTCCTAGGCTCCCATCCCACTTCGCTCGAGGCTCGACCTATCGCTTGAGAGTCTACCACCTAGGCACCACCATTGCCCTGTCGCCCCTCCTTGCCTGAGTTTCCTAGAGTCCCAATCATTTGTTCTTTTTTTTCTTCCTCTATTCCATAAAGGCCCCATCATTGGCTTGTTGCTGTCTCCGTCGATTGATCTTGCTCCCAACCCTAGTGTGCTAACATATAATAATTCGTATATTTTAGTGGGGTATAACTGTTACCTTATTTCCTACAAAAATCAAAATTAATCAGTATCCTAGTTTAAAAGCTTAAGCTTCGATTAGTAAAAGTTGTGCCTAAAAATAATGTCATAAGTAACATATTATTAGTAGATAAGTAAAAGAATGATTTTTATCAAAAAAATACTTATTAAATATATATTATTACTAAAGTATACTTTACCTCAAAATGAGACAAACACTTAAAATTTTTGCGGTGTGAACATGCATACACAAGGAGATGGGGTGAAAAGGAAAAATGGATGAAGGGGGAAAGGGTCTCGGGTAAGGTGTGTTGAGGAGGTGATGGAGGGGTGTTGGGTTGGCAGTTGGGTGCAGGAGTAAGGCAAGGTTTAGGTGGTGGCTAGGGGTCGAAGTGAGGTGGCTTAGGGGCGGCGAAGATAATGGTAGTGACTGAGATAAAGAGGGTGCAGAGAAGGGAGGGAGAAGAGGAAGAAAGGAAAAGAAGGAGAAGAGGAAAGGAGCTATAAGGTGAGTTTGGGGAAGGTGAGGCAGGGAGGTGTTGGAGGTAGTGTCAGGTGGCTGAGGGGAGGCTTCAGTGGTGGTGGAAGAAGGGAGTGTAATACTCCAAATTTTTAAAACCTATAATTTAATAAATAACCCTTATTTGGGATAAATTAACTTTTAAATTTATTTTATTTTTCTCCTTTTTCCTAAAATGGATATGAATATTAAATGCCAATATTCCAAAAATTATTTTATTTTATTTTCTCCTTTTTCCTTTTTTCTTTCTCCTTTTTCTTCTTTTTCTTCTTTTCATCCTTTTTTCTTTTTCTTCTCCTTCAGGTTGCCGGCCTGTGGCCTTCTTCCCCCTCGCACTAGGCCACCGACCCACTTCCTTCCCTTCTCCTCCCTCTCCCACGGGACTACCCCAGCCCATCTCCCCCTTCTTCTTTTTCTTTCCTTTCTCCCTCCCCCTCGGTGGGCCAGCCCAACTCCCCCTTCTTTCCCTTCTCCCTTGTGCACGCGGGCCGACTCGCCGCCCTTTCTTTCTCCCCTCACCCGGCCGAC
The DNA here is from genome assembly GCA_030549775.1 of Tamarix chinensis. NCBI lineage: Eukaryota > Viridiplantae > Streptophyta > Magnoliopsida > Caryophyllales > Tamaricaceae > Tamarix > Tamarix chinensis. The sequence continues at coordinate 49,010,363 of CM060177.1, read as the reverse complement.
CTACCTCTTCTTTCTCTCCTTCTTCTTCTTCTTCTTCGACCGTCAAACCTACATGCCACATACAACTCTAGCTTGCAACTACCACCCCTATAACCCTACTCTCACTCTCCCTCTCTCCCTTGTCCCTTTCCTCCCATTTTTAGACCAAACCCAAGCCTACCTACCTTCCCTGCATTTCTTCCCTTTCTTTCTCCTTCTCCCTGCAACCTACCACCCTACCACCTATAACCACAGCCCCCAACTGGTGCCTGCCTCCTCTCCTTTCCCTCTTCCTTTTCTTCTCCTTGTCACCTTCCCTTCTACTCATTTTCAACTTGCCTCGATCCCCTTCACCCCCTGCAGAGCCATCTCTCTTTTTCTTCCTTCCTTATCTCCTCCTCCCCTATTTTTTTCTCCGCTTCCATCAACCACCACCTATACCACCCAACTAACCACCAAAGCCACCTCCCTAACACCCCTTCGACCTCCCTGCACCACCCCATCACCCCCACTCGCCCCTATAGCCCCTTCCCTTCCTTCATTTTCTTTCCGCTCCTTCTCGACCTCCACCCTGTACCACCACCATTCACCACTATTTGGCCTCTCCCACCGCCTCCACAACCACCAATCTACTCCCTAACACAATTATACCACCCTACATCCTCCCTTTGGCTAAAAATCCCCCAGCAGCCCCTCCTTTCTCTCCTTCTTTTCCCTTCCTTCTTCTCCTCCACCCAACCTTCGACCCACTTTCCCAGCCCTGCTACCACCGCCTTCACCACCTTGTGCCACTAATCACCGACCCCCAACCACCATCTACACCCTACTCCCTCCCTGCACCCAACCACTACCCTAACCCCCCTCCACCTACTCTCCACCTCACTCCCAAAACCCCTACCCAAAACAGCCACCCCTTTCTTCTCCTATTATCTTCTTCGATCCTCCCTCCCCCTTCTTGCATGCAGCTCATGCTGCATGAGCAACGTGAGTCTACTGCCTCCCCTTAGATATTTTGGGCTTATAATCTTGAGGTATAATGATAGTTAATAATAGTATGTATTTGATTAAGTTTTGATAAAATTTATTCTCTTGAATTTCTACTTTTAAAATGCTAAGTGTTGACATTATTTTTAGGTATTGATTTTTACTAATCAAAGCTCAAACCTTTAACCGGGGTATCGGTAACGTATGCTAGCACAGGGCAAAACGCCTCTGATCCACTATTATAGCCGGTGGACCGGCTATAATAGTGGGGCTCCTGTACTTACATGGATTATTGAAGAATATGTGTGGAATGAATATACTATTAATGAGAATAAAGAATAAGTCTAATTGGACTATGACCAGCTTCTACTATATGTATTACCACATGCTGTTTATGTGCATAATGAGTCACTTATTATTTCGGTTATACCACGCTTATATGTTAAATGGGATGTTGCATATGTTTTATATGTTACTATGAGTGTATAGCAAGATTCATGCTGTGGGTTGTGAGTATGTATGATATTGTATTAACGTATTGTACTATAATTTAATATGCACTTGATGATATCTCTCCTATAAGGTAGGTTAGTGAGACTTACTCAGTATTGGACCCGTACTGATACTACACTGGTTGAATGGGTCCTGTGATGATCCACCGATGGTGGGGAGCAGACCTTTGATGCAGGTTTTGATCGGTTACTGTTTTGGGGTGGAAGGCTTGACTTGAGTGAGTAGGCGATCCGGATAATTATCCTTCGGGATTTGTTAGTTTATTTGTATTCATCCTTTGGAAGTTGCAAGTATTGTATTTAAATTTCCAAGGATTTTGTAATTGACTTTTAATTTCTCGTAACGCTGTTATGCTTTAAAATTCGGATTTAATTGTTTGACAGATTTTAGCCTTGCATCTAACATAAGATAGATGGTTGACATTTATCTTGTGTTAGATGTGGCGGTAACAATTCCCAAATTCGTTCCTAGCTTCCGCTTTAATCTTTCAAAAAAAATTTTCAGGAGTGAAATTTGGGGGTGTTACATAGGGTTTTATGTATGCCATGATCCTTGATATGGAATGCTTGCTTCTATGACCAGTATATCTTTGTGTCTCTAGATTCATGGCATTTTTCCTTCCCTTAAACTAAATAAATGGGCATATTAAATAAGACATGAATAAAGTACTAATTACATAAAGTGAAAGATTATTGAGCTAAGCCCAGACCGATCCACCGACATAATAGTGGTCAGGTGCAAGATGTCTTGGAGACTAATCCACCAGTGAAAAATAGTGGTCAGGTGTGTGTTACCCTATATGTTTCTGATCCCCCAACTATAATAGTGGGGGATCCCAAGCTCAATAAACCAAACTTAGGGTATTAATAAATTATGGGAAGACTGATCACTTATAGTGGAACATCATGTGTGTTGGGGCCAAACCAGTCTACCGGCAAATAATAGTGGCCAGGTGCAGAGAGCCTTGGAGATCGATCCACTGGCTAATAATAGTGATCAGGTGTGTGTTGCCCTATATGTTTTTGATCCACCGGCTATAATAGTGGGGTTCACGCACTCATATGGATATAATTTGGAAGACGATGATTGAATAATTATAAATCAATGTCTTAAGACCAAAAGTATTGATTTCACGTTATGATCTATTGATATGACATGAGTTTGGCTTCATTGCTTGTCCTTGCTTCAGTATATGATGGAATTGCTAAGTTTATGGATTTTGCATTATGCGTCTTTTATCGTTTGTGGTGTTACCTTGTGTATTGGTTCTGGTGTTGATTGTGATTTTCCTAAGCCCGTGTATGATAGTGTCCTATGTTGTTATATATAATGTGTTGCATGCGAGCCTCACCTTTCAATTTGGTATAAAGGTTTACTTAGTACCATAGTACTAAAGGGTCCCATTGTGGACCCCTTCCTATTCAATGGGTAGTGTCCCTTGCAAGTCTATTGCAGATGCTATTCAAGTGGGCATCGAGAAAAAGTGTAAGGATTGTCCAGACATGGTTTCAAAGTTTCTCTTTAACCTTTTATTTCCGTGTTCAAACCGATTTTTATTCTTGTAACCACTAACAGTGGACTTTTATCTTTTGTAACGCTTTTATTGCACTACTCTAATTCTACTATGATTTAAATAAAGTTTGAGTTCAAGTAAATTGTATTTTATTCTTTTAACCATAGTACTTGGTACTGAAACAGTAGGAGAAAATCGGCCTAGTACTAAGTGTGACGGTAACATCCCCCAAATATACGATTTTTGCTTTTTACTTCCATTGATTTTTAAATAAAATGAAAATTTTCAGTAGTAAATTTTGGGAGTGTTATAGAGAGAGTGGTGACGCAAGGTGGCGGTATAGGGAGAAGGTCAAGAGGGGAAGAAGAGAAGAGGGAGGGAAGTTGGCTACAGGAGGTGTGCTGTGGTTTGTTTGGGTGGCGTAGGAAGGAAGTAGGGGTAGGAGTGGCCAGTTGAGTAGTGGAGATGCCAGGGACAGGCGGTGTAAGAAAAATAGGGGAGAAAGAGGGAGAGAAAGGAAGGGAGAATCCGGCAAGAGGGAAGAGAGCTTGAGGGAGACAAATGAGGCAGAAGAGAAGGAAAAGAAAAGGAGAGGAAAGGGGCAGCCGGTGCAGGGTTAGGTGGGTGTAGAGGGTGCAGGCTGCCATGGCAAGGGGTGGTAGGGAGAGGAAAAAGAAGGAAAGAAAAGGGGCTCATGAGGAAGGATGTAGGGGGTGCATAGCCTGAAATGGAAAGGAAAGGTACGGGTAGAGAGGGGTTGCGGGCTATGGTTGTAAGGGCAGGAGGGAGGAAGTTGCAGGGGTGAGCGAGGTGCTAGCAGGGGCATTTGGCTCGGGCTTCGCAAGGGAGAAGAAGGAAGGGAGAAGAGAAAGAAGATGGGAGATCAAACAAGGGAGAAAGGAAGAATAGGTAGGCTGGCTAGCCTAAGCGAAGGGAGAATAGAAAGAAGAGAAGGGAGGTGGGCTAGCCTAAAGGAGAAGAAAGGTAAGGAAAGAAAGAAAAAGAAACAAGAGGGAGGGGTGCACAATGAGCTGGCCCGACGAGGAAGGAGGAAGGAAAAGAGGAAAGGGGTTGAGCTGGCCCAAAGGCGAAGAAGAAAGGAAAGAAAGAAAAGGAAAAAGAAAAAAGAAAAAAAATTATGTTTAGAGTTAGGATTAGAAATTAGGATAATGAAAAAATTATTAAATTAATTTATCCAACATTCAAAGGATTAATTTAAGAAAATAATTTTGATAAAATTAAGGGTTTGGAAATTTATTTAAATAAAAAGAGTATAATAAAAATAATAAAATATTTATATTAATTTATTAAATAATCCTAATCTAATTTTATAAATCAAAGGTCCATAAAATAATCAAATTTAGAATTTAAGATTAAATTATTTCAAAGGGGGTTAATTATTAAATTTTAGGTTTTAAAATTTTAGGGCATTACAACTGCTTATTCCTATGAGGAGAGGACCATGTATAGGTTTTTGGGAATGACTAGTAAAGGGCCTGCCTCGGTTAGGTCAGGGCTTGTGGGTGATGACATCTGGAAGGTTTTGATGGGGCCTGTGGGTGACCATGGTATTGTTTTGGGCATCATGCCCAACCCGTGTGTTTGTAATCTTATACTTATTAGTATTTACTTGTAATGATTTGATCAGAACTCGTTAGGGCCATCCAATATAAACATTTTTGGAATTATTTCAATTAAATTGTTGTTTGTGTACTTTGCTATTTTTGGTGTTTGGTTGGTTCAGCCTTGTATCTAATATAGGATAGGCAGCGAACGTCTATCCCATTTTAGTTATGGCGGTACCACTCCATTTTTCCGTAAGTATTTTGTGATTCCGCAACTTGTTTTAACGAATTTTTTTTGTAGTGAAAAATGGAGGTGTTATAAATACGGAGTACAATGACCCTTCTCTAAAATCTAACACTTCAAATTAGTGCAACTCTAAGGTACACACTAACAACCTCTATAGCGAATGCTACCATCCTCATGTATTTGAAAGCCCTCAACTCAACCATTCTGAATCTTCTGACGACTCCTTTTGAGCTTAAATTTCCCATGTTGTCCCATTCAAATCTTATAAAAAACCGTCGACGTAATTGTCAAAGTACACATCCGGACCTCTAAGTCACCATGTTGGATAATCTCTATCCCTATTTCACCAAGCTCCTCCAACAACCAACTAGCTACCACACAAGCACTCAGAGAGTGTGATGCCTTCATACTTAAGGTGTCTATAATGATGTTGGCCTTACCCTCGTGGTAGGTTAACTCGAACTATCTCCTCTGCCTCATATTCAAATCTTTCTGAGTGAATATATATTTGAGGCTCTTATGGTCGGTGAAGAATTTGTACTAAGTCCCATACAAATAATTCCTTCAAATCTTCAACATGAAAACTACTACTACCACCTCTAAATCACTTATCAGGTAGTTTTTTTTCATGTTGCTTCAATTATTGGAAACTGTAAGCTACTACAATACCAAGTTGAATTAATACATAACCCAGTTCATGCTTTGACGTGTCACTGTAGACCTCAAACTCATCTAATCCTGATGGTAGATTAAAAAATGGTGTTGTAGTCAATCACTGCTTCAAATTCTAAAGTGTTCCTTCATTAGCATCATCCCACTACAATCTCGTCGTCTTCTTTCGAAGGTTCATCAAAGGACAAACTACCTTCGAGAAGTCCTTAACATAGCGTCTATAGTTTTTGGGTAAAACCAGGAAACTATGAATCTCAGGGATGCTAGTGTGTTCCTTCCACTCAGTTACTACCAAAATCTTCTTCAAGTTCGTGGAGACTCCTCCTACTGACACTACATGACCCAAAAAAGTAACATATCAAAGCCACAAATTGTACTTAAAGAGTTTAGCATACAACTTATACTCTATAAGGAGGGAGAATATCATATGAAGGTGTTGCTCATGCTCCTCTTCACTCCAAGAGTATACCAAAATGCTATCTATAATAACCACCATAAACTGAACGATGAACGGCCAAAATATCATAGTCATCAAATCCATAAAGATGACTAGCGCATTGGTGAGCCCAAAAGGCATCACCATAAACTCATAGTGCCTGTATCGTATCCTAAAAGCCACTTTCATGATGTATACCTCAGTGATATGTAGCTAATGATATCTCAACCTCAAGTAAATCTTCAAGAAGATTAAAGAAGCCCAAAGTTGGTCGAATAAGTCATCAATTCTCAGAAGTGGATAACGGTTCTTCACCATCAACTAGTTCAGACCCCAATAATTTATGATCATGTGAAGACTCCCATTTTTCTTCTTTATAAACAAAACTAGTGCTCCCTATGGAGACACACTAGGGTGAACGTATCCATGAGCCAATAAGACCTCGAACTGAATCTTCATCTCCCTCAACTCTATTAGTGTCATCTAATAAGATGCCTCCAAAATTATCTCTGCCCTCGGGACTAACTCAATAGTAATGTTTATCTTACATACTATCAGCATGTCCGAGATCTCCTTCGAAAACAAATCATGAAACTCCCGCGCAATAGAAGTATCCTCCAAATATGATACATCATTGTTCAACTCTTAAACTCCACACAAATACATAGGGTAACTGAAATACCCCAAAAATCCTAATTTAGGAATTATGGAAAAATAATGATTTATTAGAGAAAATTAAGAAAATAAATTAATTTATTAAATAAAGAGGAAATTAATTGAGGAAAATAAGGAGAAAATAATAAATAAGTTATTTAGAAAATTTTGGACATTTTACTAATTAAAATGGAAGTTAAGGACAATTTATCCAAAATAGCCTAATTAACTTAAAAATGAATTTAATTATTATACTTAAAATAATTATTATTAAAATTAAATATCTAAATTAAATATATAAATAAATAAAGACCCAAATACCTCCAACCCAACCATTTTATCATTTCTCCATTTTCCTTTTTCCTTTTCTCCTTTCTTTTCTTTTTTCCTTCCTCCTCCTTTACTTATTTCTTTTTCTTTTCATCCCCCCCGACTGGTTCGGCCTGCGCAGCCCAGACCCTTCTCCTCCCCTCTCCCTAAACGCGGCCCAAATTACCCAGCCTCTCCTTCCTTCTTCTTGCCCGCGGCCCAACGTCGTTCGCTGGCCGACGCTTGTGTGCAACGTAGCGTTTTGCCCTTCAATCCACCGAAGCGCCGCGTTGCGATTAATGAATCTTATAACCGTTGCCGACCGGCCGGTTTCTCCCCTTTCTTTTTCTTCCCTGGACTGTCGGTCCAACCTTCCCCGCTGTCATCTTCTTCCTCGCGCCTGTAACCGCCGTCGACGCTGCAACGACGACAGCATCTCCGTCCGACTGTCCTTCCCGTCCTTTTTCGTCCCTTTCTTTCCCAATTTGTCCCAGCCTACCTGTCCTACACCGCCCAGGTCTTGCCTCCTTTCCTTTCTCACCAAATCGAGCCAAAACCTGTCTGCCAGAGAATCTGCAGGCCTGCCCGACCGCCGCTGGACAACGTACTGCCGTGACCTGGCTTGTCCTCTCCTCCTTCGTCCTTTTCTCCCCCCAATTGCCTATAAATACCCCCCATCGACAGCCATAACCAGTGCTATGATTTTTACCCCGAAACTCTGCCTCTCTGTCGCCTGAAAAACATACGAGGTTTCCGCCGCCGTCGTCGGTGATCGCCGCCGCCAAAAACACCCCTGCACCTTCCTCGAAAAAACCAAACCACCGCCACCCTCTGCCTTGCCCTGCACGTGCCGCCTTAGCCGTGCGAAGTTCACTGCTGGAAAACCTTTCTTCTAGCCACCGCCGCCCCTTACGCCGCCCGTAGCCGCCATCTCCGCCGCGATTCACCCTCCTTCCACCTCCCAAAGTAACCTGCAGCTCCTCCCTTGCCTACCCATACCCTCCTTACCCCCTGCTTCCTTCTCCACCAACCTCCACCATCTTCCACCACCTACTTCCTCCTTCGGCCGCCGCGTCCACCACCGCGCGCCGCCGCCCTTCTCACGCCACCACCCTCATTCCACTCCCCTCTCCCTGTTGTCTCCTCCCCCACACTTAACTTTCCTTTTTCTCCTCCCATATAACCACCTCCTCCATCTTTTCTCTCTTCTCCTCCTCCATCGTCGCCGCCGCCGGACCACCACCGTCCTTAGGTGGTCTTCCACTCATCTGAACCCTAAAACCCTTTTCTTGTGCCACCTATAGTAGTTTTTTAACTAATATTAGTATTATTATACTTATTATTATTATTATTATTATTATTATTATTAGCTTATTAACTAATACCATTTATGTTATTATCCTTAGTGTTATCATACTATCAACCCTTCCAACCCTAACCCCTATTATACTTAACTTAGGGTTAGTATCATTATCTTCATTATTAACATTCCTAATACTATTATTATTATTACTATTATTATTGTTATTACCATTATTAAGTTCTGTATCCTAAAGGTGTTATTTTCTTACAAGCCATAACCTCTCCCAAAACCCTAGCTTTCAACATACTTAACCATTAGTGTTGGTGTATTATTTTTATTAATACTATCGCTAAAATTACTACCACTATTAGTGTTCTTACTATTTAACCCAACCTTATGTGAAGTATTATAACTATGTAATATTGTTTTACCATACCTAATACCTTTAACATTAGTGTCATTTCTATTATTACTATTACCCATATGCTAATTCTATTAGGGTGACAAAATATGGGAGCCCTTATACAATTTATTCAAAATATGACTTTTATCATTACTACATCTAGGAGTGTTTTAACATGTTGATATTACAACCATTGTATTAGTATTTTAACACTAACACCACTTTTTGACTTAATCTTGGAAACTCTATGGTTCTAGTATTGGCAACATAAGTATCACTATTAGTAGTTTACTATTACCATTATTATCACTATTTTACTATGTCTAGCAAACACTAATGTTATAAAGATGGAACTAACGGGTCAAATGATATAAGTGTAACAATGAGTTTTGAAACTAAAGATATATCAATGAGTAATACTTAGCATAATAATTTAGAGCAAAAACCCTAGTTTTGTACAACGCCCCTACTAGGGATAAGAACCCTAACCTTAAACTAGAATAAGGGTTGATAGTATTTATAAGGGAAACTAATACTTAGCTTTTTCCCCTTTTCATAGGTGACCCCGATACGAGCCCTAAGGAGCTAGAGGAGCGTGCTCCAAGCCCGGTGCCTACCTAGGTAAGGACGAAGCTATGGCCTTGTGCTATGTGTGATGTAATGTGTGGGTGAATGATGAGCATTCCATGCTGATGTGTATTATGCATGTGTTATGAATAACCTGTTTTGTGTAGCGCAGCGTGGATTATGAGGTATGTTGTGTGTGCCTTATATTATACGTGTATGACATGTTCTATGTTTGATGTTGATGTTGATGATGTGACTTGTTATGGCCCTCTAGGACATGCATGCTAGGGTTTTGGGTAGCATGAAATGATAATCAAAGAACAACGGGAAAGTGGACGTTTGGAAAGTTTGCATGGGGGGACTAGACCTTGCATGGGCATGACCCTTACGCGTGAAAAGTTGATTTGGGTTGTAAGTAAGAGCTTGGGAGAGTCTTGGAATGATTGGAGACTTAGTATGAAAAATAGTACGTAAGTTGGTGCATAAGAGACCTTATTAGGGTTTTGTGTGTAAGTGGGTGTTGGGGAGTTTGCATGGAGTGTTTAAATTATGCATGGGAATGAATCTTACGTGAGGAAAGTTGATTTAAGAAGTGAATAAGATAATGTCAAAGTTACGGGTTCATTGGAGACTTAGGTGCAAAATTTCACGTGGGTCGATATAAGGGTGTCTAAGGGACCCAATTAGGGTTTTTGGGAGGAAATGAGCAATTTGAAGGGTACAAGGGTAAAAATGATCAAGGAGGGATGGAGTATGGGGTTGAGAGTGAGAACTCACTTATATAAAGGATGAGTGGGGGTTCCTAAATGAGAGAAAAGATTTTGGGGTGAAAGTGGAAGGTTACTTGTTGAAGAAGTAAAGTGCTAGAGTTTGGTGCGGCCAACTAGGGTTGGCGTGGTCAATTAGGGTTTTGAGTGGCCAACTAGGGTTTTGTCGGTTACACGTGAACTTGGGAGATAAAGTAATACATTTGGGGAATTTCCTAATAAAAAAATGAGGTGCGAGATAGAGAATAAAGTAACGTTTGGGTAAGTAAGAAAGAGTTGGGCCACATAGGTCTGATTAGGGTCTCCAAGGAGGAACCCTAGAGGGATGAGGACATACGAAGTCGATATCATATGTGTTGGGGTGGCCTATATTCTTGGAGATTGTGCCTTACTATATGCCCCTATGCCTAAGTCTACGGGGGATGGATGTCGGGTGTGAGAAGAGGTACGAGTCTCAAAATATGGGACGGTTCCTCTGGAGGGGAAAGAAGTAGAGTATCAACCGCATGCATGTCAAGGGTGTTGTGTGATTCAATAAGACACGGATAAGACACTAATAACGTAAAGCGAAAGACTGTTGAGCCGAGCCCAGTCCGGTCCACCGGTTAGAATAGTGGTCAGAGGCGTTCTGCCCTGTGTGTTTCGTTCCGGTCCACCGGCTATAATAGTGGTCAGAGGCGTTCTGCCCTGTGCGTTTCGTTCCGGTCCACCGGCTATAATAGTGGTCAGAGGCGTTCTGCCCTGTGCGTTTCGTTCCGGTCCACCGGCTATAATAGTGGTCAGAGGCGTTCTGCCCTGTGTGTTTATTTCCGTTCCACCTGCTATAATAGTGGGGGCCTCGACTCGATAGACCCAAAGTAAATAAGTTAAACCACGGGAAAAATACTAAGTACTTACAGCGAAACACCATGTGAGGCGGGGCCAGTCCGGTCCACCGGTAAGAATAGTGGTCAGAGGCGTCCTGCCCTGTGTTTTTATTTCCGGTCCACTGGCTATAATAGTGGGGCTCCCGTGGTCACATGGATTATTGAAGAATGTGTGAAATGGACTTATTATCATTAATGAGAATAAAGAATAAGTCACCAGAAAAGTATTCAGACCTTATCTTGCAGGTTATCGCATGTTGTCTATATGATTGTGCTATGTGTGCTATGTGGTATGATTGTATGCTTGGCCTTAGCGCACCAGCGCCCTTACTCAATATTGGACCCGTACTGATACTACCTTGATTGAATGGGTCCTGTGATGATCCACCAATGGTGGGGAGCAGACCTCCTATGCAGGTTTGATCGGTTACTAATTTGGGGTGGAAGGCTTGACTTGAGTGAGTAGGCGATCCGAATATCGGTCCCTTGGGATCTGTTTTATTTAGCTATATTTTGTACTACGCTTCTTGTTTTGAAACCGTACTCTTAAGTTGTATTCCTAAACGATATTCTGACTGTTGTTGACTCGTGTTTTCATGAATGACCTATGTTAACTATGTACCTATGTTTTGATGATTCTTACTTAATGATTGTTTAGTTTAGCCTTAGCACTTAGTATCGGAACGGTAGGAGTGAACCGGTCTGGTACTAAGTGTGGCGGTAATACCCCCAAGTTTACAGTTTTAATTCTTCACTTCCGCTAAACCTTTGGATTTAAACGAAATTTTTTAGTAGTAAATTTGGGGGTGTTACAGTAACTCCTCTACACCAAATAATACAATGTATGAGCATATATTACCTTTGTCATAGGCCTAGGCTTGCATCTCTACTAAGAGACCCTAGCACTTTGAGGTCCCTACAACACAACTCGCTTATGTGAACAATCCATCACCACTCAATAAATCCCCAACATATCCATCCCAAGGATAAAATCAAAGTCTTGAAGATCTATCTTAACCAAGTTTACTAGAAAGTCCACATTGCCTATCTCTAAGGACACATTTGAGTAGAGCCTAGTGCAATCTAATCTATCATTAGAAGGCAACATCACATAAATAAACACACTAGCACATAGAAATAACGTAGCTCTAGTAATAAAATCAGTAGACATAAACAATAGAGATGATTCCAAATCAAAAAACACATATGATGGTAATGAAAGGATGGAGAACATACTAGTGACAAAATCTAACTATCGATCAGCCTTTACTTGGATGATGACATTCAAGTTTCGGCCTAAATGTCCTCCCTAGTATTCTCCATGATACCCTCTAGGACCCTAGATCTTCCCTCCTCCTTGAGTAAATGGGCAAGATTCCTATAGTCTCCCCTTAGCCTCCTCAGGTTGTTCATTGGCTAGAGCAGGTACCTCATGGTGCCGCTGCCGGTAGGGTTGCTATTGATAGGCATGTTGCTGAGGTAACAGTAGTCTCTATTATTGGAACTGACTAAGATGTCATTGACGCTCAAATTACTGGTGTATTAGCTGACCACACATCCTATAATGAATAAGAGTGCCCTGACAGCCTCACCCTGGATGATCTTGACTGTAGAAATGAGATATGAAGCACCTCGGCTAACCCAAAAATCTTCTCTGACTTCCTATCTGACTTTGGTGTCAAAACTAACATCTTTAAGGCTAGATTTGACCCCATTACGAAAAACCTGGAGGTTTATCTCCCAAAATTAGATCTTGCTTTCATAACCTTGATTCTCCAACTTCCTCTTGCTTATAATGGAAGCATGCTCCTATACTAAAGTAGCACTGACATTCACCGTCTTGTATAACATGGCTAAGTCCTAGAAATCCACGACACTCATCATCCTCTGGATGATAAAATGAAGCCCCTACTTGAACTAACAGACCATTGTCACCTCACTGGCTGTTATCCATGGCATAAACATTAATATGTCAATCAATCATGCTCCCATGAATCAACTGCATGAAATCCTTTAGCTTGTCCCTCTTAAGATTCTGAAGGTAAAACTTAGTATGAAATGCCACCTTTAAGTCTTTCTAGGACATTGGTAGTCATCCCTGCATATAATGACTTACCCACCAGGTGTCGACGACTCCTTCTAAAAAGAAAGCTGCAATGCTCACCTTTCAAGAAGGCGGGTAGTCAACTGCCTCATATATCCTATCCATGTCCCAAATCCACCCCTTTAGGATAATTGAATCCTCATCACTAGCGTAGGTTAAGGGTGATGGATGTCATGTAACCCTCTAGAGCCAGTCCTCTCCAATACCCTCCGATGGGTAATGCGAAGGTGGCGGCGGCAGCGATTGAGGCTAGGACTGAAATGCCCCAAAATTTTCTAATTTTAAAAATTATATTTAAATGAGGTTTTATTATAAAAATTAATTAAATAAACTATTTTTATTAAAATAAAAGGAAATTAATTAGGGCAAATTAAGAATAAATTTATAAGTATTTTAATTAGGAGAAATTTGGGTATTTCAGCTAATTAAGGATTTTATTTTGAAAATTAATTAAATAAACTATTTTATTTAAAATAAGAAGGAGAAAATAGTTTCAAATTAATATTAATTTTATAAATAATTTAATGGAAGAAAATTAGGGTGTTTTGCTAATTAAAATGGAATTTATGGAAAATCTTTTAAAAATCCTAATTTAGCCTAAAAAGGGATTTAAATATTATTTTATTTAAATATTATTATTTTTAAATATCCCAAATATCCTAATTAATTTAATTAACCAACCACTATTTTTCTTTTTCCCTTTTTTCCTTTTTCCTTTTCTTTCTTCCTTTTCCTTTCTTTTTTCTTTCTTTTTCTTTCTTCTTTTCTTTATCTTCCTCCTCTCCCCGATTTGGGTCTGGCACGACCCACTTCCCTTTTCTCCTGCCGTGGCCCACTCCCGTTTCCTTCTTTCTTCTTTCTTGTGGCAACTAGAGCGTCGTGTTTTTGTCCTTTTTACCCAAAAACTTTGCATTTCATTTAATTAACCCTTCACCCAGCCGAACGGCCCGGTCTACCTTCCCGTTCTTGTCTTTTCTTTTTTCCGAACCACCCGGCCCAACCCCCCTTCTTCTTCCCCTAGCCCCTCACACCTGCTAGCCCCGCCGACCTTCGACCTACAACATCGCCGCCGCTCACCCTGATTTTTCACCATCGATCTCACCCAATTTGGTAAGCTAGTTTTTCCCCTCTCTTTCCCCGCTGATCGACCTATTTTTTCGACCCAATGAACTCCTTTATTTTCGCACGTTTTACCCTTTCTCCCAGCGAGCTACCCTATTGCCGTTTTGATTTTTGCCGGCCAACCTCGCCACTGGCGACCAGAACCCTACCCACCTTACCCTGTAGCCGTCCTATAGAACCCTAATCTCCCTTCTAAAATCTATAAATACCCCCTTACACTGCCTTTTATCAAACTTTGGTTGTTTTCTCCATAATCTTGACCTTTCCGCCACCACTCCTATAGACGCCTCGTCCGCCTCCGTCGACCAACTTTGTAGCCCTTTCTGACCACCATATTACTCCTTGCACCACTCTCTAGCTAACCAAATCATCCATCCCCATTGATTCTTCCTGCACAAGCCACCCCGACTGTGTGAAGTAGCCTTCCCGACCAACCTTATTTTCTGCCTCCGCCACCCTTTGCACCACCATTAACTACCTCTTCCGCCACTACCGCCACTTCTTTTACCTCCCAAATTATTCTGCAGACCACCCTCTATCTTCCCCTACCTTTCTTTTCTTCTTTCTCTCTCTCCTCCTCTCTTTCTCTTCTTCTCTCCCATTCAGCCACCACCACTGTCGCCGTGCACCGCCACCTTTGGTTGCGCCGCCACCCTTATTTTGTTTCTCTCCTCTTAGGCAACTCTAAACACCTCTACTCCCACCTTAATTCTCCCTATCTTTTTTCCAGCATTCAACTTTTCCCCCTTTTCTTCCATTTTTTCGGCCACCGCAGCCGCCACCGTGCACCACCGCCGGTGCCGCCTATCCCCACCAGCCTAAGGTTGAACCCTAGACCCTCTCAGCCATTTTCCCTATTTTTATAACCCTTAAATTATTTTATTTCAATTATTTGCATATAAATATTATTATTATTAATATTTATATTTTTAATATGTATTATTATTATCAATATTAATGTTTTTATTATTATTTATGTTGAGGGATAAAGCGCTGTTGTATTTTTAATTTGATTTTTTATTCTTCTTATTATTTCTATTATTACTATTATTACTATTATTAATATTAATATGTTATTATTATTTTTATTATTTTTATTATTTTTTTTACTATTTTAAATTACTATTATTATTATTCCATTATTAATATTACAACTTCTTTACTATTATTATTATTATTATTATTATTATTATATTATTATTATTATTATTATTATTATTATTATTATTATTATTTTATCATTATTATTATTATTATTATTATTATTATTATCATTTTTACTATTTCATTATTACTATTATTATTACTAAATTTGGTTATTTATTTTACTAATATTATTATTATTAGTATTATTTTAGTAAAGGGGCTGAAGCCTTATTTCACTAGGTTTTAGAGTAATGCCCTTTTTATTATTATTGATACTATTTTTATTATTCCTTTTAATATTAATATTGATATTATTTTTGGTATTTTTGCTATTCTTATTTTAGTATTTTACCAAAAGCCTAGTCTTAGAGTAAGTTAGTAATTAATAGTATTTTTAGTAAGAGGGAGTCTAATTTCTAGTTTTTCCCTCATAATAGGTGAGACCAGTCAAAGCCCTAAGGAGGCGTATGAGCGTGCTCCAAGACCGGTGTCGTTTTAGGTAAGGGTGTCACTAAGGCCTTTTGTGTGTTTATATGCATTATGTGCTTTGCATGCTATATATCCTATGTTTATCATTATTAATTATGTCGTATGTGGTATGATGTGGAGTTGAAGTATGTTTTCATATATGTGTATGGCATATGTATTATGTATATGTGATGATATGTGTTGTGACCCTGTAAGACATGCATGTGAGGATGTTGATGTGGTTTGTGTGGGAAAAAGGATGAAAGAGGGGATGGGGAAAGAATTTGACCAAAGGATGAGAGTTCACCTAAGTATTATAATGATCCATGTGTGGAAGAGTAAAATATAATTTATGGTTTCGTGTGGAAGTATGTAAATTATGGTTTTTATATGGGAGAATCTAATTTATGGTTTTATAAGGGAGAATCTAGTATATGGTTTTATATGGGAGAATCTAATTTATGGTTTTGTGTGAGAGAATTTAATCTATGATTTTGTATGGGAGAATCTAATGTAGGCTTTTTTATGGATAAATCGTTGGTTTAATATGGTTTAAATTTAGGGTTTGATATGAATGAATCTTGGGTTTTATATGGATTGAATCTAGGGTTTGGTATGGACGGATCTTTAGTTTTGTGTGGATTGAATTTAGGGTTTTATATGACGGAATCTAGGGTTTGCATAGTGGTATTAATGGTCGCATGGTGGTATTAATGGTTGCATGGTGGTATTAATTGTTGCATGGTGGTATTAATGGTTGCATGGTGGTATTAGGGTTTGCATGTTGGTATTAATGGTTGCATGGTGGTATTAGGGTTTGCATGGTGGTATTAATGGTTGTATGGTGGTATTAGGGTTTGCATGGTAGTATTAGGGTTGGCATGGGATGTATAATGTCTGCATGGGAGTGCAATTTATGTATGGAACATTGTTTTGGGATGTGAGGATGGTAATGTAAGTGTTGTTTGGGTGGTTGAACACTTTGGATGGAAATTAGTACGTAGGACATTATAAGGGTATGGAGGAGACTAAATTAGGGTTTGGAGTGATTAACTATGGATTATTGTGATTAACTAGGGTTGGAGTGGCTAATTGTGGTTTGTTGTGATTAATTAAGGTTTGGAATGACTAATTATGGTTGTTATGGTTAAATAGGGTTTGGAGTGGTTAACTATGGTTTGTTGTGGTTAATTAGGGTTTGGTGTGGCTGCTTAGGGTTTTTGTTGTATCATCTCTAATTGGTGATTAAAGTATAATTATGATGGTATAATTTATGATTTGTGATGTGTGATGATTCATGCATGTCCAGGGTGAAAGCTTTTGAATAAGATACTTAAGACATTAATCACTTACAGTGAAAGACTATTGAGCCAGGTCCCACCGATCCACCAGTTAGAAATAGTGGTTAGGACATGTAGTCTTATGTGTCTCCGATCTACCAGCTATAATAGTGGTTAGGGTATATTACCCTATGCTCCTCCGATCCACCAACTATAATAGTGGCGGATTCCGAGCTCAATAAATCTAACAGTTTGTTAAGACTTGGAAAAGACACTAATTACTTACAGTGGAACACCATGCGTGCCGGAGCCAACCGATCCACCTGTAAGGAATAGTGGTTAGGGTATGATACCCTATGTGTGACTGATCCACCGGCTAATAATAGCGGGCAGGAGCATTGTGCCCTACTTGTCTCCAATCCACCGGCTATAATAGTGGTAGCTTCCGTACTCGCATGGATTTGATAAAAAGTATGGTGTGAATCGATTTCTGATAAAAGATTAATAAAGTAATTAATCCGGACTATAATTGGGCCTTTATGTATGTACCCAAATAATTGTTCGTTATTACGTTATCATGATGGATTATGATCCTTTATTTCTTTTACATTGTTTTATGTGTTTATGTGTTGGCCTTAGTGCTCGGTTACCTTACTCAGTACGTAGCGTACTGATCACCCTTTTAATGGGTACTGCTCGTTCCCATGAGTAGTATGCCCTTCTGACTTGTGCAGGTGAGCGAGACATCCGTCGGGGCTGAGTGTTGAGCATTTTTGGCTCGAAGTTTGAGAGAGTTGTGGCCATATTTCATCTTTATGTGATTCTATTTCCTTTTGTTATTTCTACCATATCGGATTTATCCTTTTAAATTTATTACCTTACATTGAGTACTTTAAATGAATCTTTTATTGGTTGTAAGCTATTTCTCTTTTGAATATGAATAATAATTCTTTATGCATACTCTGATTTCTATGTTATTATTTCTTTAATTCATTTTATGAAATCTTGGTTTAAGTTTTATATTAATCTTTTCTTTAGCCTTAGCACTTGGTACTAAAACGGTCGGAGAGAACCGGTTTGGTACTAAGTGTGGCGGTAACATCCCAAAAATTTATGGGTTTTAATTTGATTACTTTCACATAAAAAAATTAGTGAATTTTGGGGTGTTACAAGGACAGTGCTAGACGTTGGGTGAACTTGATGAACGCCTCGAAGGTCTCCTCTAAATGACCAATGCAGTCATTAAGTGCCATGTTAATTTAGTTGCAAAATAGGAAACACGTTAGGAAAAATATTCCTACCATACTAACACATATTACACATAATCTTATTCAAAGGCCATCTAGACTACATATTCTCAATTCCTTATAAGTTAATTCGGGTTTTACATAATTGAGCTTTTCTAAAAAATGTGAAATAGATTGATAAAATCAGATAAGGATCATTTCATAACCAAAATTTGAAAAATAAAATGCAGTAATATAAATCAAAGCTCTGATACCAACTTATAATACCCCATATTTTATAGTCTAGCTTACCATACCATCCTCACACCAACAACAAGGCTAAAATCATTAAAAGTAAAATAGAGTAAATGAAAACAAGAATAGCTTTATAAACATAAATATGAGCTTGGAGAGTAGATATGGGTATAATAACAAAATATAGATAAAAGGGATATCATGGATCTAAGAGTCCAAAGAGGTATTCGGGTAAAACATCATCTGAATAACATAACACTATGTCCAAGATCGAATGAAAAACATCTCTCTACCTCATACAAAGCATCATAGGTAACAAAATCATCCATTGGGTCCTTAATGACCTACATAAAAGCATTAGGGCTGTTTTCTTGTGGGAATGAGAAGTACCAATAAAAAGGATGGTCAGTGTGCTATGTACTGAGTAAGGTGACAATACCATCAAGTTAGGGATGCAGGTAAATACATACATTCACAGCAAAGAATAAGTACACATGTGGAACACATAAAATATCAAGACACAAGTACTGATCCAAGCCTCTTTATTAGATATAACAATTTTCATTCTTTTATTTATATTAAGCTCAAGGACCCTACTATTAATAAACTAGTGGAACGATCTAAAGCATCTCTTAGGGGCAACACACTTGATCTACTATTATCGTCTGATAGAACGAACCCAACACTTTTGCCTTGACTCACGTACTCTTCCACTTTAAGTCATTAATATCTTATCTATTAGGTTACTTATCTCAAATTTTATTATCTTTCATGCTGAGTTTAGTGTCCCACTATTATTAATATGGCAGAACTGATGCTTCTCTTAGGGTAAAATACTTTTGAGCCATTGTTATCGTCTGGTAGAATGAACCCATAAAAAACTTCAGTCCGACTCACATGATATTTCATTTTAAATGATAATATCTTATTCATAATTGATTAGAAAATTACATAGCACATTTAAAGTAGATAAAGCACATCACGAAGATCCTAAGGTTGTTCTCTAGGGTTAAGAGCCTTAAAATCCCTCAAAACCCTAGCTTTTTATTTTATTCATATCTCCTCTTATATTACTCTTTTTTCTACCAAAATTTATAAATTTCTCTGAAAAATTATTATTATCAATATACTTTAATTTTAAGGACTAACTCTAAGGTCTTGTACGTGCAATAATAACCCTATCTTAAGAGTTACTATTCTTGGAACTTATAAACCCTAATTTCACAAGTACGTTGTACATTTTTCCTATAGGAAACATATAATTACCAGATTTAATATATATTCCTAAAAAATTAATATTAACAACATATTTGGATTTTGTGGTCCAACTCTGCCATTTTACACATATGATAATAACCTTCTCATTTTAGAATTACTATTCCCAAATTAGGCCATTTTCATACTTTATTAAACTTAGGCCATTCACAACTACGCTAACCACTTCCTATAAACTCCTTAGCATATTTGAAATGATATAACACATTAAAATAACATGATTCCCATATTAATCAAAATGCTCTTACCGATGACCGAAACCTTTATTTCATGCATATCTTACAAATATTGGTAACATTATTTCCAAATCCTCCATTTATCTCCATATACCTTATTATATTATAATCATTTCACACTCATCATATATTAATAAACTCACATTACAACCATATATCACACCGAGGGTTTCCACACAGAATATTATTGTATGATATCGCAAAAACCTTAGCTTACTTATGTTTCCATCATACGATATCAAATCTCATATCATAGCATTAAGAATCATACATTTAATAACATAATATAAATAACATTGTATCACATAAAATCATGCATAACATTTCGCAACAAAATTCCTAAACTACAACAAGTATCCTTACGAAAAAAAAACTCCGGTCTCCAAACATGCTTATCCTATCTTGCTTCTTTTTAAAACTCCAAAATGTCACCTAAGAAACCAAAATAAAGCACCATTAGGATTAAAACATGTAATTAAGGAAATGGAAGGGTGAAAGAATGGAGGAAAACCGAACCAACTAAGGGGAGTGTTTGGGAAAACTTTATGCAACCAAGTGGGGAACAATGGTTGGTTAGATCGTGAGGAAGGGTGGAGAAACAACTAGTTGTGTCGTTGTTAAGGGGTGTGCACTGATGGAAATGGACGAAGAAGGGGGTGACACCAATTGGTTTGACTGAATGGTGATGGTGTGGTGTGGTAGTTGTTGTTGCAAATAAAGGAAAAAAAATGAAAGGGGAAGCTACAATGATAATAACTTAAAGGAGGGGTGAAGATCGGCTATTTTAGGTGTTAGTTGTGGGGGCAGTTTGGGGAAATCCACTAGTGGTGAGGGTGGTTTTTTGGTGCAAGCCGTCACAGGTAATCGTGGTGCTTTGGTGGAGATGTTGATGGTGGTTTTTGGGGGCTAATTTAGTGATGGTGAGGAGGAGGGAAATGAAGGAAAGTAGGTTACACTTGGTGATGGAGTTTTCTATAGAAAAATGAATGGAGGAAAGAGGTGGTTGGGAGTATTTATTATGGGCTATGTATATACATATACATGAATGTAGGAAAGGGAGAATGATCGGCTAAAAATTCAACCCTAACCAATGATCGCATGAGATGGGAATTGATAAGCTAATGGGATAGGGAGTGGCTTGGTAGGTGATGGGGCATGGTAAGCATTATCTAAGGACAATGTTTCAAGCAGGAAGAAGGGGGAAAGGAAAAAGGGGTTGGTTGAAGGAAGGAAAGGAGAAAGATGAGAAAAGAGAAAATAGTGAAAAAAAATAGAAGATAATAGGTTTGGTTTTGTTTTTGGATTAGGATTAGGTAAATATAATTTAGGTTAGGATATTAAGATAGTTTAATTAACAATCAATCAAGATCGGGCCAAATTTTTAGTGTTAGAGAGTTAGAGTAAGGAGAAAATATTAATTAGAGCTTAAAATTAGGTTATAATGTAAATCAATCAGTATTAGGTTTAGCTAAATTTAAGGGTATTATAATGAGGGTGCACTGGGTAAGTCACACGTTTATAAGACTGACTTACGGCTGCCACCACATTAGTTTGTCCTCAACCTCCGTTGTCACTCTTTGAAGCTCCGATTTCAACCAGAAATCACTATAACTCTACTAATCTAAATTCGATCTATGTATACAAATACTAATTTCAATTAAATAACAACTCAAATTAGAAAATGCAAGCATCAAATCTTGCGTATTCTTGCCCTTTGATAATATGGAAATTTAATAATTAAAAATTAGCAATACTCATACCTTTAGATATAAAATGTCTTATAATTTTAATTAGTGTCTAATTTCTGGAATTGATGGAAGATTTGAGATGAGAGGATAAGAGAGAAAACCAGATGGAGTGTCAAAAAGGTGGGAGAATGCAAAAATAAAAGGGGGATAAATTTAGAGGGTATATAGGTATGTTTAGTAAAATAGGTGTGTAAGGAGAATTATGCGTCATTTGGTTTGAGGTAAATGAGGGTTAACGAATATGAATTAATAGATTCACTCTGTTTGGAGATACATTTTATTAACTCTAATTAAGTAAATCAAGGTTAAAGTTCCACCTTCGTTTATCCCAATTAACCTTATTTTTATTAATTTTTTTTTATTTCGGGTGTAACAGAAGTGAAGATAAAGATATAAATAAATTTTATACTTGATTTGATAAAAATGTCCCCAATCTAATTTGTATCTAAATTAATACAAATGACTTATTTATTTGATACAAAAGTATATATGTCCTTTATTTTATTTTTTGAACATTTATTCACCTTGAAAATTTTTAAATAAATATTCACCCATATTCATCTAGATTAATTTAATACTATTTAAATAATATTTTTAAATATATATTCCAATTTATATATATATATATATATATATATATATATTAAATTTTAATATTTACACTTATTTAAATTTGGCCGCTCCAGAGATACTAGTAGGGTAAATCGAATCAGACTTAAACCTTGTTCACTCACCCTGATGTCACCCAGGATGAAAGAAAAACCGCCCGACATCAGATCTGGAACTGCAATAGCTACTCTCTTCCGTGATTTTATCCAGAGACGTCTTTCATCATTTTTTCACTCTAGTTCGAGTCCAATACGTCAACACCCTCCCTCTCCCATTTCTAAACCATTGTCACATATTCACCCCACCCCCCTCCTCCGGTCCTATCTCCTCCGTCTGAGTTGCATTGCAATTTGTATTTGCCAAAAAAAGATCCGTAACTCTGGAAGTACTGGGAGAACATTATCATCATCAGCTGCTTGTCGAATGGGCAAATTATCAGTGATCTTATACATCACCGTAGCAATTGGAGTTCTTTTCCTTGTCTCTTACACCCCTTATGATGGCGGCCACCCCCATCACCGCTCTCCTCTTAGTCATGGTCACCGCCGCTTAAAACTCCGCTCTAGTTTCAGTTTTCTATCTGCCAGTCGACGTGGCGGTGGTGCTAGCCGTTCAGCTGAGGATCATGATCATCACGAGCCTATACATTTCGACCCAATTGTCGCTGACATGGAGATGCATAGGGAAGACAAGGAGTGGGAGAAGATGTACTTTCAGGAGCATCATAACGAGTACGCTCACTCTGCGGAAGCCGAAGATCATGAGCTGCAGACGGAATGGGAGGACTCTATGAATGCTGAGGATTATTTGAATGATGAGGAGAAGTTTAATGTCACTAATCGATTGATTATGCTGTTCCCCAAGATTGATATCGACCCACTGGATGGGTATGTGAGTGAGAAGGAGCTAACGGCGTGGAATTTAGGGCAGGCATCGAGAGAGGTTAGGCATAGGACTCGGAGAGAAATGGAAATTCATGATAAGAATCGAGATGGGTTTGTCTCTTTCCTGGAGTATGACCCTCCTAGCTGGGTTAAGAGTTCAGGTGCACCTGTTTTCTTTCTCTCTTTTATTGTTGCCTGCTACATATTCCAATATCCCAAGTCCCTAAATCATAATCTTTTACAGTATCTTGTATGTACAATTGGTGTAGAAGTGTTCCTGATGCGTTCTCCATTTTTGTCCTGTGCCTTTTGGGCTTGGAGGGAGGGGAATGGTCTTGAAGAATCTTGGGGGGAGGGGAGTTGAATTTTCCCAGATTGGTCGTCAATCGATTTCCTTTTTGACCTTTTCCTGTCTGTAGAAGGAACATTAGGCTCACTGTTGGAAGCAAGAAGCTATACGTTTCTGCTGCTGGTGTATGGGTCATTTATGCCATTTTATTTTAAATTTTGTCACGCAATGTTTTGAGGTGTTTTTTCTTATGCGTCGCGGTAGAGTTTGGGAGAAGGGAGAGTCGTTGGCAATGCTTGATCCATGGCTTACTCCTTAGACACTACACGACAACGAGCTAAGCGACATTTATCGAGCCGCTGGGAGAATTGATAGTTTTATTTGTTTTGTCTGTTGTTATTTGCTAATACTGATAATAAAGGGTGATTCCGATTCTTTGAATTTACAGTCTCGATAGATTTTTTAGAATACTTAAACATGCTTTCTGGTATGTGTGTTTGACTTTGGTTCCTGGGCAGCTAATTCACGGGGATAAAGATTATATCCAAATTGAATTATTTCTACTACATGGAATGACAATGAAAGAGGAGTGATGTCGAGGCATGAGCATCACACGTTTCAATTAGTTTCTGTATGTTTCCAGTGGTCCTTTGATCTTATATAGTTGTAGTATGCGATTGGACCATCGGAAGGTTTCTGAGTATGATGTCGAAGCCATCCTATTTTTATTCTATACTATGCTAGGATCTTGAGAATTCATCGCCCATTGCAGCCATCTTTCCCATATTACATATCTTACAAACAATGTTGCTTCCAATTTTTACCTTTGCTAGTCATTGCTTATCTGAAATCCTTATCATGAAGATAAAGTTACTTCAAAAATGAAGTTGTGAGGTGTAGCTAGATTCCATAATAGTTCTCGCTGGTTAGTGGCAACATATCATGGGTGTTTGTGGCAACTGGTGACTGTGGGCATTTGTGGCAATGTTTTGTAGCAAACTAGGTTTTGCTACAGTGCTAATGTGGTGTAAGGCTGTTAAAGGGGAAAAGGGAAGAATATGAAAATTTAGAGGAAGATATATTAATCAATAGTCAATTATTAATTTGTGGAAAATAACATAATCTAGGGTCCCATATATAGGCCAAAGTACTACCAAATACTAAACCTACAAAATATAATTTTAAAACAATAATATCTTAAAATTGGACGCAAATCTTCAAAGAAAAGATTGATGCAATAATATAAAAAGGATATATTTCTTATTTCCTACATTGATACATGCTCCCAAAGACAGCTTTACTTCCTAAAACTGCATCATTAGACCATATAGTTAATTCCTCATTTGACACACGTTTTTGTAGCTGACAGTTGTTTTAATCTTCAGATGGTAATTCTTTTGGATATGATATGGGTTGGTGGAAAGAGGAACACTTTAATGCCTCTGATATGAACGATGATGGACTTCTGAATGTATCAGAGTTCAATGAGTATGCTTCCTAAAATCTCATATGGTATTAGTTGTGGTTGTTTGTAATCCATGAAATATATTCTCTATGAAATTGTTGTGTTTTTCCAGCTTTCTGCACCCCGCGGACACCAAGAACCCAAAGCTAATTCAGTGGCTCTGCAAAGAAGAGATAAGGTACATGTTTTTGCCTACCTCTTCCTATGAATTGCTTATATCGATTTCTCCTCTATGAAATGAGGTGCATGTCTACATGCTACAGGTTTTAATTTATTTTTTTCTTAGGGTTAAATCTCTCTCTCTCTCTCTCTCTCTCGTGTTTATGGACTGTGGCATGAATCGACCATCGCTTTTACACTCTCTTTGGGGCCTCTGGCTGAGCTGCCTCTTCCATTTTTAATATTTTCATTCTTGTCCATTTACTTGTTTTTGACTTTTCTCCTTTTTTTGTATTTTTTTCTTTTTTCATCTCCATGATCTTTATGTGTGTTTCGTAGCAATCATTAATTAGTTTTTTAAAAATCTTCATTTTATACAACCTGTATGTACTTCAAATTACAAGCGTCTATATTTGTGTCACTATATATATATATATATATGTTACATTAGTTATTCAAAAAATTGTTGAACATGTAGTTATATACTAGAAACAATGCACTAAATTTGTATAAAAATAAATAGCTAACCAAATGCTATTAATCATTTTATGTTGATTGTTATCTATGTTTATTTTTGATATATATGTTGTTTCCATGCCACATGGGAGAAGTAAGACTTCTTGTGATAATGATATTATGCCAGTAATGGTTGAAATTTTAGGAATGTAGCAGAATGTCAAGTGAAA
Organism: Tamarix chinensis; assembly: GCA_030549775.1. Lineage (NCBI taxonomy): Eukaryota > Viridiplantae > Streptophyta > Magnoliopsida > Caryophyllales > Tamaricaceae > Tamarix > Tamarix chinensis. Next base: position 48,984,633 of record CM060177.1, on the reverse strand, counting down.
CTTGTGAGGTAAGATTGTCAATGGTGTAATAATGTGGATAAAAGGACATTTGCTCATGTTAAGGGTAATATTGTAAAATGCCTAAGTATCTCCAATGATTTCAGAAGAAATCTAACATACTATTAGAAAACTTGGAGAAAAAGAAGCAGGTTTCAGCTCATGGAGTGGATTACTCTTAGTATGGAGAAAAGCAAAGAACACTATGGGTATGTCAGACAGCTAGATTTTGTTGCTGGAGGAATTCAAATATCATTGAATGAAGTATGTAGCAGTCAACTACCTCAACCAACAAGGCACTTCATTAGTCTTTAATGAGAAAGCTAGATTAAAGGGGAAGGTCATAATCCTCATGGATTTATGCCTTCATTGACCCGGCTAAATGGGTTAAAGGTCTCCATTCGAAGTTGTAAAAGGATGGCAGGCAACAAGATGCCTTCTGATTTGATAGAACTCTTACTCAAAGATTTAGAAAAATAACATCACTGAAAGGGCTCTTTACTCTTTATGAAAAAAGTTTCTGTTTGTGGGCTAGAGCATTCATAGGTTCCAACTGTCCATGGCTAATTGCCCATCTGTTCTGTTTTTCCATACTAGTACATGATACCCCCCTGCAAACGTATGACATAACATGATACCTAATTTTTCCTCTTTTGAGTGATGAAATTGGACCCAATCTATTATATTTTTCCTAACTAATATGTCTTCTTTTTTGAGTGAAGAACCTGGACCATGTCCTTGCAAACATATAACATGACAGGATACCTAATTTTTCTTTGCTGTGTTATGGTTAAAGTAGTTTTTGGTTGTTGGATTGATTTCCGTTCATTTTTTACCGCTTCCAGTGAAAGGGACACAGATAAAGATGGGAAGGTTAATTTTAATGAATTTTTTCATGGGCTGTTTGATTTGGTGAGGAATTACAATGATGATGATCATAATTCTTCACACCACCAGAGGATTCTGGTGAGGCTCATGCCAGAAAGTTGTTTTCTCAGCTTGACAAGGATGGTGACAGGTAATTATTGAGATAGTTTCTTTTTGTTTGAAGATAAAACTCTGCAGAAAATCATCTACTCAGTCTGCTTCTAAAAGAAAGTTATTTTAGATAGAAAATTTTGTTTTAAAAAGAGAGTTCTTTCAAAAAGGTCAAATACATACTTTTATTTTTCTTCTTCTTCTACGCATTAAGTGTGTTATTAAGATATTTTTCAATGAAGGGTGCAATTATAATATTAAGGGCACGTTTATTGCCTCCTTAAATAGTTTGTAAATTGCAGCACTAACCTTTTTTTTTTGAAATGGGTCGATTATATGAGAAATGAAGTGGAAAGATGCAGACTTGAAAGTGGAAAGAATAGAACTGAGCTTGTCGAGGATGATTCCAACCACTTGGGAAACAAATATGATCAATAACTCTCTTTATTTCTTATGTTTCCTTTCTTGTAGGTTTTTGATAGACACAGAATTGTTGCCTGTTATTGGACAAATTCATCCGCCTGAGCATTACTATGCCAAGCAACAGGCAGACTACATTATATCACAGGTAGTCCTTTTGTTTTCTGGTGCCCCTACAGTTGATCTTGAGACTTATGTAAGATACTTTTTTCATGGTGCATGACTATGGTCTTTTACCTTTACCTAACAAAATGGGATATTTTATCTTATTGGATTTGAATATCTTCTTTTGTAATTTGCATATTTTGTTGAATAATTGTGCTATCTAAGATTGTAGTTGTTTTTTAATTTTACACTGAACAAATTTTGTGTATTAAGCTATAGACTCATTTTGGTTTGACGCGATGAAATGGTTTACTGCTTATGGATCTAACTTTGTTGTAGTGTGGACTGAACTCCAGTATCTAATCATGTCTGTGAGTGAGTTTTATTCATAGATACCCCTGTGCCTATCAAATGATTTCTTTAAATTTAGACCATGTTCATAATGACATAAAGTGTTGGTTTTTTTATGCGATCTTTCTGCTAATTTGCTGAATGGTGAATGTAGAGATGCTGCATGTTCATACATCTAAGGCATTGGCTTTCCATATAAACAAACAGATCCATGTGTGGATGCTTGGTGACATAATTTCTTGCTCCTGTTTCTTGTCTTCTTAAATGATTTATATTCTCTTGATGCTTTGTTAGAGAGATTATCCTTTGCCACACCAGATAAAGCGCGAAGGAAGGGGTGTAAACGCTCTTTGTAGACTCTCTTGGGTGAAAAAGATAAATTCTTCTATAGTTTTTTCTGGGGAATGTTCTTTCTGATCAAAACTGGAGAACCATATCAGGGCAGATGGTTGGCCAGCAATCCAGAGCTTTGATTCTTCCTTGCTACATTTATACAATAAAATGGGACGTGTGATTACATGCAGTCAGAATTGGGTTTTACTGAACTGGTGACCTTAAACACTCATCTACAGTAGAAGTCCTTAGGCAGCTTGTCTCCTTTATTTTGATATCCTCATCGATTGAACTACGTCTGCCTCCTTCTCCTCTGCACTCCTTGATGAGTCTTTAAGAGTCTGTTGATGCACCTTAAATTAAGCCAGATCCTGATATTTGCTGTTAGTACTCATTTGCCACTGTTTTATGAGTAAGACTACAGCGTCGACTGAAGGAAGAGGAGGAACTTGCACTGGTTGATGTGTCTATGATTGTCAGTTTGTGCTTTCAATGTGAAAGTGGATACTTGTTGGTTAAGATCCAGATTTGTTTGTGTTGTGACTCATGAGTGTTTATGGTGTGGCCAGGGTTGACCAAGGAAGTATAAATTTTGTGGTCCTTTTGGTAAGAGTATAAAATAATGCCCATTTTAACTGCAAGTTCTAGAACAACACGGTTGTGGTAATGGGGAAGCCATGTTTTGTGATGTGAATAGGCTTAAATATTACTGTGTAGCTGTTGTTAAATAATCTTATATAAGTGGTTTTTAGATTAACTCATTGGTCAAATTATGGTCCTCCATCTGGTTTGGTCCCAAAAAACTATGATGCACCAACACTAGCCCTGCCCCTGATTCAGGTCAATTCTTGCAAGGCCCAGCTGTCGAGCTTGTTGGAGGTTATCAGCTTGAGCTAGGAATAGTACATGGAGCCCATGTGTTTCTAGTATTCGTCAACCGAAGACTTGAAGTCTCTCAACAGCAGCCTGATTCTGTCCATTGAGCTGACTGCTGTTATTAGTTGGACCTTCATAGATGTAATTTCTTAAATGTTCTCCAAGTTTTAGGCCATCAAATGTACGATGGACTCGTAAAAGTACAGTTACTATCCCTTTGTGTTGGACAACTTGCTTCTCCATGCAAGGAGTGTTCTCGCTTAACTCAGCTATTAATGTAATTGCGATCAAGTTTTGGTTGAGCTTAATTCCTCACTGTATTGAAGTATCCGTTTGGTTGGCTTTGAGAGAGAGAATCCCCACCTGTATGTTCCTAAGTAATCGAGGGATGGTTCTCCCAAACGGCTACCTATACGTTTTGTGTAATGAAAATGGGGAAAATGCTCGCCATGTTTTTTTGCATTGCTCTTTTGCTCAACTACTATGGAGTTGGTGGTTGCAACTTAGTTAGCTTCTTTTGTGTTTTCTGAGGAACCTAATCAATTGCTATGATCAATGGTGTCTACCAAGAAGAACAGAAATGCAAAGGAAAATCTAGAAGGTGGCCTTCAATGTAATTTTATGGTCTATCTAGAAGGAGTAGGACCAACAGATGTTTGAGCATAAGGAGAGTTGATTTCATGAAGTATGTAGTTTGATTTTGTTAAAGATAGGATGGTGGATAGTCATGGTTATTGGACTTCCCTTTCTCTACTAAGGAAGTAGTCTGTATAACAAGTTATCTCTTGAATTTCAATCCTTGTGAAACTCGATTGCAAGGTTGCCCAGCAATAAAACCGTGATGTGAACTTGACTGGCGCTGTTTGAAGTGGAACACGGATTCGTCGGTCAATGATGAGATAGGAAGAGCGGCCATTGGAGGAGCTCTACGGGATTGGCATGGGTGTAGCAAATGCTTGTTTTCAATACCATTTGATTTCATGGAAATCAATAGAGCTACGACTTACGCAATTTACAAAGCTTGTACTCTCATCCATGAGAAGGGTTGGCCAAGAAACTTGAAAGTGGTCATCAAATCTGATTAATTTAATGTAGTCCATTAGTGCAAGAATCCTAGGGAGGGACCATGAGGCTTAGCGTTTATTCTCAACTACATTCACAATATGTAGGCGGTTTGGCCTTGGGTTTAGTTTTCTTTTCAGAGTTTTGCTTCCAACTCCTTAGCGGATGGTTTGGCCAAGCAAGGATTGCACTGTGAACATTCGTTTATAGCTTTGATTTAGTTTCCTCAGTTCTATTTTCCTTCTGGGTTGGGAAAGCTTTCAGTTATTTTTTCAGGGTTTGAGGGCTTGCAATAATCATTAAGTCCAAACCAAGGGGGACTTCTTAGGGTCACTAATGAATGTGTTTTTTTTCTTTAGAGGTGTGCCAAAGCTTCTTACCTAGGTATAGGATTGACAAGCCCCCCAAAACCCTTCTTAGAAGGTGGGGGGGATCATAATGATACTAGAGGCAATTTCTATTTGCCTTTAAGGCTTAATGAAACCTTTGCTTATCAAAAAAAAGAAAACATCATCTGCATTTCCAATAGCATGGCTTTTGCATTCCTCTCTGCAATTGATATTTTCATGAAAGATGCTCAATCTGAATCCTTCTTGCAACTATCATCTCCATGTTGTTGAGCTCTGGCTTGTCTGAACTGGTCTAGACACGGCCGTTTCCCTACAATCTAGTTTTGTGGACATTTCCAAATAATTATGATTTACAGAACACAATCTCAAATGCCTGTACAAAAATTAGGCATTGTGTTCTGAGTGAAAAATGGAGACCACCTGAGACTTATAAACTAGAGGAGCAGATGCTGAAATGTTTTTGGTATTTTCAAGCATTAGACACTTGATTCTTCATTTCTTTTTTACTTTTGCTTCAATTTTCTTTTTATTTTGCTTATATTAAGCAATCTTCGTTAAAAACACCCTATGGGGGGTGAATAGGGTTTTATGGAATAGAAATGACAAAATAAAAATTTACACACAATGTAGAGTGGTTCAAGAGTAAATTGCTTTTTACATCCACTACCAAAAGGTTATTCCTTTTGGATTTTGAAATAGTGACGTGTTTTTATTGATAATTATTCTTTTTTCGGTTTATGAGCCTTATTATCTCAATGACCCTTTAATAGATAATTTATAACTTCACCTATTTATCTTATCTAGACTTATTACATGAATATCTCAATAATGATAGACAAACACTCACTAATCCTTTTAAATGATTTTTTAAGAGGAGTTTGTAATTACAGATAGTTCTCACCAAGAATATAAGATATGAAAGTGTAGAACTTTGGATGAGATGTAATCTAGTTAGATGTAATGAGAGATGTTACAATTAGAGAACAGTTCTAGCTAAGAGAAGTGAGTGAAGAACACTTTTCAGTAAAAACTCTGAATTTTAAGAGTTTGAAAATTTTGAGTGAGTAATTGAATTATTTGTGAGCAATAAATTAATTGCAAGATCAATGTTTTGAAAATTAGTTGTAGTAAATGCAGAGGAACCTTATTTATAATGGTTGCCATCATTGTATAGCCGTTAGATACAAAATTACAAAAAGTTGTTTTGCTCAATGGGTAGAAAATCAGCATTTAATGCTGACCGGTTGATCGGTCTAGCCGAACCAATTGATCGGTCATATGGCCAGTTGATCGGTACATCAAACTAGTCAACTGTTTATGTTTCAACTAAAAATGGAAGTTACCATTGTTCAAACGAATCGATCGGTTATGCATAGTGCACATTTGGTCTTAAGAATATATGTGAACAGTGACGTGGTATGGTAAGACTAGTCAATGTCTTCATTATGCCAGTCGATTGGTTTGTCCAAATCGGTCAATTAATTACGAACCAGTCGATCAGTTGAACAAAACCAACTAATATGTTTAAGCAGAGAAGAATGAGTTTTTGCAAGAGTGAAATCCATGGACTGGTTGGTTAAACCAGTCGATCAATTTGGCGAAGCCAGTCAATGTGCTTAAATAGAGAAAAATGGGTTTCTACAAGAGTGAAACCCATAGACTAGTTGGTCAAACCAGTTGATCTCTTTCATGTCAAACTAGTCGATCGGTTTTAGGTCAAACTAGTCGATTGGTTTCCACAAACCAATCGATCGTTTTGGCAAAATCAGTCGATGTGTTTAAACAGAAACGAATGAGTTTTTACAAGAGAGACTCATGGACTGGTTGGTTAAACTAGTTGATCAGTTTCAACAAACTAGTCGATCGGTTTAGCAGAATTAGTCAATTTGTTTAAACAAAGACGAATATGTTTCAGCAAGAGTGAAACCCATGGACTGGTTGGTTAAACCATCGATCGGTTTTAGTAAATCAGTCGATCAATTTGACAAAACTAGTCGATTTATATAAATAGAGGTGAATTGATTTCTACAAGAGTGAAACCCATGGACTAGTTGGTTAGACCAGTCGATCGGTTTGGGATAACCAATCAATTGGTTTTATCCAACAATCGATCCGTCTAAGTTTAACTCAATCCATGCCTTTGATCAAAGTGAACCAGTCAATCGGCTTGAGGAACAGTCGACTGGTTCTGACCAGAACCAATCATTTTGTTTTGAAAATACTTTTAAAGAGTTTATGAAATAAAACTAAGTTTTTTTCAATAAAGGTTTTTAAAAAGTTTTAATTAAAATATGAACTTTGGTCAACTTAACTCTTTACAAGAAACCTAAGATTCATGAAATATTGTCCTTAATCTTCAAGTCTTGGTTATTTTTTATGTGTTGTTTTTTTGTACTTGGAACCTTAATTGCTCTTTTACATTTTCACCTTTGGAGTATGCTTTAAGTGAAATAAGTCAATTGTTGTACATGCACACTTAAGCAAACACACTAATTACCAATATCCATTTGTTATCATCAAAACAAGTGTAATGATATTGCTCAACCTTTGAGGTCGACACTTCATTCCACGTTATGTACTGGGCTGCATTTTGACCTTGGTTTTGCTTGTATCTGAAAATCATTCCCTTGAGAATATATTATACTGGCAAGTATTAGATGCTTTTCTGATGGAACTAATCTACTTTTGATCTATGTGTTTCAGGCTGATACAGATAAGGATGGACGTCTGTCTCTCCAGGAGATGGTTGATAACCCATATGTATTTTACACTGCCATTTTCAGTGATGATGAGGATTACAACGATCATGATGAGCTCCGTTAATCTTGTGTTAAGGTATGACAACAAACAGCCTCGTCTTTGTTTTTATTTACTTCTCTCTATATTAAAGACGGGAAAAGAAATTAATGTCAGCTAATTTATATGCAGGATTATTTATAATTAGGACGGACAACAACAGTTTTCTAGTTTTAGTTATAGGTCATTTCAGAATCGGTGAATCTGAGAGCGTCTAGCGCCTTACATGCCTGGGGTGCTGGCCTTGGCGCACTGCTACTTGGGGTGAGTTTTCTTGTATTTCTGTTATGGATGCTTGTGTTCTTAACATTTGGTTATGGTTTTGAAGAATTTTCCGGATGTTTGGCTGGGCAACAGGTTTTGGATGCGATTGTGAAGTACACTAATTGATGGCAGAGGGGTCCTCGGTTACCACCAGTTGGATGTTTGGTTGACAAAATTTTTGACTTTTAATCGGCACGTGTATTGGTTATTATTGTATACAATTTGCTTTCTAGTTCACAGCTGTAACATAAAGAATCATAGATTACCGTCGGGCTTTCAGGAAATTTCTGGGTTCAGCCTGTGCGAGTTACTTTTGTTATTCAACTACTTGAGAGTTTGGGGCAAAAGAGGTTAATGGGTAATAGTTTTCCAACAAACTAGAGCAGTATTATTCATGATCTACTAACTTGATACTATTCGAAACAAATTCTTCCCAACTTGTGTTCGTTTGGAGGTCATTTTCCGAAGCGTGTATTGATAAAGCTATGAAATTTTGTTTAGGGTCAGAATCAACCGTGGTGATTTTGGTTGAATGAAGCCTGCATCTTCGTAACTCCCATCCAAGACGAAGTTCAAATACAAGGGTCGTTTGGTCGAAAGTAAATAGGTAAGGCAAGTAATCCTTTTTGTGGAAATGACTAAAATCGTTGCTGAAGTATAAATCAATAGTTAGTCACACTTGCTTTTACTAAAAGTCATTTGCCTACGTTGATGCAAGTGTTGCTTCCATAGTTTTTGATTACACAATAACTTATTGTTATTTTTCTATAACTTGAGATAATTTAACTTATTGTAAAAGGATAATATCATGAAATATATGATATTTCTATAATAGCATAATAGTGAACCAAATGTGAAAACTATTACTTGTAAGGAAATCAAGATGCACATATCAAATATATAAAATCTTATCAATTTTAATTAAGTGTTTTTTGTTTTATAACTTATTATTCTAGAAGTGTGACTTCAGAAGGAAGTGATTTCCGTGGAAATAAACAAAAGGGAAGTTAACAGCTATTGCTAATCACCATCTTAATAACTAGTCTATTTTGCTAATGGCTACAAAACCAACGATGATTTAAAATAGTGACCATACATTTATAACTGCCTTAAGAAATTTGTTTAAATTAGGTCATCAAAATTTAGATAGTAATAAAAAGACAATAAAATTAATGATAATAATTTAAGGAATGATGTACAATAGCAGCAAAAGGGAAAAAAATACGACACCAACAATAGTAAATTTATAGCCATAAATAACACATGTTTTAATCATTTAAGATGGGCAAAGATCTATGAAGAGCACATATCCTAGCTTGTTCAATCTGCTCTCCCCATATTGCATAGCACATCTAAGAGCGCCCGTGATCACCTTTGCTCTTTGAATCGGTGTGATAATGGAGAGAAGGAACCACCTTAGCTTTTATGTTCCGCAGGACTTTTGGATACCACCAACTCCATAACAATCAGTGTCCCACATTTATGAATAATCCAAGAGGATCTTCCATTTTTAGTTGGTGCCTCCTTGGAATCACAACTCCTTTCTTCTTACTTCGCCTCATGATTTTGTCGCAATATTAATTACCTTTAAAAGCTTTTTGGTTGAACGGAAAATCTAGTTTACCCAAAGTTACAAGTTTTCTTTCAATGTCCCAAGCCACCTGATCCAACTGGGATTGAATATTTATCAAAAATGAGGTCATTCGTTAACCTCCCAAATGGATGAGAGATTTCAAAAAGAAGGCGAGAATAGAGAGATGATATCCACAACTTACCAATTTATACTCTACAACCTTTTGCATGGCTTAATAGGTGATACATTACTTTTAAAAAAAAATCTTCTAATTAATTTATTTTTTATAAAAAAAATTTAATACATTAGTGATAAAATGTTAATTTTAAATAGAAAAATAATAAATAAAAATCATTTCACCGATAAAAAATTCAGTATATTAATGGTTAAAGATTAGTTTTAAATTGAAAAATATGAAAGTATCAATTTAAGTGAAAAATCAACACATTAGTAGTAAGAGATTAATTTAAAAAAGAATAGTTATTGTGAAAGATTAATTAACGGGTAAAAATAGTATAATAAATTAGTATATTAATGATGAAAGAACAATTTATTGGTGAAAAATCAATACATTAGCAGTGAAAATTTAATGCATTAGATATATTAATAATGAAAGATCAATTCGTCGGTGAAAACCATAAGTACATTAATGGTAAAATATCAGTTTTAAGTAGAATAATGGAAAAATATCAAATTGATAGTGAAAAATCATTCCATTAGTGGTGAAAGATTAATTTAAGCAAAATAATGGTAAAAAAAATTGTTGGGGAAAATCATCACATTAGTAGTAAAATATCAATACATTAGTGGTAAAAGATCGGTATATTAGCGGTTAAAGATTAATTTTGAGTAGAATAATAGTGAGTTATCAACTCCCTAGTGAAAAATTAATAAATTAGTGGTAAAAGATTAATATATTAGTAGTGAAAGATTAATCTTCTAGTAGACTAGTAATAATGGTGAAAGATCAATTTGGTGATAAAATATCAGGACATTAGTAGTAAACTGTCAGTATATTAGTAATAAAATATTATTTTAAAGTAAAATAATAATAAAAGATCAACTTATAGATGAAAAATCAATTCCGTAATGATTAAATATTAATTTAATAACGGTATAAGATATTTAAATGTATAATGAAATGTATATGTGTGTGTGTGTCTATATATATATATATATATATATATATATATATATATATATATTATAGAGAGAGAGAGAGAGAGAGAGAGAGAGAGAGAGAGAGAGAGAGAGAGAGAGAGAGAGGAACCCGTCATTATGGCAAAATATTTAGTAAAAGTAGGATGATGAAATAATTGGTGCAATAACAACGAAAGATATATACAAATTACTTTTAAAATTAAAATTATATTAATATGGGTATCAATTTATAGAAAAAAAACTAAAAATAATTATAATATAATTTTTTATTTTTCTAATAATTATACTGAAAGATATTTTAATTTTTTTTAAAAAAATATGAAATGATTTTGATATTAGTAGATTAAAGCTCTATTTTATATGTAATGGGTCTTACAATATAGGTCGCCAACTTACATCTCTACTACAAAATCAAACCAATAGTTCCATCTTAAAATAATCTTGGGATTGGTAATTTGATGATTTTCAAGTAGCCATTTAGAGCATCCGTACTTAATATAAATTAGTCCATCTATATAAAAAAAATTATTTTATTAACGTATATAATTTTTAAAGAATTGATAAAAATAGTTTTAAAATAATACTTACATCCTTTGTTGAAAAATAATAAAATATTTAATACATAAATAATAATAATAAAATAAGGATAAAAAAATAGATATTAATTTTTTAGAATGACTTTCTTTTTTTATATATAAAAATTTAGTAATGAAATATTTCCTTTTTTTGACATAAGGAATAAAAGGTAGAAACGTTTTCCATCATAGCTTCAAAAGGGTGTATCCCTTCAAAATTTACCAAGAGTGACCAGTTTTTAGGACATCCATAAACTATTGAAATCAAATATTCCCCCATAAACTAAATTTACGCCACTTCTCTTTTGACATAATAACATCGACTACCATTCTACATATTCCGCCGCTAGTATAGTATGGGGAGGTCCATGTATATACAATATTATTTATATAAACCGGCTTTGTGAGCTAGTAAAGGCCATTTTTGATAGACTTGCTGGCAAAAAATCTTTTTTTGATAAGTAAGAGAAAGAACACCAATCGAAGGTCTACAAATAGAACCCTCAAAGAGTCTCAGGAACATTATAAACCACTTCCTCAACTCTATAGAAAAATTCCTCATACTATACTTAATCCAAAAACCTACTCTTGATTTAATGAGCATAATCATCCAATTACTGCAAACTTGCAAATTGTCAAACATGACCTAGTTCTTGAATTTTCATATAGTTCTCGTAATTACAAAAAAAAAAAGCACTGCTTGCCAAATTTCCCCCCTCATACCTTTTCTTTTAACTCCTAACCAAACAACAACATTCTCCTCAACAGATCTTGGCATCATCCATGTATATCCCAGCCAATTGCAAATCTCATACAAAATCCTCCTTTTCACGATACAGTGAAGAAACATATGGTTGACCAATTTTTATTCAACCTTACAAAAAGGACACCCTGCCTTCTTTAGATCTACAATTTGAAGCCTAGCCAGTCTGTCTCTTGCCGACAAAAAACAATTATTTTTATTTTTCCCAAGAAAATACATAATGCAAGGGAAACTATCATGTATTTAAAGAACATATACAAAAGAAACGGTAGCAATGATACGATGCTGCCATAATTGACAAAGTAAAGGTTACCCTCTGGGTGCGCGAAATGCAAATGAAGTTCCATAATTGAAGAAGTAAAGGAATATAGATCGATAATATAAGCATAGTAGACTATAATTATATATTTTATTGATGGGTTTAGAATTTTAGGACGGTATCTCATTTGGATTTGTATACAAATGTGGAATTGGTTTCCAAAATCCTTGAAAAACGAACTATATTAAAATAAATGGAGTGACTCCTATTGTCAAATTGATATTCAACATGGTGTCAATCCCAGCAAGCACAAAAACCAATTAGGAGATAATGTGAATTAAAAAGAAAAAAGAGAGAGAGAAGGGAGACCTACCTATCTGAAATCATGTGCAAAAATTATACGTACTTGTTATTGAGAAAACAGGTATTTACTATATAGAAAACATTTTTACCTAACTTACCAAATATACCCTTCTGTCTCTTCTTCTTTAACTCTTGACCGACATAATTTTTTTCTTTTTTCCATAATTTTTTTTCTATCTGTCTTCTCTCCCTTCTATCTTCAACATAGAATTTTTTTTTCCGAAGTAACAACACTCCTTCAAGGTAAATAATTAATATTTTTAGTTAATAATTTTTTTTTCTGTTATAAAATATACTGAAATTATATTATAATTAATATTCAAAGTAAATCTGTGAATTTAAATTTTATTTTTCTTAGCAGAATGTAGAACTAGTATATAATTTTTTTATTATAAATAAAAAAATTTAATTTAATTATAAATATGTGAGTTTAATTTTTATTATTATATAATAAAAAAGTAGTTGTCTTCGGCAAGATAAGCCGGTGGTGGTGGGTTGGCTTCGGCAAAATCTGCCGGTGGTCCAACTCCTATGCACTGCAAGTGATGGCTATTCTTGATTATGAAGAATCACAAAAAGAATAAGAATTGTAACATTACGTGTATATACTAAGAAGTGAATGCTTTTTTTTTCTTCTAGCAGTGGGAGGCTTCGGCAAATTTTGCCGATGGTAAGGGGTAGGCTTCGGCATATTTTGCTGATGGACAGGGAGGCTTCGGCAAAAATTTCCGGTGCGGAAAGGTCACTTTAGACATATGTTTTCCGTCGAGTAAAAATTTGTTAAATAACAATACCCTAATTATATAAGATCATGTACCAGAAAGCCATAAAATTTGGTGCAGTGTGTTTGGTAAGATAAAATGCAGTTTATAAGTGAACTTTTATCTTATTAAATAAGTCAATAAGCCCATTTTCTTTAAAAAAAATAAATAATTATTTAATATGTAGTTTTCTACTAGGCTATAATCTAGTGTTTGAAAAATTAAGCAACTTATGGCTCTTAAACTTACATCTACATTTTTTGCTAGATTTGTTGAACATATTTATATCATATTTTTGTAACCAATAGCCCAAATAAAGGCACCTTTCGCGCAGATAAATGTATTTGTCTCGTGGGGTGTGTAGTAAGTTCCATCGAGTGAGGGAAAAAAAAGAGAGATAGTATAATTAAATATAATTGTGTATTACAAATTTGATGCATTAATATGGATGCTTTTATAGATATGTTTAGTGGGATATAAATTGATAATAATAATATAATTTAATATAATATGGGACTGATTGATTGTTGTGGTGTTTTTTGATTTGATTATAAATGGAGTGAATTAGTTTCCTGTTTTGGAAGATATGGTGAACCTTAAAGTAGAGTTCATCCGTTTTGATACTACGAGAAGGGTGGACTACGTTATATCCAATAACCCTATAGCAAATTTTGATAATAATAATAATAATAATAATAAACTACAAAAACTGGAATGTATGTATAAAACATGTAATAGTAGATAGAGGACAATAGGTAAGATTGTACACTTAAGTTCATGCGATAAAATAATTAATTTCATATAATAAAGTGAGTAATTTTATATATTGTTTAAATTTGTTAACTTACAAATTTATTTTATTTTTCAAATCTATAGAAGCCCAATGCCTTTTTAGTATCTCAATTCAAAGCTTTATGATTCTTGGATTTTCAAGGTGAAATGATTTAATTGTCAAAAAAAAAAACTTTGTGCGGGATATTTTTCTTTGAGTTGGCATGAATTCTGACAATGATTATATTGCGCTAAGAAAGGCCTGCATCTTGTTCTACATAATTGAGTAATTTTTTTTTTATGTTGAGATCTATATTTTTATATAAATTTTAGATTTTTTTTATTTAAATTTTTTTTGACATGTGTTATAATATAAAATTTAAAATAGTTACATGTAATAAAATGAATATGTTTGCATAATAAAGTAAGTAACTTCCTATAGATTTTAGAGGTTTTGACTTAATAATTTTATAGATACATGTTATTTATAATTTTATATAAAATTAAGAGTGAATCTATATAATTGATAGAGTAATTTGGTATCATAAATTGAATAGCTTCATATAAGAAAATGAACATTTTTTAATAAATTTTAGAGTTTTTTACTCTACAATTTTTATAGAAAATACTCTTTTATTATATAAAACAATTGATTTTATTATTCGAAATTAATCATCCTATTACACAAAATTGCTTATTTCATTATATAAAATTATTTTTAAGTTCACATAGTTTTAGGTGGGATAAGAGTCCGACCTCGGGAGTTTCATCCGAAAAGAAAATTTTCGAACACAAAGTCTTTTTCTTTTGGCAATTAAGTGATATTACCTTTAAAGTCCAAACTTCGTGAAGCTTTAAATTGAGATCGTGAAAGGCGTCCGAGCTTCTGCATTTGAGGAAGAGCAAAAAACCCATTAATGTCACACCCAGTGGGACTCGAACCCACAATCGCTTGATTAGAAGTCAAGCGCCTTATCCATTAGGCCATGGGTGCTGGTTGACTTACATCTATGGAAGATATTTAATATATTAAAAAACTCATTTGTAAATATATAAAATGAACACACGCCCAGTGGGACTCGAACCCACAATCGCTTGATTAGAAGTCAAGCGCCTTATCCATTAGGCCATAGGCGCCCGCTTGCCTATCGAAAATAATTTTAAAAAACATACAATTGCTGATCAGATAATTGCTATTAGACAATAATGTTTGCTGCTAAGTTATATGGGATTGATTGTCCGTTTAAATAAATGAATTGAATAAACCAAGCATCGGGAAAAAAGAGAAAAAGAAAGGTGAATATGGGAGGTTTTAATGTAGAAGAATTAATGGACTTTTGTATTCCAAAGTAGTTAATGGTAATCGTCATGAATTTCATGCAACTAGCAACATGAACCATCATGCATATGCTGGCCACATAAAGTCCAACATGTTTTCTATAAAAAAAAAACATGTAAATAACATTTTTTTTGTAAGTGTATTTATATACCTTTAAATAATAAAATGATATGTACAAGACTTCAAAATCAACCTACAATAAATTTATCAATATACCCTTTATATTTGTCATACTTCTTGTCAGTATGGCGTATGAAACACTTGCATAACTCACTAAAAGTTATAGCCCTTGTTATGTTGTTACATGAATGAGTAAGGTTCCTAAAAATACTAGAATTCCTTACCTACCATATAGACCCTACATAAGTGAAATACAAAGCATGAAGCATGGCCTTCTTTTCTTTTGGTTGACTCATATTTTTTGTCGATTTCCTATCTCTTCTTCCCATGATCAGATGTTATCTCTTTGATTAAAAGACTTACAGATTTTCTTCCAAATCTCCAAGCTTTACGAGCATGTAAGAAAAATATTTGCATGAGTTGCATGATGGGTCTCTATATATAGTACAAGTTCAAGAGGTTAATTTGTCTGAATTTGGTTTTGGCTATTAATCAGCCTTAAATAGCCAACCACATAATAAACTGATATTTAGGAACTGCTAGCACACTCCAAAATAATGGGTACCACAAGACCTGTTTCCCTTTCACTCACACAAGACTGTACTCTTTATGAATGTTATACAATCTATCATTTTTGGAACACCACAAAATTGATATTTAATAATACAACAAGTAGGGTGCATAAGTTAAATATGTATAGTTATCATGTCCAAATTCTAGGTATTATAATTTTGTTTCATGTGTATTATTGTATTTGTTTGAAGTATAATGTGTATCCCCCTTTAGAAATATGTGTAGTTCTGTTTACATTTACATGAATAGAAAATATATGCATTATTCTTCTGGAAGATGCGTGCTATTGTCATGGAGGATAAGTGTTTGTTTTAAAGCATATGTATATTGCTCATTTTCACTTATATAAATACCGAATGAATATCATTATCTTATAAAATGTATATTTATGTCATGGAAAATTTGTATTTTCCTATTAGAAGAATGCACATCTACCAAAAAAATATATTATATATAGTACTAAAAGATGTGTATTATTGTCCTAAAATATGCGTATTTATGTGTCGAAATGTGCGTATTCGTGTGTTAAAAGAATGCACATCTATAAAAAAATAATGTGTATTATAATACCAAAAGATATATGTATTTTTAATCTAAAAGATGAGTATTTATGCTCTTAAATATGTATATTTTTGCTTTAAAAGACTAAACATATACAAAAAGGTTGTATTATAGTACTGAAATATATGTAATATTATCCTAAAATATGTATATATGTTTTTTTTCACACGTTTATATTATCCTTGCACTAGTATTAGTAAAACATGTGAATTTATACCATGAAAAATGTGTATTATTATAAGATTTATACATTTTCAAATGCATGCACATGTTTATTTTTTCTATGCGTCGAAAATATATTAATATAGATATCTATTTATAAATAAAGTTCTAAGAATAACTGTAATACCCCAAATTTTTGTTAGCCTAATCTCAAATACTTAATACCTTAATCCAAACCCTACCCTCAAGAATTTTATTTTAGCCCTACCTTAATTCTTTTATCACAAAATCTTAACTTAAACCAGATCTTTGGCCTAAAAAATTTGTAGTTGTTAACCTAAATTTAATTCTAGTTAATTTATATAATTAATCTTATCTTTTTAGCTAATCAATTTTTTAATCTAATATAACTCTAACCTCTAGCCCCTTTTCCCTTTTCTTTCCCTTTTTTTCCCTTTCCCTTCTTCTCCTGTACCAATTTTGTGGCATGAAGAATTTTTATTCCTTTGGCTCTTCCACTGCTTCCTTCGTCACCCTCGTGCACCACCATCATCTCACCATCACCCTACCTCCCACATACACCATGACACCATCCTCCCTACCATCCCTCGTGCCTATCTTTCTTTCTTCTTCTCTTCCCCTGCCATGCTGATCACCATCACCATCACTCTCTATTTCTTCGGTTCTTCCCCTTATGCATTCGTCACTCTCGTGCACCACCGTCACCTTCTCTATTTTCCTCTCTTGTACACGTCTCCTTCGTGCGCCACCATCATTGACCACCACCATCATCATCCCTTGTGCCTCTGCCCGATCTCCATCAATTTCAACCATCACCATCACCTCTATTATTTTCTTTTTCTTCTTCTCTGTTGATTATCATCGTCGTCCTCATCACCTCCTCTACCATTCTCCTCCATGGCACGCCGCCTTACTAGTATAAATATACCCCTCCACCCTTCCATTTTCGATCGTCCATAACCCAGCCCCGACTTTCTTCTCTTCTTCCTTCTTCTTTCTTACTCTTCCTCCTTGTTGCTGCGTAATGTCAGCTTGCGCACCACCCATTCCACCACCGTGTACCACCTCGGTCACCACTCACCGCCCATTAGCTGGTGGACCGACCACCAAGGTCATCCCAACCTTCCCCCTCACCGTCGTCGGCCATTGCCGCTGACCATCGCCTATTTTTTCTTCTTTTTTCTCTAGTTGGTCGCACCTTTGTTGAGTGCACAACTTCATCATGGACGTGTAACACTAAGAATTTCCTATCACACAACTGTGCAACATTTTCACAGCCTGGTCGTGCATCATATTTTCTCTCGGCCTGGTGCTACACAACCGTGCAACCTTTGCACTTCTTGGCCATGTGTTACTTTTTCTCTCGACCAGGAGTTGCACCTCCTACTGCACAGTCATGTAACTTCCCATTTTTGGTCGTGCACCTCTATTTTCATCCCAAAACCTTTTCCAAACACTACCAAAATTTTACCATAGCTCCACCACACTTCCATACAACTCAAGCTTCCATTTGACTCCGGTTAGTTTCATTTTTACCCTCCTCTACCTTAACTTTCCCCTCGATTTTAATCTTTGATCCTAATCATATTTTATCTTATTTTCAAAGGTGATCTTCTAGTGATCTCGGAGGAGGTCTAGGATTTACGTGCATAGATTTCGGTGTCTTTGTTGGTAATGATACATGTTATAGATAATGTTTTATGTGATACATGTATTTTTATATGTACTTTTGTATTAAGTATGCTGTATTGAGTAATGTATTTATTGAAATGCTATGAAATGAGATTCTTGAGAGCAATGAAATTATGTAAGTACATATTTAGATGTAATGTTTGGTATAGGATATCTATGGAAAACTGAGGATATGTACTTCGGATAATGATTGGAAATGTATATTTATTAGTATTAGGTTTCATAAGGCCTTTGGGAGAATACAATTATCTTGACTACCCTGAGGGTATTATGATCATTTGAGGGTAATTATGTGGTCGTACTAATGATGTTCAGTTGTATGTCTTGCACATTTACATAAGTTCAACATGATAATATACAATCAACTCCAAATAAGGTACTAATCATTTAAAGTAAAAGATCACGTGAGTCGGCCTAAGGTGTTTATATGGGTCTGTTCCACTATATAATAATAGTGGCTTGGGTGTGTTGTCCCCGAGAGGTGCATCGGTCTGTTCCATAGGATTAAGAATAGTGGGGCCCTGTAACACCCCCAAAATTCACTACTAAAAATTTTCGTTTTATCAAAAGATAATTGCGGAAGCAGATTAATAATATGCAAATTTTGGGAGTATTACCGCCACACTTAGTACCAGACCGGTTCACTCATACCGTTCCAGTACCAAGTGCTAAGGCTAAGAAAATGAAATACAGCTTGAAAGAATTTCAGCACACACAAATCAGAGTAGCGCTTCAAATCGTTTACAAGAATAAAATCCACCAACGGTGGTTACAGTAACACATAACATTAAAACCAGGAATTTAAAGAGAACGAGAAAACCCTAACGATACCGGATGACTCCTTACTCTCTTTCCCGTAGCCCACTTGAGTAGCACCTAAAAATACCTGCAAGGGCACTGCCCATTGAATAGGCAGGGGCCCCATAAAGGGAATCCCTTCAGTACTACGGTACTGAGTAACCCTTTAATACCACACTTAAAGACAGGCCCGCATACGGCACATAATACAAGCTATACACATAAATAATGAGAGGTGCACCCAATAACAGTAACATGCATAATAATTCATAAGTCACAATCGATACTTTGGGCCTTAAGCCATGTCATAGTGTAAGATCAATATATCGGGCCTTAAGCCATTATTCCGTCATCATTCAATCAGTATCCATATTTCATATCCATGTGAGTGCGAGAGCCCCACTATTATAGCCGGTGGACCGGAAAGTATACACTCAGGGCAGAACGCCTCTGACCACTATTATTGCCGGTGGACCGGAAGATAAATACACAGGGCAGAACGCACCTGACCACTATTATTACCGGTGGACCGGAAGATAAACACACAGGGCAGAACGCACCTGACCACTATTATTTGCTGGTGGACCGGTCTGGCCCCGACTCACATGGTGTTCCACTATAAATGATTAGTATTTTTCCATGATCTTATTCACATACATAACTGATTTTATTGAGCTCGGGACCCCCACTATTATTGCCGGTGGACCGGAATGTATATAAACTCATCATCTAGGGCACAACGCTCCTGGCCACTATTATAACCGGTGGACCGGTACTCATAATCACACACCAGGGCAACACGCTCCTGGACCACTATTATATCCAGTGGACCGGTAATCATAATCACATACCAGGGCAACACGCTCCTGGACTACTATTATAACCGGTGGACCGGTAATCAATATCATAATCATCTGGGCCCGGCTCATTAATATTTCACTTTCAATTATAGTATCTTTCCTTTCTTTAATCAGCACATCAATCATATTTATTTGCCTCGGACGGGATATCAATAACCCGGGACACAAAGGTACACCGGTCGTACCGGCGCGTATCAACTACTCAGTACCCTTCAACCACGAACCCAAGGATGCAAAGGTACCCTGGTCGTACTGGTGCATAAAGCTAACTCAGTACCCTACCGACAAGGACACCTAATCCATAAGTATGCATACCCCCTAACTAGGTCCGTAGAGCTAGAAAGAGTAAGATATAGGGCCTGGCTGGGGCACAAAGGCACACCAGCAAATACCAAAATAATCATGGACTAAACCACGTCCTTAGGGTAGCGACCCCTAAGGAGTCACCATTCTCGATCTCGAGGTCTTTCACTTTAAGTAATAGTGTCTTAATTAAGGTGATCACGAAAAGCACGATAATCCGATACTCATTCACTTTCGATCGTTCTGATATCATTAATCGTTTCTTATTCAGATGGTTATCCAGGATATCACAGATAAATCATTAAGGCCATACTAATTATCAAACACTCTTACTTGGCTAATCATCATTATTTGAATCATATCATAATGTTCCACAATCATAACAATAGGTTAGGTACAAATTGCTCCTTAACCCCTTACTTATATAATTGCTAAGTATCCATTCCTTACTTGATAAATTACCATATTACCCTTAAGGTTGCATAATTACCAAATTACCCCTTGTCCACTTTAGATTACCAAATTGTCTCCTACACTTTTTTGATCACCATTCACCCCTCATAATTACTACACTTATCATATTTCCCGTTTGGTTGGTTATATTACCAAGTTGCCCTTCTCCTTTGTTATAATTACTAAATTGCCCTTGAGTTGGATAAATTACTAAATTACCCTCCTTCGTTATCATGATTAATATTTTGCCCCTTTAGTTGGTTAAATAATTATCACTTTATCCCATAATTGGCTAAATCACCAAATTGCCCCTTTAGTTGGATAAATTACCAAATTTCCCTTCTCCTTTATCATAATTACCATTTTACCCTTCTCTATTATTTTAATTGCCACTTTACCCTTTTTAATTATCATAAATCCCAAATTACCCTTCTTCATAATTACAATATTAATTTACCCTTCTTCATAATAATAATTACTATATTACCCTTCTCCATTATTAAAATTACCATAATGCCCTTTAATTGGTTAATTTACCATTTTACCCTTCTATAGTATCATACTTATCCAATTGTTCTTCTACAATCATAATTTAATTACTAAATTATCTTTTGTCATTATCATAATTACCAAGTTAACCTTTTACTCCCAAGTTTACCATGATATCCTTTTATTTACAAAATTACTATTCTACCCCTTACATCCAATTTTACCATATTACCCTTTTGCTTGTAAACTACCATAATACTCCTTTTACTTTACAAATTACTATTTCACCCTTTTATATCCAAAAATTACCATTTTTATTTTTCCTTACCAAATTACCATTTTGCCCTTCTTTGCTAAATTACCATATTACCCCTTACTTATAAATTACCTTTTTGCCATTCACTCATACAATTACCATATTACCATTTATTTATGAAATGACTATTTTGCCCCTCTATCTCCAAAATTACCATATTAAACTCTTTTACTTACAAAATTACCATGATGCCCTCCTTCATCCAAATTACTATTTTACCCCTACTTCCAAAATTACCATTCTTACCACTTGCTTATAAAATTACCATATTGCCCCTTGACTCCAAAATTACCGCTTTACCCTTTTCTCCCAAAAATTACTATAATACCCCTTTACCTATAAAATTATCATTTGGCCATTTAGTCATAAAATTACCATATTATTCTTTTATCTCAAAAATTACCATAATACCCTTCTTTCTCACAACTTACAATTTTATCCTTTACTTATAAATTATCATTTAACCCCTTTCCTTTGAAATTACCAAAATGCCATTTTGTTTACAAAATTACCAAAATGCCCCTTTTCACTTATGAAATTTCCACTCAACCCATTTATTCACCATTTTTATGAATTTACTAACACTACATAAAATAATAATATTAATACTTCATTTTTATCATCTAAGTCCACCAACATGTCATTATTCCACATAATATTCATTAGAAACTACTTACATTAGGTCACATACTTCATAAGCAAAATTACTAAAATACCCTTAAACAATAATATTACTCATACATTAGCAACATATTACATCATATACCAACATTTAGCATTTCCATCAACAATCAAACTCCTTTCTTAATTAGCATACCTACATATGACATAAAAGTTATCATGCTTTTCCTTTTTATCAAACAATATAAGAAACCATATACATATCATGCTAAGCACACCAAAAATGCATAAAATCATACTAAACCCCTAATGTGCTAGCATGCGTTTTTCCATATATTTAAGGGAGGATTAACGGTTTTCTTAATCCCGCAAAATATCAAATTTTACCAAGCATAATTAGCAACTCAACACCTAAAAATAATATCCATAATATTTATGTTAGAAATAATAACCAAGCATAAAACTTTATAAATTTTAACTAATAAAACACTTAACATAAAATACCATTATACCTTTAAAATTATCCAAGAAATTTTCAAAATAAATGGGAGAGCTCACGCTGCATGGGCAGCGTGAGTTTTATGAAAAAACCATGGGGGAAAAAGCTCAAAGAGGGTGAAGGGGGCAAAATCCATTATTTTCGGGTTAGGGTATTTAGGCTAGAAAAGAAGGTGGTTAGGGGAGGTTCCAAGGCAGGGGGAGTGGTGCAGAAATGAAGAGGGGGTGTAGGTGGAGGCAAAGGGTGGTTTCAAGGCGGCTTAAGGCGTCGGAGACGGCGGCGGCGAGGCGGCAAAGTCGGCTGCCGAGAAGGGTCGAGGGAAGAGGCTGTGAAGGAAGGAAAAGGAGAGGGAAAATGGAGGGGTTCGAGGGTTGTTTTCGGCTAACTAATGGATGTTGGTTGTATAGGGGGTTGCAGGGTGTCGAACGGTGGGTTGGGTGGCAGCAGAGGTGGCCGGACGGCGGCGGTAGAGGCGGTTGCAGGTGGCTTGGCGGTAAGGGGAAAAGCTGGGAAGAAATAGGAAGAGGAGGAGAAAGGGGGAAGTGCGGGGCTCGAAGGGGCTGTGTGGTGGTGCAGGGTGGTAGTAGGCGGTGGCAGAAGGTGGCGCAGGGTTGGGCTTGGTGGTTCGAGCGGCGGCGGGCGGCGGTGAGAAGAAAAAACAGAAAAGGATGGGGAAGAAGGAAGGAGAGAAGGGAGAGCTCGGGGGAGGGATATTAGGCTCGAAAAATGTGGGAATGAAGGGCTTGGGTGCTGAAGAAAAAGAAGAGGGAGAAGAGAGGGGGCAGGGCTGGCCGGCGGTGCTGTAGTGGTGGCAGGGCTGTCGGTTGGCAGGGAGAAAGGAGGGGAAGAAAAAGGAAAGGGGAGAGGCATGCGGGGCTGTGGTCCAGGGCCGGCTTGGCTCAAAAAAAGAAAGAAAACAACGGGGGGAAGAGGAGAGGGAGAGGGAGGTAGGTGGTGGCAGCAGCAGGGTGGCAGTCGGTGCTCGACAATGGCAGAAAAGAGTCGGGCGTGGGAGGAGAAGAAGAAGGGGGGTCAATGGCTAACAGCTGGACCGGCGCAGGAAAGGAGAGAGCAGCCCGACCGGTCCAGGGAGAAAAAATAAAGGAGAGGCGGGCTGGGGAGACGGACTGGACGGTGCGCGAGAGAGAGGAGGGGTGAGGCGGACCGAAGGCCCAATGCGCAGGGAGAAGGGAGAGCAGGCCGGGCGGGCGGCCCAAGGGGGAGAAAAAGGAAAAGAGAAGAAAGAAGAAAAGGAGAAAAGGAGAAGGAAAAGAAAAAGGAAAAATGAGAAAATAGGGGAAATAAATTTAAATTACTTTATAAAATCATAAAATGTAATATTCTTGATAATTTATTTAATTTAATAATTTAATTTATTATAATCTAATATTCTAGTTTAAAAAAGGATAAAATTGGTAAAATATTAGTTTGGAAAATTATTTAAATAAAATAATATGATAAATAGCAAAATATTTAGTTTTAATTTATTAAATACTCTTATCCGAATTTACATACTCTGAAATCCATAAAATAATTAAAATAAATAATTTTACAAGCTAATTTTATTTCAAATAAAGTTATTTATTAAAATATAGGTTTTTGAAATTTTTTTGGGGGTATTACAGGCCCCATATTCAACGTGAATGAAAATACAATTAAGAGAAAAATTATAAATGGAAAGATACTAATCATTTAAAGTGGAAGACTATGTGAGTCAAGACTAAGGGGTTGAGTTTGTTACATCGGATAATAATAGTGGCTTGGGTGTGTTGTCCCCTAGAAGTGCTTTAGAGCATTCCCACAGTTTAATAATAGTGGCTTAGGAGTATTTTACTCTAAGAGGTGTTGGATTTGTTCCACCAAATAATAATAGTAGCTTGGGTGTGTTGTCTCCGAGAAGTTTTTCAGACCGTTCTACCAGTTTAAGAATAGTAGGGTTCCTGAATTCAATGTGAATAAAATATTAGAATATGGTATATCTAATGAAAGATCTGGAATTAGTAATTATCTGGTATTCTTTGATTTATGCATGTATGATTTTCTTATGAGAATCCTTGTGACCCTGATTGACGATATCGTTACCTTACTCAGTACATAGCGTACTAATCATTCGTTTCATGGGTGATGCTCAATTCAATGAGTAGACAAACCTAGATATATATGTATAGGTTGATGAAGACTATGTGGACGAATTCATAGCCTTTGATGATATATATGTGGAGTAGTGATTTCTTGTATCAGCGTCTTGGGTGTAGAGTCATGTTATCTGGATGATAGTTTTACCCATATACCTTTTTGGACTCTTATTTCCATATAATCCCTTTTTGTTGTATTTTGATATGGCAATCGGAGTTGATCTCCAAATGCTTATTTGATGTTATAAAAATTTTTCTCATTTCTTCCTATCATGTTTTAAATTTTCTAATCGTTGTCTTGTGATTGACGTAATAATGGTGGGGTAAGCCAAACTTATGTTAATTATGACGGTAATACCCAACTATTTGATTATACGCTTCCGCTTAAAATGAAATTTTTCAGTAGTAAATTTTGGGGTGTTACCATAACTTTGGTGTATTTTTAGTTTTTTTGATAGTATAAATTAAAGATAATTAATTTTAAAACTTTATAAAAATGATGGCATCATCATGATATCATCCAATAGTATGATAATTCATATTATTAGTAGTAGGATGCAAATTACAACATTTTATATATTTCCTTCTTTGTAATATAGAAATTAATTTTTGATCATTTATTTTTGAAAGAACCTTAGAGGGGTGAATAGTGTTTAAAGAATGAAAATTAGAAATTATAAAAATTGAATATAAGATTTAGAGTGGTTCAAGGGTTAAAGCTTGTTTACATATGCTGCCAAAAGATCTTTTCATTTGAACTTTGAAAACCTCTCGTGTGTGTATTGATAGTATCTCCCTCCAAATTTATGAGCCTATAAACTAAATGACCATTTTAGAGACACTTTATACTATTGACCTAGTTTTCTCCTCTAATTTTTTTACTCAAATATCTTTATAAGAATGCTAACCATACATTACTTTCAAACAATAAGTTTTGATAATGTTGTAATGATTACAATAAAATCCTCATAATTTACAAGATAAGACTGTAATACCCCGTTTCTGAAACTCTAATTATAAACCAGTAATTATGTGTATTAGACACAATAATTATTTTAGGATGTTTATTATTATTATTATTATTACGGTATATTAGATATAAAATATAATTAGGTTAAAATTGGTTAGTGAGTGCATTATTAAATTTTAATCCTAAGTTAGATCTTAACCGATATATGTTAGGTCAAGTAAATTCTATTCTGGTAACTGGATATTTTCTACCCGGTTCTTCACCTAATTACCTTAGAATAAGGCCCTAACCTATTCTAGATTTATCTTGATCTTTTCATCTTTCCTTCCCAATGAAAATCTCCTACACCACACCTTCCTCTCTCCCATGTTTCCCTCTCCTTCTTTTGCTCCACAATTTCCTTCACGCCATTGTCTTTATAATCTCTCCATCTTCTCTATTTTTGCATTATATATCAACCCTTCAAGCATAATGCACTTCCTCAACCAAGAAGAAACCCATTCTTCCCCATTATTGCCCTGCATTTTCACCATTTCTTTCTCTACAACGCACTCCACCACCGGCCATATTTCCTTTGCTCCAGAAACCTGCACTCGCAACTCCTTCTGAAACCACCCCAACACCAACGCACAACCTCACACAAATACATCCCAACTCCCTCGCCAAAATCACCAAAACAATCCCCTCTATTTTCATCCAACCACACTGAACAACAACCACCACCTTCTGCCAAACTCACCAAAACTCCCCCTTCTCTTTTGGCCAAAACTTCCACATCTCCCCTTCTTGCTACATCCCCATCACCAATGCCCTAAAACCTCACCAAATCACCCCAACCTTTAACCATTATCACTGAATCCTTCCTCCTTGGATTCAGTTAATTTTGTCAATCTCCCTCCACTTGCTACACCTTTCCTCGCTATAACTCCTCCCCTTGTTACATATTTGTAACACCCGTAAAAATTACCATTGAAAATTTTCATTTTAAGACCAAAAATCATACATTATAAGAGGGGGTGTTACCGTTGTAATTAGTATAAGTTTGGCCATCCTCATCCCAACTACAAGAATAAATAGAACTAGATGTAATCAAAATAAACACAACAATAAAAGAGTTTCATAATATAAAGAGAGTTGAATGTTGATATTAAGAAAATACTGAAATATAAAACAATGTTAACTAAAAGGAAACATTAATCTAGAAACTAAAAAGGGAACATATCCGAATAACACTCTCTCCTAGCCCCAACCCTAGGATATTACAGCATCACTCTGCCCTAACCAGGTCATCATACTTAGTAAAGTCATATAGGGCATCATCAGTCACCTGCACAGCCTTAGGAGGGGGCGTTGCTCTTAGGAATGAGCATCATCCATGAAATGGGTGATCAGTATGCTACGTATTGAGTAAGGTAACAATACAATCAACTAGGAATATAGCATTTCATGGTATTACAGCAAAAACATGTAGACACATAAGTAGGTTATAGTAGTTTGTTCGTTACTGCATGGACTCAAGCCATTAGTTTAGAAATCAATCATCTCTCGAATTATATCCACGTAGGTTTGGGGATCTCACTATTTTCACCGGTAGACCGGTAAATACAATGCAACCTAGGGTAGCATGGGCGAAGGCAATATAGAGCACATGGGGTCAAGTGACCCCATGTAAATTTAATAATTTATATTTCATAATATATATAGATATAAAATTTAATAATTTATGATTTACAATATATATATATATATATATAATATATATATATATATATATATATATATTATAAATATTCAATTTTTAATTAATTTTTTTTAATTTGGCCATTTTGTTCCGTGTTCGACTTCTGTCCATTTAAAATTTTTTATTCACTGATCTATAAATTTGCAAGCTTATATTCTATTTTTAATTAATTATTATGTTATATAATTTCTTTTCCTCTTTATTTTTTATTTAATGTGTTACTGGATTACTAGTACATAGCTTTGATGGACATATAGTATAAAATTATTCTTTACATTTTGTTAGTATACCATACAAAATTTCATTTCTTTTGTTATTTTACTACCAAATATTAAGGGTATGTCGTACACTTTATTATATTTTTTTCTTGTAATTTATATACACATATTAATTAGTATAATGAGACTATAATTTAATTTATCTTCATTAATAATGTAATTGTTATTGCTATTTTAAAAATAAATAAATAAATTTTATTGGAGATAACGGTATATTATTATTATTATTATTATTATACATAATACTAAATATATAGTTTAATTAATTATATTTTTTAGGGATATGCATAAATATTTAAATATTTTTTAAATTAGTATCAATTTAAAATATATGATAAATATTTACATTATTTGATATTATTAATTATAATTATTTTTTATACCAATAGTTTTTATATATATATATATATATATTTAGTAGGACCCTATTAAATTCTAATCCTCGCTTTGTCCCTGCAGGATAGTATGCTCTTAGCCATTATTCTCACCGGTGGATCTAAATATAATACAACCTAGGGCAACACGCTTCTGGCCACTAATCTCATCGGTGGACCAGTTTAAACTAGTCCAGACCCACGTGATATTCTACTATAAGTAATGAGTGTCTTTCCATAAATTATTATTATCTAAGGGTTTCATTACTTGAGCTGGAGGCTTCTACTATTCTCACCTGTGGACCAGTAAATATAATACAAACCTAGGGCAACACACTCCTAGCCACTATTCTCACCGGTGGACTGGTGTACATAGGACAACATACTTCTAGCCACTATTCTCACCTATGGACCGATATATAAATATGATACAACCCAGGCAACACGCTCCTGACCACCGTTCTCACCGGTGGACCGGTATAAATGGGGCCGACTCAAGTGATCTTCCTATTTAAGTAATTAGTGTATCATTCATATATTATTAGTTTAGATATCACACAACCATGCACAACCCATGCATGACTCGTAGCCTACTAACTTCCTGGGCCAACCTTGGCCCCATGGAAATTCTAACTTTCCAAGTATAAGGTAACCTCACCCCCTAATGACCTTTCAAGTCCCAAAATCATCAAGCACAACAAGCATGCCATTAGAACTCTTTTACTTACGAGTCATAGCCCCTTTACCCCATTCCTCACAGGCAATAACAATTGGCCCCTAGGGTTACCCATCGAAACCCTAGTTTGGCTCAAGTGGGCTTAAATAGGGCCAACCTATCCCCCCTACTTATTTAGCCCTAACCTCCCACAACATGCATGTGCTACCATGTACATCCATCCCCCAAGGTTTTGTAGCATAACTCCTCCATTATGCTCATGCAATAATGACCTCCTCAAAAGACTACTCTTGAAACCCTACTCTCCCTTTTATATTTGTATCCACTCCTACATATCCCACCTAACCATTTAACTTGTCACACATTGCCCACAAAGCATACCCAACATCCTAGTTCGGAGGCACAACCCAACTTCCCCATCTCCCACATATGATAATGACCTACCATTAAGGTTTTAAACCCTTAAAACTGTAATTTCACCCCTAGTACTTTCCTATCTCCCAGCATCCAAATACTCCCCACATATTTGCCCAACTACCCAAAAACACATCATCTTCCCCCTCCCCATAACCTTCCTTCATAATCCTCACTCCCTTAGTCACTCCCAAACATAACCACATTAAGCTGACTCAGCCCATAAATGGTCAACTCTCTCTCCATGCAACATTTATCCTAATCCCCATTTATAATTATCATACTTGTTATTCAAAATTTTTATAAGGAATATTTGGTTAAATCTTCCCCTAGGGTTTCCCCATATGCCATCTCCCACAATATTGACCCAAAATACCCCTAGGCCTTTAAACCCTAAATCGGCCTCATAATCTAAAATACACAAATTTCTCAACAATTCTCAAGACATGAAGTATCACATAATTAAAATTTGACAACAACATATAAACTAAGAAACCAATACCACACATGCTCTTACCTTAGGTCCTTGCAAGCCAAGCTTCGCAATAACCTTATAACATATATATTTCATGCAGGTATACACTTTTCATACAACATAAGCATAACAACCCTAACTATAACTGTATCCTTACCGAAATGGATCTGGTCTTGAAGCAATAAAACCTTACACCTCCTCTCCTGTGAACATCCATATAATACCTAAAAATGGGAACACCCAAATCAGGCCAAATTATTCTTTTTTCTTTTCTTTTTTTATTTTCTTAATCAAAATAATAATAATAATAATAATAATAATAATAATAATAATAATAATAATAAGCTTAAAATGGACGAAGAGGGGACTGATGTGACTAGAATAAGCAAGAGGAGTGGATGATGGTGCAGCGATGATCACGACAGCAGTGGTGGCGATGCGAGGTGGAGTGTCTTTTGGAGTGGGGCTTGATTCTTTGGGGTTTTGGATGGTGCTAGTACTAGATGTACTAGTGGGAGGGGAGATAGTTTGTGGCAGCGGCGGTGGCTATGGTGGCTCAGCTGAGAGGGAGGGAGGAGAAGAAAAGGAAAATGGAGGGGGAAAGGTGGCGGAGAGAGCTAGCAGCACAGGGTGGGCACCTATGCAAGAGGTGGAGGTGCAGGGAGAGGGAAATGGGTCAGTGGTGATGGTGATGGAGTGATGTGGTGTAGAGTGGCACAGGGTGGCACAACCTGCCCATTTTGCACACTCAAGGAGAGGAGAGGAAGGGGGAAAGAAGGAGGTGAAGGGATTAGTAGGTGTAGGGGATGTAGGGAAGGGAGAGGGGTAGAGTTGGGGTGATAACATGGCCTAGCTACGGCAACAGCAATAGCTAAAGGTAGGGGCAGGGGAAAGTGCAGTAAGGATGGATGAGGGAGAAAGAGAAGATAGGCAGAGTTAGGGGTAATTATAGGTGGTGGGGGAGGATAAGAATAAGAGGGGAATGAGACAAGGGTGGTCGGTACCTGGCAGCCAGCGGTGGCAAAGGGAAGGACGGGCAGGCCTTCATGCAGGGGTACAAGGCGTGCAGGGGGACCGTGCAGGAATATGCTAACATGCATGCCCTACATGGCTAGAAAGGGAAAGGGGGAGGGGTTAGCTGGGTGCAGTTGTGGTTGGGGTAAAAATGGCAACAGGGAGGGGGTGCGTAGGTCATAGGAGGGAGGTAGGGGATGGAGAGAGAAAGGGAAAAGGAGATAAAAGGGAAGGAGGGAAAATTATAAGAGAAGAAGATGGATTGGGGCGTCACCAATGGAGAAGAAAGGGGGCTTCTAGGCCAGTCGAGGGAAAACGAAAGGAGAGGGGAGGGGAGGTGGGCTGGGCCACTGCAGCACATCCTAGATGGGGGAAAAGAAGAAAAAGAAAGAAGAAGGAAGAAAGAAAAGGAAAATAAAAGAAAGGAGAAAAAGGAAAAATAAAAAGAAGAAGAAAGGGGGAAAGAAAGAAAAGAGAAAAAAAGGAGATGGTGGGATTTTTAGGTAGTTTGGGGGAATAAATAAAATAATTAAAAATTATAATATTTACCTATAATTTATCTTATGCTAAATAATTAAAATAGGGCTTCTATATGATAAATTTTAAATCTCATATTATTATTATTATTATTGTTGTTGTTGTTGTTATTAAGATTATAATATGTACCTATATTTTATTTCATTTAATATTTTATTATTCTATTATTTATTCTTAGGAAAACATTTTGGGATATTACAACATTTCCCTGTCATTTCTCCCCTCCTTGAATTGTTCATTCCTACCTTAGCAACCCCTTAGCACACGCCAAGGTTGTTGTTTCTCCTCCTCTCTTTCTCGACATCATCCACCAATTCTTCCTCTTTTGTTACATGAGTTTCAGTTGGCTTCCTTGCTGCTTTGCTCCGGTTGGTTAGTTATCCTTGAGTTATTTTAGTAATTTTGGGTTATTGTTGTGTAATATTAATTGCTATACATGTGTTAGTGAGTGTTAAGTTCCTAGGTAATTCTTGAGGATCTTCAAGAAGATTTTTGTGTAAGCTTGGATTAGGTAAATTTAATCACTCATAAGGCAATAGAATTTATGTGCAAGCATTTTAGGATTATTTAGATTTAGGATTTTTCTATGGTTTTACATTCTCTAAGTATTATGGCATGCATCATAAAGTGATAACATATTAAATGAATGGGTAATATGTTATATGATTTATGTGTGCATGTCTAAGGTTTTGTTAGGATTTTCATTCTTGTTAAGTTATGATTTGAATGCCATGATAAATATCTCATGATTACTAATGCATGGTAGCTATGATTACTATGATTTACATGGGAGTATATAATCATGATTAGGATTAGCTTATGATAATTTTTATTCACATGACCTAGGGTTAGAGATATTTTTCTACATATATCATGATGATAATTTTTCTATTTAAATATTGTATTATGCTTTAAATATGTATATACATGCTACATGGAATATGTGATATGTGAGAGTTGCATAATTAAGGTTTTGTGCGCGCAACCCTCTAAATGTATAAAAAGTGAAAAATACAGTTAATCGCTACATTACAAAGATTAACTACATGCTAAAATAATGAGGATTATTTCCTTTCATGACAAATTTCATGTAATAGCAATGCTTGGTACGAAAAGGAATAAAATGATGAAATTAGGGTTTTAAAGGTATTTTGGTAATTTTGACCTAGTGTATCTTTTATGAAAATTGGGATTATTAGGATGACCTTAGACTTTTGATAGGTTGTTTTAATGTTGATTAGGCTTAACATAGATCGATGATATTAGGTTTTACCTTAATAATTGGAATAACAAGGAAATGGTTAACTAGGGAGATGGTAATTGTTGTGCAATATATGACATTTGTGATCACCTCATAAAATATTAATACTTAAACTTAAATACCTTGTGTTAGGAATGGTTGCTCTCTAGGATTAGTAACCTTAGAGATGAGGTGTTATCCCTCATTTGATTTGGTTTGTTGGTGTGTCATTGTGTCCCAGTAAGGCCATATTCTACTGTAAATTTGACCTACAAGCTCTATAGAGGGCATCATTACTTAAGGATTAGGTAACCGACGTTGGAGGATACCGTTTTTTTCTTGTGCACTAATATGACCAGGCGGACCGCTATATCCCTATATTTGAGAGTATGGGTATTGCGTCACCTTTAGGTTCCAATATGACTAGGTGTACCTCAGTATCCTTGGATTGATTGTATCCTCCTCAAATAATTAAAAATGAAAGTAACTATTGTGTAAGAAAAATGAAAAGAATTGTTTTGGATTTGTTGGTTTGATAGTCGTCTTAGTGCCCTGCCTTAGTATTTAAAATCTTTGTGACTAATGAAATATGTTTATTGTACCTTGAGATGATGAGAAATTAATTTGTAGGTTTTACTATTGAGATTGAGACTTGATATTACTTATATTATTTCATAATTATTGTATGTGGTTATGGTACTTGCTTTCTGCTCAGTATGATTTTAGATTATTGTGTGTCTATATGTAATGTGAGCATGCTACCTTTTGTGAGGTATTGTGATTTACTTAGTACGAAGAAGTCATATTGATACTACTTTTGCAGATGACTACGTGAAGGGTATGGTGTAACACCCCGATTTTTACTACTAAAAAATTTCGTTTTACAGCGGAAGTAATTAAGTAAAATATTGGGGATTACTGTCGTAATCGACATAATTCTAGTTTATGCAACCATCCTAACATCAATTACAAGGCTAAAATATTTAAAGAAATACAAGAAAATTAGAAACAAAAGAACATTTATAGTACAATACTAAGTTTGGAGCCTAACTCCGAATTTAACGATATAAGATACAAAAGAGGGGATACAATGGACCAAGAGTCCAAAAAGGGTATCCAGTTAAATATATCGA
The DNA here is from genome assembly GCA_030549775.1 of Tamarix chinensis. Classification (NCBI taxonomy): domain Eukaryota; kingdom Viridiplantae; phylum Streptophyta; class Magnoliopsida; order Caryophyllales; family Tamaricaceae; genus Tamarix; species Tamarix chinensis. The sequence continues at coordinate 48,951,081 of CM060177.1, read as the reverse complement.
CCGGATAAAAATTACTCTTCCCCCAACCATTAACATAGATTAATTCACTCATTCCCACATAAGGCGTCATAGGTTGCATAATCATTGAGTTGATCTTCTAAGACCTACACATATGATTCACAACCTTCTACTCATGGAAATGAGCATCACCCATAAAATGGATCGTTGGTACGCTACATACTGAGTAAGGGAACAATACTATCATAACAGAGATACAAATATCACATGTTTTGACTTTAGATACTAAAGGAATAACCAAATAAATAAAACACCTCATAAGATAGAATATGATCTCGATTCCTTCATTTAAGTATAATCCATTTTCATTCTTTTATATACATTGAGTGCTGGAACCCCACTATTCTTAAACTGTTGGAACGGTATGAAACATCATCTCAGGGACAATACACCTGAACCACTATTCTTTCTGGTGGAACAGAGATTAAAAACATCTTCTTGGAGCAAAACGCCTCCGAGCTACCATTCTCTTCAGTGGAACGGGAATACATACATACATACATACATACATACATACATACATACATACATACATACATACATACATACATACATACATATATATACACACATATATATATGTAGAAAAATATATCACCTTAGTCCCGATTCACGTATTCTTCCACTTTAAATCATTAGTATCTTTTCCATAGGTTATAATGTTACATTTTTATTTCATGATGAGTAGGGGCCCCACTATTATTAATCCGATGGAATAGACTGAAGAATAGTATCAGGTCAAAATGCTTTCCAGCCATTATTCTTTCTGGTGGAATGGAGATTAAAATATCCTCTTAGAGCAAAATGCTCCCGAGCCACTATTCTCCTCAGTGGAACGAGAATACATACATACATACATACATATATAGAAAAATAGATCACCTTGGCCCTACTCACGTGCCCTTTCACTTTAAGCGATTAGTATCTTATTAAAGATTGATTTTCAGGCATAGAACTCATTAAAACATAAATACATATAGCATAGGTCCAAGTCCTTAAGTCATTTCAAACCCAAATTACACTCCCTTTAGTATTCATTCTCCCATATGGATTATTCTACACATATTATATTATATTATCTTTAAATCTCATCATTATTATCATACCCAAAATGCATGATCTAATTCCCATATATACTTTAATGATCTTATCCTACCCAAATTTCACATATTTGTAATAACACTTCCCACGAAATTTTCATGATTAATAATTTCGATAGATAACCTCTAAATCTTAGACATGGAATAATGGTATTATCATTAGAAGACAGTTTGCCCAAAATTATCCATTAAATCATTTAAGGACCCCAAATAACAATAATACTTCCAAGAATTTCTCATGCTATTATTATCATATTTTAATCTTCCTAACATATAAATAACAAAATTTCCTTATTATCCCATAATGACCAAGTTACCCTTAAGAACAAATAAAAACCTTTATTTTATAAAATATTATATATTCCACATACATTATTTTTCAAGTCCATAAATAATCATCATGCCTCATGAGAATTCTTAAGTCCATTTATCAAAACTCGTTTAACCCATGTTTCATATTATAATATATATTTCCACAAATATGACATTATCACAACAAAATAATAATAGTACCTCTTACCGATTCTTACTTTCTTTTTACAATATAATATCCTTAAGTCCATATTTCATACCATGAGATATATTTCCACAAATATGACATTATCACAACAAAATAATAATGGTACCTCTTACCCATTCTTACTTTCTTTCAATAACATAATATCCTTAAGCTCATATTTCATACCATAAGATATATTTCCACAATATGACATTATCACAACAAAAGTCATAACATAATGGTGCATCTCACCCATTCTTACTCCCTTTCAACGTAATATTTATATCATCACAAAATATCATGATCAACACATGTTACATCATATATCAATAATATAATAAAAACACATATAATCACAAAATATCATGATAAACACATGTTACATCATATATCAATAATGTCATAAAAACACATATAAACATACAAGAAAATAACACCAAAAATCCTAAACATCGAATAGTATCCTTACCAACTAGGACACGGGCTCTAAGCACGCAAATACTAGACTTCCTCCTCCGAAGCTACTGGAATACCACCTATGATAAATAATAAAATTTATGGTTAGGCTCGAAGAATAAATCGAAGGAGAAATCAAGGTAAATAGGGTAAAAATAGAAATAACCGTAGTCAAATAGAAGCTTGAGATGGGTGGATGTGTAAAGGAACATGCTATGGTCAAATTTTGGTGGTGTTTGGACAAGGTTTGGGGGTAAAAATAGGGGTGCACGAACAAAAAATAGGAATTTACATAGTTGTGCCGCAAACCGTGCAACCTTGGTTGAGAGAAAATAACACATGGTCAAGCAGTGTAAAAGTTAAATGGCTGTGCTGCAATAGTACACACCAGGCCGAGAGAAAAGATCATGCACGGTCGGACAGTGCAAAGGTTACATGGCTGTGCAGCAGGAGATTTTAAGTGTTGCACGGTTGTGCAACAGGCAGTGCACAGGTTGTGCACTCTACAAAAGTGCAACAGATAAGGGAAAGAAGAAGGGAAAAGAGGAGGTGGTCATCCGTGATGGACGGCGATGGTGTTGGGGAAGGTTGGGGTGACCTTGGTGGTTGATCCACCAACTAATGGGCGACGAGTGGCGGTCGAGGTGGTGCACGGTGGTGGATTGGTGGTGCACAGACTAAAAATATGGATAGAAGGAGGAAAAAGAAGAAGAAAAGAGAGAAGGAGTCAATGAGAAGGAAGGAGTGCTTGGGTAGAGTTTTGGACACAAAATGGCAGAATGGAGGCAAATTGAAGGGAAGAAGAGTGTGTAGTATATATATATAGATATACATGTGTGCGTATGTGGTGTGAATCAGGGAAGAAGAAAAAGAACAGAGAGTGTGCGATGGTGATGATGGTGATGGTTGTAGAGGATGGTTAGGAGTAGGGTAGTAGCTGCAGGGTGAGGGTAGTAATAGTTGTATGCAGGTGTTGCGTGAGAAGTAAAATGGAAGGGAAAAATGGAGTGTGCAGAGTGTGCATATAGGTGTGCAGTTGGGCAGGGATAAGGAAGTAGAAGGAGAAGAAAAAAAGAATAAAGGAAGTAAGGTAATGGGTGATGGGTGATGGATGATGGATGCTGAAAGGTGATGGTGCAAAAGTGTAGATGCAAGTTGCAACATTTTTCAAATTTTGCAGCTTAGACTAACAGGAGAAAGGAGAAGAAAGGAAAGAAAAGGAGAAGGAGAAGGAAAAGGAAAAAGAGAAGGATTGGGGGATTAGTTTAGGGGTGATTTTGTATTAGACTTAAGTAATTAAGATTAGTGATAATTTTAGCGGGTTTTGATTTTGGTTTTTGAATTACGATTTATCTGAGTCAAGGTTTTGGATTCGGTTAATGTTTTGGGATTAAAGAATTAAGTTAAGGCTAAAAATCAGATTTATTGATATTAGAATCAAATTAGGGTGTTAATGACGTGGGATTAGGCTAAGCAAATGTTAGGGGCATTACATATGGAGTGGCTCCAGATATACTATCGTGATAAGGAAGAGATCCCATTTATGGAGTGGGCTTTAGGGTCTAAGAGAAAAGACAAACCGGTGTTGTGCCTATGGGGACCTTTTTTTATGTAATTGATTTTTTTTTGGACTCTTATGTCCCTTGGTGTTTTTGATTTTCCATTAGTGTACGAAGTATATTATCCACAAATTTTGTTTATGTAATGTCTTGTATTCCATTGTTTTGCTTTAGTTATGATTTGTTTTAGTCTTAGCACTTGGCATAAGAAAGGTGAGGGAACTGAATGTATGCTAAGTGTGGTAGTAACACCCTTTAATTTTGTAATTAACACTTCTACAAAACAAATTTTGTAAGCAGTGATAATGGGGGTGTTACAATGACTATGAGAAATATTCAGAGGAGATATTTAATTTAGATATGAAAGAGATAAACAATCTAGCTTTGATGTTTGAACAATAAGTACACAATAATTCTCAAGAAAATTTAAAATTATGAAAGTTGAGAGAATTAAATGCTTGAGAAATATTGAGCAAAAAGAGTCTGATTAATATCAATTAATGGCTCATAAAATTTGGTGGTAAAATAAATTCAAACCTTCTATTATATGTGTTCAAAGGTTCATAGTCATTGGTAAGAATTTAATGCTCGACGGGTCAGTCAAATAGTAAAAAAAAAACTTGCACAACTAATCACAAACCACCTGACTAGTTTCCCTTTTCTCTTAACCGAAAAATATTACCACAATAAAAAAAATAGCTATTGTAGGTGTAACACCCCCAAATTTACTACTGAAAAATTTCGTTTAAATCGAAAGGTTTAACAGAAGCGGAAGATTTAAAACTGTAAACTTGGGGGTATTACCGCCACACTTAGTACCGGACCGGTTCACTCATACCGTCCCGATACTAAGTGCTAAGGCTAAATCAAACCATCGTTAACAAGAACCATCCAAAAACATAAGTTCATAGCCATCATAAATCATTCAAGAAACAAGAGTCGACCACAGACAGTGTATTGTTTAAGATTACAACTTAGGAGTCCCACTCCAAAATACGAACATAATACAAATGCGGCATCTCAAGATAGACAGAAACTAGGATAGTAAAAGAGTCCGGCGAACTCGCTCTCGGCCCCAACCAGGATAGGCTCAACACTCGGCCCCATCCGATGCCTCGTAGGTATCGTAGGCATCGAAGACATGATCTCCTACCTGCACAAGGTCAGATGGGTCTTCTGCTCGTGGGAATGAGCAGCACCCATGAAACGGGTGATCAGTACGCTACGTACTGAGTAAGGTAACAGACGAGCTAACGGCCAACACATAGAACACATGATGCAAGCATAACACATAGGTGATATACGATAACACACATGATAAAGTCTGGTTACTTTTCCGGTGACTTACTCTTTATTCTCATTAATAATAGGTCCAATCCACACGTATTCCTTAGTAGTCCATGTGAGTGCGAGAACCCCACTATTATAGCCGGTGGACCGGAAGGTATACACTCAGGGCAGAACGCTCCTGACCACTATTATTTGCCGGGACCGGTCTCCAGGGCAAGATGCTCCTGGCCACTATTATTTGCCGGTGGACCGGTCTGGCCCCGACTCACATGGTGTTTCGCTGTAAGTGCTTAGTGCATTTTTCATGGTTTAACTTACTTTGGTTTGTCGAGCACGAAATCCCCCACTATTATAGCCGGTGGACCGGAAAGTATACACTTAGGGCAGAACACTCCTGACCACTATTATTTGCCGGTGGACCGGTCTCCAGGGCACCCCGGCTCCTGGCCACTATTATTTGCCGGTGGACCGGTCTGGGCTCGGCTCAACAATCTTTCGCTTTACGTAATTAATGTCTTATCCGTGTCTTATTGAATCACATCACACCTTTGACATGCATGCGGTTGATACTCTATCTCTTTCCCCTCTAGAGGGACCGTCCCATATTTTGAGACTCGCACCTCTTCTCACACCCGACATCCATCCCCCGTAGATTTAGGTAAAGTGGCATATAGTAAGACACAAATCCCAAGGATATAGGCCATCCCAACACATATGATATCGCCTCTGCATGTTCTCATCCCTCTAGGGTTCCTCCCCGGATACCCTAATCGGACCTATATGGCCCAACTCTTCCTTACTTACCCAAACGCTACGTTATTCTCTACCTCGCACCTCATTCTTTATTAGGAAATTCCCCAAATGTATTTCTTTATCTCCCAAGTTCACATGTGACCATCAAAACCCTAGTTGGCCACTCAAACCCTAATCGACCACGCCAACCCTAGTTGGCTGCACCAAACCCTAGCACTTTACTTCTTCAACAAGTAACCTCCCTCTTTCACCCCAAAATATCTTCTTTCATCTAGAAACCCTCACCCGTCCTTTATACAAGTGAGTTTTCACCCTCAACCCCATACTCCTCCTTGATCATTTTTACCCATATACCCTTCAAATTGCTCATTTCCTCCCCAAAACCCTAATCGGAACCCCTAGACACCCTTACACCGACCCACGTGAAATTTTGCGCCCAAGTCTCCAATGGACCCATAACTTTGACATTATCTTATTTACTTCCTAAATAAACTTTCCTCACGTAAGATTCATCCCCATGCAGACTTTAAATACTCCATGCAGACTCCCCAACACACACTCACTCACAAAACCCTAATCGGGTCCTTTATGCACCAACTCACGTACTATTTTCATACCGAGTATCCAATCACTCTAAGACTCTCCAAAACTCTTACTTACAACCCAAATTAACTTTTCCCACGTGAGGATCACGCCCATGCAAGGTCTAGTTTCCCCCATGCAACTTTCCCACATACGCTTTCCCGTTGTTCTTTTATTATCATTTCATGCTACTCAAACCCTAGCATGCATGTCCTAGAGGGCCATAACAAGTCACATCATCAACATATACATCAACCATGGAACATGTCATGCACGTATAATATAAGGCACACACAACGTACCTCATGATCCATGCTGCGCTACACAAAACAGGTTACTCATAACACATGCATAATACACATCAACATGGCACACTCATCATTCATCAACACATTATATTACACATAGCACAAGGCCATAGCTTCGTCCTTACCTAGGTAGGCACCAGGCTTGGAGCACGCTCCTCTAGCTCCTTAGGGCTTTGGTCAGGGTTACCTATAAAAAGGGAAAAATGCTAAGTATTAGTTTCCCTTCTAATTACTATAAATCCTCATGCTAGTTTTACGGTTAGGGTTTTTATTACTAAAAAGGGTTTTATACAAAACTAGGGTTTTTACCTTAGCATTAGTATACTAAATATTAGTAGTCAAAATATGTTTATTTCTAATACCTATTGTTACACTTATATTATTAAGCCCATTAGTTCCATTCTTATAATACTAGTGTTCACTAGTCATAGTAAAATAGTGATAATAATAATAATTATAATAAGACCACTAATAGTGACACTTATGTTTCAAGTAATAGAACTCTAGCATTTTTAAGATTAAGTCTAACAATGGTGTTGGGTTTGAAATAATAATATTATAAGGTCACAATATTTCAAGTAAATTATTCCTAAGGGTGATAATGATAATAGTAATAATGCTAATAATAATGATAATAATAGTAATAGTAACCATAATAACCCTAGCAATAATAATAACAATAACAATAACCTAATATGGTTAAGCATTAATAATAATAACCTTAGTAAGGTAATAGAGATAATAATAATAATAATAGTAGGGTTGTTAATATTAACACTTATAAAATAAACTAAGGTTGAGAATAATAGGAGTTAGGGTTCCAAGAGATGTTCGTATGGTAAAAATGATAACTTTAATATCAGAAGTCATAATATTAGAAATGATAATAATAATAATAATAATAATAATAATAATAATAATAATAATAATAATAATAATAATAATACTAGTAATGAGTGTAATAATAATAATAATAATAGTAATAGTAATAATAATAATAAGTGTGATAATACTAATATTAGGTATAAGCCACTATAGGTGGCATAAGAGAAGGGTTTTGGGGTTCAAGTGAGTGGAAGACCACTTGAGAACGGTGGTGGTCCGGCGGCGGCGCGAGGCGGCGGCGGCGGCGATGGAGGAGGAGAAGAGAGAAAAGGTGGGGAAAAGTGGTTAGATGGGAGGAGGAAAAAGGAAGCTAAGTGTGGGGGAGGAGACAGCAGGGAGAGGGGAGTGGAATGAGGGTGGTGGCGTGAGCAGGGCGGTGGCGCGCGGTGGCAGATGCGGCGGCCGAAGGAGGGTGAAGGTGGTGGGAAGTGGTGGAGACCGGTGGAGAAAGGAGCAGGGAGTAAGGATGGTATGGGAAGGTAGAGGAGGACCTGCTGGTCATTTTGGGAGGTGGAGAGGAGGTTGATGACAGCGGAGGTGGCGGCAGAAGGCTGCGCGAGGTGGCGGGGTCGATTTTTGGGCCAGGGACTTCGCACGGCTGTGGCGGCACGTGCGAGGTAGGAACGGGAGCAAAGATGGTTTGGTTGCGTGGAGGGTGGTGCAGGGAGTGTTTTGGTACGTGGCGGTGGTCGCGGCGGTTGCTAGAGGCGACGGAGCGGGCGTCTGATCTGACGGCGGCGAGGCAGGGTTTCGGCAAGGTCCAGAGGAGAGGACTTGCCCTGGGCCGTTCAGGGGGTATTTATAGGCGATTGAGGTGGGGAAAACGACGAACGGGAGAGGTGTGGCACGCGGGGGCAGGTGCGGCAGGCTGCCGTTCGGCGGTGGCAGCCGGTCGCAGGTCTGTGGCTTGCAGGCCTGTTTGGCTGTGTGCGGAAAAAGGAAAGAAAATCAAGACGCGTGAGGGCTAGGAGGGTTTTGCTGGGTTGATTCGGGAACGAAAGGGACAGAAATGGCAGAAGAAGGACTGCCGGACGGCAGGCCGAGTTAGCGGCGGCAGGCGCGAGTTGCAGGCCTGGCGAAGAAGACGACGGGCGGGTAGTTGGACGGCGCTAAGAAAAGAGAGAAAAGAGACGTCAAGAAAGATACGATATTAGGGAATAAAAAAAAATAAAATATATAAACCGGCGGTCGGCAACGGTTATAACCTTCTTAAACTCGAAGTATCGTTTCATCATTCAGGAGGTCGAGACGCGGCGTCGAGTCGTGGCTGGCAACGGCTATAAGGTTCATAATCGCGACGCGGCGCTTCGGGGTCCTCGGAGTCAAAACGCGTCATTGCGGAATCAGCGGACGAGGGCCAGCGCGCGGCGCTGGGCCGTGGGAGGGAGAAGAAGGAAGTTTGGGCCGGGCGAGGCCCAACTCCGGCGGAAACGTAGAAGAAAAAGAAAAAGAAGGAAAATAAAAAGGGAAAAGGAAAATAAAAGGATGTATTTAGGGTTTTGGATTTTACATGAATTATTTAGAATATTTTTGGGCTATTTAGGGTATTAGTATTTATAAAATATTAATTAAATTCCCTTTTTACTTATTTTAGACCATTTTAGATAAACCCCCTTAACCTCCAAGCTAATTAGGAAAAATACCCAAATTTCTTCCAATTAAATTCTTTATTATTTTCCTCTTAATATACCTTAATTAACTCTCTACATTTTAATAATTAAATTTGTATAATTAATTTTCCTAATAATTCCTTATTAGGCCAAAATTTAGAAATTAGGATTTTGGGGTATTTCAGTAGGAGACCATTTGATTGGTATAGAAAAATCAGTTGAGTGGTTAAGGATTAATTAACCAAATTGAGCACAAGGTGAAGCCAAACTTATTTTGGATCGAGCAACTAGTCAATTGATTACCCACATACACTTGATTAGTTTTGACTAGTGGAGTGGTTAAACAACCATATGAGTTGTTGGGTTCAAGGTCGAGGCTAATGACTTTTTAAGATATCCAGCCAATTGACTAGTTTTTGTTACTGATAAAGGAAATAATATAATTTAGCCCAAAGTTGAAGCAATACTTATAATTGAGGCATTTAGTAGTTGAGTGATGTGCCAGAAAACTAGATGTTAGGTTATCCAATACTCAATACCTTTGAAACCCTAATTTTATTTAGGAACTAGCTTGATTTATCCTAAAATCGGTCGACTAGTACAAGTCTGACACTTAGAAATTCATTTTTCCATTTAAATCAACTTTAAAACCTTTTAGTATCGAAACATTTAAGAAAGTTTAAAAGCATATCTTCGAGAGAATTTCATAAGTCAAACATGCATACAACTTTAGCTTAAAAAGCTTAGTAAAATCCACCACATACACAAGTTTTTTTTCCCATAGGCCTAGCTAAAAGAACAAAAATGAAGCCTTGGGTAAAGTACATATGTAATTGACTGTCAGAAGCATTACCAAACCCTGAAAAGTAAATGTCATATAATGATTGTGAAGACAATTACAAAACACTTTTATTAAAATGCTAAGAGAGAGAAATTTAAACCTTAGATCTCTAGTATACAAGAACAAACATTTACTACTAGATCAAACCTATTGTAAAGATTTTGCTGGGTATTTTAAATATAATTCTTGATTTGATAAATGTAGAGATTATAATGTTCTTATGTTTTGTCTGATATGATGTTAATGATTCATTGGCGCATGAAAACAAAATGCTAAAACAAATATCACTAACTAATCTTAAATTGAAATGCAGGCAAAAGAGCTCGTCAAGGTTCAGAGTTTCATTGCAAAATCAAGGAGGCAAGTGAGGCCAAAAGCTTTGGCTCTTAAGCTCACTTTGACTGCTTTTGTCTATCGCCTTTGGCGGGAATGCAACAGTAGAATTTTCCGGCACAGCAAGAGCTAAAGCTTATAGCCAGGGATCTTGCTTACAGAATGTCATACTTATATACAAGCAAATGTTTTCAGGGTTTAGTTGAGTAAATTGACAGCTTTCATGTATAGCTTGAACATCGAGTCGCATTTGGTCTCTTTGTATGTGCTTCATGCCTATTTTGGTAGTAATAATAATTTACATTACGTACCAAAGAAAGGGGGAAAGTTTGCAGTTTCATGGCCACATGACTTGCGATCTATAACTTGGGCTACATAATCAAAATAAATACTAAGGCCTCTTTCTTCTTGATTCACCATTACACACTCTCATCAGGAAAGCACACAAACATGTTAACTATCGTTTTGTTTTATTTTTAGCTTATTTTTTATTTATTTGCTGTCTACACTACTGTTGTCGTAGTTATCATAATGTCTGTATAGAAATTTAATTCCCTATGTTTGTAAAGGTAATCTCCTAATCTACATATTTTTCTGCGTTATTTTAAAAAAATAAATTACACAGTAAAATCTAGCTGCGGATTCATTCCCATATTCCCTCATTTTAACCAGCACAAGAATGACCAAAGCATAACTGGAATGTAATAAAAAAAGGTACAATTATCAAACGCATGATGCTTGCTAGATGAAAACACCAAACTTTCATGGTCACTTGACTACAACCTTGGAGCTTCAGGAAAAATTCAGAAGAAAAAATTATCGCACGCTTCCCTGTTATATTTTATTGGTAACAGAATTAAGTATGCCAACATATCAAGCAAAGAATAAAGAAACACATAATTGATAAGCTTTGGGCTAAGACAAAAACATAAAAATTAAAAGAAAAACATTAGTATTTTAACCCCGGAACTCGCATAACATACACTAACATGACTATTAGATAACATCATATCATTCTATAAGAATGTTTCTTCACAAGTAAATTAACACAATTCCTTTCAACTCAGTCACATATACAATCGGATTATAGGAAAAGAAACTATTTCTTAATGCCTCTTTGTTTAGTCCTCTTTTTGTCGTAACAACCTTCATCCTCACTGCTGTAGTCATCATCATTATCATCACCACCACTATCATGGGAATGCACATCATCATCACCATCAGACAAAGGTGAAGGATCAAGCCGGGCAGCATCCATGGCCCATCTCATGACCTTCTCAACCTCATCACCATCATCACTATCATCCTTGTTAGCTAATTTAAATTTCTCATCAGAATTAAGCTCCCTAAATTGGTCTGAATTGTTTAACTCATGAGACGCTGGTACCGATGATGAAGAGCCAGAGGGAGATGGTTTTGTTAAAGATGCCTTGAGAGCAGAAAATCTTGCTAACAAATCATCTGGGTCATCTTCTTGAAGTTTAGAAGACTCCTGGCTCCCATTTGTGATATCAGATGACGTTTTAGCTGACAGAGCTGGCTTTCTAGCAACAGAGGAACCCATATTTGAGGGTTTGAAAGCGATGATCAAGGTCAGGATCAAGATCTGGGTGAGTATCATGAGCCATGTGAGAGTTGACATTGAGTTTCAGCATCACTGCATCTTCAGCTTGCCTTAACATCTCTTCAACCTCGTTATTTTCAGGCTCTATATTCTTTCTTTTGCTATTATTCATGACTTCCAGCTATTCCTCCCACCCACCGCTAGTTATTCTGAACGGCTTCTGCCACGCAAGTTAGTGTCACCTTCACCTGACCAGCTCGAAAATGAGATAGGAACAGAGCTTCACATATAATCTGCAGAGTTAAACACCCTTTAAGACACTATTTTTCTGTAAAATGCTTATACTTGATGCCAAGCTTACATTCAAGTAATATTCTTCTCTTTTCCCCTAATAATATATGACAACTCCAATAAACTAAGAAAGAAAATCAAGTCAAACTCTTTCTTCCACTTACATATGAGGAAAAATGAAGGGGGTTTGTTCATAGGCAACTCCTTCCAGCAAATAAACCATGGAAACTAGTAAAAGCTTGTACGTAAAATAAAACGAAACCGCATAACGTCAAATATTAGCCTGAAAATATTTTAGAGGATGGGACTCGTTCATATTCAAGGAACAGGTTAAGCGATAATCTAGAGAATGGGACTCGTTCATATTCAAGGAACAGGTTAAGCGATAATCTAGAGAATGGGACTCGTTCATATTCAAGGAACAGGTTAAGCGATAATCTAGAGAATGGGACTCGTTCTATCAAAAGCATCAATTAACAGCCTGAAACTTCAAAACATATAGACACAGGACATGGCATTTGAAATGTTCGATAAATATTACAGAAAATTAGAAAAAATCTTTGCTTGCTCAATGCTCATCCACCGTTAGGTAATCCGCAGGCTTATTGCGTACTTTTCCATCACAGATTTTTTTTTTTTGTGTTTCTCTGAGGCTATCACAAGCAATTCTTCAAAATATCACTTATCGGTGGTGTCACGACACATAACAAGGAAACATTTAATAAGTATAGTTCTTAAATCATTCAATTGACAAACTAACATAAAAATTCCAACCGCACGAATCATGAAAAAATAAAAACAAAACAGTTAAAAGACTAGGGTACACTAATTGAAGAATTTAAGAAGAAATCAAGACGATCACCTCAGCACGGCACAAGATCCAGCACAGGGGCAGTGAGCAGTCACCCTGTCGTCCACGACGAACAGCTGCCTGTGCGAAATGAGCCGCAAGCGGCGAGGCGATGATGATGGATGAATGGGACGCGATACTGCAACGTGATACTTGCGACACGGGGCGTTCGTCTTCGCCTAAATTTTTATTTTCTCAAGCGTATAAAACAAAACATTGATGGTATAAGAAATAATACTTCATTAATTCATATTTTAAAACACCGTCGTTATTTATTTTAAAAATAAATTTTAATTATTAATATTTTACTATATATTAATTAAAAAATATATATACTATTTTTATAAAAGTATTTTTAATACTAATATAATTATATATTTTTATAGTCCAATATATCACATTTTTATTAAAAAAATTGTCAAAATTTATTCTCAAAATATATGATAATACTATTCTTTTTACTCTTTCCATTTATGAAAAATTCATTATGTCGTTAAATTTTTGTATCAAAAAAAAAATTATTTTGGAAAATTCAAAGACAAATTTCTATTTTTACCTTCACTTTTTAATTATATATACATTAAATACTTTGTTATTTTTTATTAAAGAGTGTAAGTGTAATTCTAAAACAACTTTTATTATTTTCTTTAAAAAATTATAAATTGATGAAATGATTTTTTTATACCGATTAAGTAATAAAGTGTAACACCCCAAAATTCACTACTTTTTTAAAAAAAAACGGAAGAATTTAAATTTTAAAAACCTGTGAATTATTGGGATGTTACCGCAACACTTAGTACCAAACCAGTTTTCTCCGATCGTTCCCGTACCAAGTGTTAAGGCTAAAAAAATTAACATTAAACTCAAACCAAGAGTTCATAAAAGAAATAGAAATATCATAATATCAAAAATCAGAGTACGCATAAAGATTTACAAACCAATTGAGTACAATCAATCATAAGATAGAAATCAGAGTGCGAAATTAAAATTCCTCGAAAGGAATAATCTTACAATCAATAAAAGGTTTATTTGAAATACTCAATACAAGGTAATAAATCATAAAAAAATAAATGTGATACAAAAGAAATAACATAATAAAATAAAATCACATGAAGAGAAAATAGGGTCACGACACTCTCAAACTTTGAACCAAAACATGCTCAACACTCAGCCCCGCTGGATGTCCCGCCCACCTACACAAATTCAGAAGGACCTACTACTCGTGGGAATGAGCAGCACCTATGAAAAGGGTGATCAGTACGCTACGAAGTAAGTAAGGTAACCGTGCACTAAGGCCAACACATAACATCACATAAATAATGCAAAAGAAATAAAAGAGCATAATCCATCATGATAACATAATATCAAACAATCATTTAGGTAGATACACAAAGGCCCATTTATAATCCGAATTAATTACTTAATTAATCTCTGATCGAAATCGATTCACACCATACTTTTATCAAATCCATGCAAGTATGAAAGCCCCCACTATTATAGCCGGTGGATCGGAGACAAATAGGGCACAATGCTCCTGCCCACTATTATTAGTCGGTGGATCGGTCACACATAGGGTATCATACCCTAACCACTATTTATTACCGGTGGATTGGTTGGCCCCGACTCACATGGTGTTTTGCTATAAGTACTTAGTGTCTTTTAAGTGTCTTAGCAACTTAGATGTTTGGTTTATTAAGCTTGGAGTCCGCCACTATTATAGTCAGTGGATCGGAGGCACATAGGGTAATATACCCTAACCACTATTATAGCCGATAGATCGGAGACACATAGGACAACGCATCCTAACCACTATTTCTAGCCGGTGGATCGGTGGGACCCAGCTCAATAATCTTTTACTTTAAATGATTAATGTTTTAAGTATATTATTCAGAAGCTTTCACCCCAGACATGCATGGATCACTCCCTTTACATTTATCCTCCAACTGACCCATATCATATCATGAGAACCCTGCGCCTCCTAACTTGCCCAAACAACCTCTCCTCCATATCTTATCTCACATTAGAAGTCCATATTTTAAGTATATAGGTTAAGGCCCACTACTTTACACTGCCAAGTCCACTTCACATCTCACTCTAGAATTTTATCCCAAAACCCTAATTTAGGCCTCAATGGCCCATCTTACTCCACTTCACACAACCCAAATCATTTTAACACTCCACACACCACAACTCATAAATTACACCATCATAATTACACTTTAATCACCAAATACACATGATACCACAAAAACCCTAAGCAACCACACCAACCCCTAATTGTCCACACAAACCCTAGCTCGGCCTCCTACGTACCCTTATATTGCTCCACGTACTATTTTTCATTCAAATTGTTCAAACACCCAAACAACACTTACGTTACCTTCCTCACATCCCAAATCAATGATCCATACGTAAATTTCACTCTCATGCAGACTTTACACATCCTATGCAACCATTCGAATCTTTCATACGAAACACTAAAAAAAATCCCACGTGAAACCTTAAATTCAACCATGCAAAATCCTAGATGCATCCATACAAAACCCTAGATTCAATCCATACAACACCAAAGATTCATCCATACCAAACCCTAGATTCAATCCATACAAAACCAAAGATTCACCCATACCAAACCCTGAATTCAATCCACACAAAACCTTAAATTAGATCCTCCCATGCAACACTATAGAATATGCCATGCAAAACCCTAAGTCCATCCATACGAAACCAAAGATTCTCCCATGCACGACCGTAGATTAAATTCTCCCACACAAAATTATAGATTAGATTCTTCCATATAAAACCATAAATTAGATTCTCCCATATAACACCATAAATTAACTTCTTTTACATAAAACCATGCAAAACCAAAAATTAGATTCTCCTATACAAACCCATAAATTGGATTCTCCAATATAAAACCATAAATTAGATTCTCCCATGTAACACCATAGATTAGATTCTCCCTCGCGAAACCATAAATTAGATTCTCCCATATGAAACTATAAATTAGATTCTCTCATACAAAACCATAAATTAGCTTCTCCCATACAAAACCATAGATTCAATTCTCTCACACAAAACCATAAATTAGATTCTCCCATACAAACCCATAAATTTTCCATTTTATTCCTCCACTCATGGATCATTAAAATACTTAGGTCAACTCACATCCCTTGGTCAACTTATTTCCCCATTCTCCTTTTTCATCCTTTCCCCCACACAAACCATATTAACATCCTCGCATGCATGTCTTACAGGGTCACAACACATATCATCACATACCACAATATTTCACCACATACACATAGTACATATTCCATATAACAACACAAGAACATGCTTCAACTCCATGTCATACCACATACAAGATGATTATAATGATAAACATAGGATGAATAACATATAAAGAATATAATGCACATCAATAGACATAAGGCCTTAGTAACACCCTTACCTAAAATGACACTAGTCTTGGAGCACGCTCCTACGCCTCCTTAGGGCTTTGACTAGTCTCACCTATATTAGGCAAAAACTAAAATTAGATTCCCTCCTACCAAAATACTATTATTTACTAACTTATTTTAATACTAGGCTTTTGATAAAATACTAAAATAATAATAGCAAAAATACTAAAAATAATATCAATGTTAATATTGATAAGAATAATAAAAATAGTAACAATAATAATAATAAGGGCATTACTCAAAAGCATAGTGAAATAAGGACTTCGACCCCTTTACCAAAATAATACTAATAATAACATTAGTAAAATAAATAAAAAAATTTAGTAATAATAATAATAATAATGAAATAATAATAATAATAATAATAATAATAATAATGATAATGATAAAAAAACCATAATAATATTGCAAAAATGATAATAATCATAATGGTAATAATAGTAATGATAATAATTGAAGATAAAATGAAGTAGGGTTTCGACCCTACATTGAAAAATAATAAACTTAATAAATAATAAGAATAATAATAATAATAACACTAATAAGAATAATAAATGCTAGTGATAAAAATAATGATAATATTTATAATAATAAGACTTGATATTTATAATACCACTAATACAATTCAAAATAGGCACAATAGGGTTTCAGCCCTATATAGAATAATAATACCAACAATGAAAATAATAATATTAATAATAATAATAATAATAATAATAATAATAATAATAATAATAATAATCACATAACAATAATAATAATAATAGCAACACTATTAGTAAACTATTTGTAATAATAATAATAACATATTAATATTAATAATAAAGATAATAGCAACAACAACAACAACAACAATAATAATAAAATCAAATTAAAAATATAATAGGGCTTCGGCCCTCAATAGAAATAATAATAAAATCATTAATAATAATAATAATAGTAATAACAATAATAATAGAAATAATAATAATAATAATATATTTTGAATAAATGAAATAAAATAAAATAAAACTTGTAAAAATATGGAAAAGAATCGAGAGGGTCTAGGGTTCAACCTTAGGCTGGTGGTGACAGGCGGCACCGGCGGTGGCCGGAAAAAAGAGAAGAAAAAGGGGAAAAGTTGAAGGTTGGGAACAAAATAGGGAGAATGAAGGAGGGGGGTTGAGGTGTTTAAGACTGCCTAGAGGGAGAGAAGTTGAATGAGGGTGGCGGTGTAGCTAATGGTGGTGGCGCACGGTGGCGACGGTGGTAGCCGAATGGGGAAGAACAAGAGAAAGAGAGGAGGAGAGTGAGGAAGAGAAAAAGAAAGGTAGGGGATAGAGGAGGGTCTACAGCACAATTTGGGAGGTGAAAGGAGTGGCGTGGGTAGCAGCGGAAAAGGTGACTAATGGTGGTTTGAAGGGTGAAAGAGGTTGAAGAGAGGGTTGACTGGGGAGGGCAACTTCGCACAGCCGGGGTGGCTTGTGTAGGAAGAATCGAGGGATGATGGAGGTTTAGGTAGTTAGAGGGCAGTGCAAGGATGAGATGGGTAGGCAGAGATGGCGGTAAAGTTGGTCGGAGGCGGAGGCAACAGTGTCTGAAGGGGCGGCGGCACACAAGGGGGAAAGGTTTGGGTAAGGAAATCAAAGGCTCAATACAGGGCTATTATGGGGTTATTTATAGAGTGTAAATGAGAGGGTAGGGTTCTATGGGTCGGCGAGGGGATAATGCAGTTAGGGTTAGGGTTACCGGCGGTGAGGTTGCCGGCGAAATCCAGGAAGAACGTGGCAGGGTATGGCTAGCTGGGATAGGGAATCGCGCGAGAAGGAAGGGAAGTGAATTGGTCTATGTGGTCGTTGAATCAGGGGGAAGAGAGAGGAAGAAAAACGGTCGGTCAAAAGGGCATAATCGGCGGCGAAAAACTAGGGACAAGTGGTGGTGCAGGTCGTCGACGGAAATGGTAGGAGGAAGGAAGAAGAAGAAAGAAAGGAGGGTTGGACCAGCGGTTCGGGGAAGAAATAAAAGAAGAAAAAGGAAGGAACCTGGGCGGTCGGCGCGGTGAGGGGGAAGGATTTAAATGAAACGCAGAGTTTCGGTGGAAAAAGAAATGAAGAGCGGTGTTCTGGGGCTGGCCACGCTAAAGGAGAAATGGACGAAGGATTTGGGCCACGGGAAGAAAAAGGTAGGGAAAGAGGCTTGGGCCAGCGGTTGACAGGCCCGATTCGGGGGAAAAAGAAAAAGAAAAGAAGAAGAAAGAAAAAGAAAGAAAGAAAAGGAAAAAGGGGAAAAGGAAAAATAAAAATATGAGGGTTGGGTTAATTAAATTAATTAGAATATTTGGGATATTTAAAAATAATAATATTTAAATAAAATAATATTTAAATCCATTTTTAGGCTAATTTAGGATTTTTAAAAGATTTTTCATAAATTCCATTTTAATTAGCAAATCACCCAAATTTTCTCCAATTAAATTATTTATAAAATTAATATTAATTTGAAATTATTTTCTCCTTCTTATTTTAAATAAAATAATTTATTTAATTAATTTCCAAAATAAAATCCTTAATTAGCTGAAATACCCAAATTTCTTCTAATTAAAATACTTATAAATTTCTTCTTGATTTTTCCTAATTAATTTCCTTTTATTTTAATAAAAATAATTTATCTAGTTAATTTTTATGATAAAATCTTATTTAACTATAATTTTTAAAATTAGAATTTTTCAGGGTATTTCATAAAGAGTTAGTAATAGTCAAAATTTAGTTAGTTCACCAACTGGTGTGGTTATCAAGTTGCATCAACAGCTATCACTATCCTTTGAGAGGTGCATTATAAACTCATGCTATTTTTAACTAGTTGCAACAAAACTCACACTGGAATATTTGACTTACGTGAAACAAATTGAATTTTTTAATTTTATACTAAATTTGGTCTTAAACTTCGTAATTTCTTCTTTTGTAATTCTATAGCAAGGCTTTTCTATGAATTTGGATAATTGAATCAAGTTCATTGTAATTTAAAGTTTCTTTAGGTGTTTCTAGTTTTCATCCATAATACAAAGAATCAAACTATATGATTGGACATAATATAAGTACTAAAGGATGACATAGTTTGATTCTTAATGGTGCACCTTGGACCAGGAGCACCATAATACAAACCATGCATGGGACTACACCTTAGTCTGGGAGCGGTTATGCATTTTGTTGTTTCATGCTTTCCCAAATTTTCTCGGTGGGAGGTTTTGTGCTCTAATAAATTCAATGTATGGGGTTGGGTTCATTGTTCAAATGTTCTAGTTTCCTAGCTCGGTTTCTCACTTTGGTCAATGGAGTTTTGTAATTGGTCGCATTTTTTACTCAAGGGTACCAATCCCTATGGTAAGATAGTTCCAGGTTTTAAAGGCTTCCTCTTAGTAGAGAGTGAAGCAATGGAGTGTACTAACATTGTAATGTGGTTTTACCTAGACAAAAGATTTGCAATTACTTCCAAATCCTTCATAGAAGATGAGGATGGTACTCGCCATGATGCTTGTGTGGCAAATCTTTTTGGTAAAATGATTTATAAAACATTAATTATCAAAAACAAGTTTGACTCTCGGTGTTATGATCAATTGAGGATGATAATAAGAAGAAAATAACCAATTGAATTGATAGGATGAAATTAGAAAACAGAAAGGAAGAAGGGAAAGATGATGGTTGAAAAAGAAAATGGAGAGAGAGAGATAAGGGGGACAAAAGATGTATGCTAGGTAAGGGATGTAAAGCAAGTGTGAGTTTTTGGCATATAAATAAAACAATAGCTTAGGAGAGTAAGGTTTGGTTGCTAGAATAGCTTAGCAGCATGAAGTTTTGACATTATAGTAGCAACTTAAAGTTTGTATGTTCATAATGAGGTAACTTGGTGAGGAAAAGGGCAAGTTGATCAAGTTAGGGATATTATTTTTAAAACATTAACCGATTGCTTTCCAAATAACACCCTTTATTTTTTAGGGATCAAATATATGTCATTATATAGTGATAAAATGAAACTAGGTTGAGTGACAGTATTAAAATCTTAGATTCATGATATTATTATTCATTGTAAGCCCCATTCAATAAATAATATAATAAAAAGAAGTAATAGTGATAGCTTTTATATATATTTAATAGTTTTTTATTTATTTTAGATGTAATTTGTATGAAACTCCAGTAAAATATAATAATAATTAAAACATTCTAAAATATTATGAAAACTATAACAAATTGTGTATATAAATATAACTATAATCTTAACCTATAGCTTTATCTATAATAGATTATTGTAGTGCTTATGTGTCTCTCCTTTGTTCTTGTTCTAATTCAAAAATAAAATACCAAATGTCCCCCTAAGTTTTAAAATTGCTCAATTCAATTCACATAGTGAACAGTGCACCTTAACTACTATTTGGCCAGTGATTTAAAAATTGGATTGGCTGGTTCAAACGATCCGATTAGGGTATTAGGGTGTTCAATGGTATGAAACTATCTAATTTGGAAAATACTATATTGATTGGAAAAAATCAAGTTGGACTGAAAAAATTAGGGTTGGATCGGTTGATCTGGTTTGATTTAGTACACTCTAAACATCGTTGTTGCAATTGTAGGAAAATTAATTTAAGGGTGAATGACCCAGTTCGACCCAGTCAAATCGGTTGATTAAATTATACCGGAGCCCCACCATATTTTTTTTATATAAAAAAAATCAAAGTAATTTTTGATTAGATCACGATTGCATCAAATTGATCATGTACCAGAAAATCCACTAGACTAATTGACGATCTTATTTTTTAAAACACTGTATTTTGCCACAAATTTGTCATCTGAGTTATTCTTTAAATATTTTTATTTTAATTTCAATGGTGTTATGACTAGTGAAACACCAGTGAAAGGCCCTAGTTCTGCTCTTGTATGTGCCTCTAGTACAAACACTTAATGAGGTGAGAAGTGGTAGTCTAAATTTTTGTTTTTGATCAATTGGCACGACATATAACGAAATAAATTTTGTTTTCATTCTAAAGAAAATAAATGTTAGGCTGTGTGGATGTTAAAACTAAAAATGTTAAATCAATATACTAATCAATTTATTTAAGGATCCAAATCCTTGCAAAAAGGACAAAACTAGACCTCAGGAGATACCGATCAACAACCTCAATATGCAAATCATTCACACTCTTAGAGACTTTTTGACCCCTTCGAAGGATGATTGGTCATGGTTGTCTAAGACCATTTTTAACATTAAATTAATATTTAGATATTACCATAAATCATGAAATTAAAAATTATTTCTTTTTTATTTTCCATCCTCAATTAATTTTGACTTCACAATAATTATATCCAATACAATAATAAAATATATCATCTTATCAAATCTATACTCTACTACATTCAACTAAAATGATTAATTAATTATTTTATAATCCATTAATGACTAACTTTCAATATTATAATTAAAAAATATAGTTGTTATCAATATTATTCAAATTTTAATAAATTCAAAATTTTGTATATTCATTCATTTTTTTCTTTGTTAATTTTACACATATTAACATTTTTTTTCATTTTAACTAATAATGCTATATTTTTTATAATGGTCATAAAAGAATATTATTATTTTTTGTACGAATCTTAAGAATGGGACTTGTCTTTTTTTTCTTTACTTCTTTCCTCCTTTGCTTGGAATCATTTTTTAGTTTATATAGCTACGCACAATTTATCTTAATTTGTTTGAACTCTTACTTGGCTCACTTTTGAATCGAACGAATCAAAAAATAGTTATTGATCCTTCCATGAGTGCCTTAATAAGCTTAGTTTCTATGCATTAACTATTTATTATACCCTTTGGCTCAAAATATCACGACTAAAGCAAACTTTTGCATCCAACCGTCACTATTGGACGGGTAAATAACAACAAATACTGTAGTGTAACCAATTATCTCGTGAGCATGGTATAACTAGTTGCTACACATGTAAAAGTAAGTTAAAGTTTTAGAATTTTATTTAAAACTTTAGGAATGGATTTATCTTTAATTTTACATAATCAAAAAAATAAATTAATTATACTAAAGTATTATTGAGATTTTTCTCTATAAATACTTTTTGCATATATTTTTTTATGGCAAAATAACAACAGCAAAACATCAATATTAATAATGATAAGATATTAGTAACTCTAATGACTAAGGGTGAAATATAAAAGTAAATATGGTAAAAACATAAAGATAATTATAGTGAGATATATAGAAACAAATAAACTATGACAACTTAGTTTTTTTTAGAAAAAATACAATAATCATTAGTGAAATTTAGCAAAAAGCACAGTGACATAGGGTGATTTAGGATACACAACTAAAATTATAAGTTGATACTCCTCAAATCCCATTTTTCATTTTTGACCTTTTTATCCTTTTCATTTGTGCACTTCACCAAGGGCTAAAATTGGTTTCTCTCTCTTTTCTTTGTCTTCTCATCAATTAATTACACAATATCTAATTTATACAACATTGAATACAATGAGTGTAAATGAAGATTATGATTCAAATGATTTTTTTAACGAAAATGAACTTGATGAAATAAATAGTAAGCTGTTACAACATTGAATACAATTAGCGTAAATGAAGATTATAATTCAAACGATTTTTGTAGCGAAAATGAACTTGATAAAATAAATAGTAAGCCGATTTTTTTTTAGAATTTTTACATCCGACTTTAGAATTTTTGCTTCCAACGGGTAAGTAACCCATGAGATTTCACATATGACAGGCAATTCACCCATATAAAATTAAATCTGACACAAAAAACACGCGTCAAATGATTACTCTAACGGGCAACTCACTCATCATAAGTTTTTTGAAACGAGAATTCACCCGTCATAAGTTACCTGACAACTCAGCGGTCTCATATCATCTCTGACGGGTAACTCACCTGTCAACTTACCTCTTTCTATAAATTTTTATTATTCATTTTTATATTTATGTATTCCTTATAATGTCATATTTTGAATATTAATTACAGAATTCATATTTAATTAATACTAATTGGAGTAGATTAGTTACAACATATGAGATTTTTAATGATCAGGAGTCATTAATTGGTTGGTTAAAGAAATTAGAATGCCACATAATATGGTTTTTGATGTTAAAAGGTCAAAAAAAGGTAGGGTATGAATTCGTTGTGAAAGATAAGGTGCTTATAGAAGACAACCTTCAGTGAATTCGGAAAATATTCGATCTAACGGGACCAAAACGTGTGGTTGTGAATTCAAGATTCGTGGAAAGAAAGATACTTGTGGTAGTTGGAGGCTAGTGGTAGAATGTGGAATGTATAATCATAGACTGGGTAAGTATTTGCAGGGGCATTCATTTGTTTGTCAATTATCTCTAAAATAACGTAGGTTGGTAGCCAAGCTAACACAAATAAATGTCAAACCAAGGAAGATTATCTACAAGTTGAAAGGGGTGATGGGGATAATACCACAACACTTAGGACAATATACAATGTGAGACATAAGTTCAAGGTACAGAGCTTGATGAAATGTACAATCATGCAATAGTTATTGTACTTCACGGAAATAGACGAACACCATTCATGGAATTGGCGATTGCCCGACTCTAATGTGTTCTATAAAATTGTATTTGTGCACCCAGATTCTATTACTTTATTGTATGCTTTTCTTTATTTCATTTTTTTGGATTGCACATACAAAATCAATAAGTACAACATTCCTTTCTTTGAGGTCGTTGGTTGTGTGTCTAGTGGTAAGAATTTTACCATTGCCTTGGCATTTATGACAAAGGAAAAGAAAGATAACTACAAATGGGTGCTTGATAAGGTAAAGAGATTGATGGAGCCCCATGACCAAATGTGGTGATCATTGATAAGGAACTAGGGCTGACACAAACAATGCCAAAAGTCTTTCATAATACAACACCCTTCTGGTGTAGATGACACATTAGTAACAATGTTCTCTCACATGCTATAAAAAAGTTGGAAAGTATAATAGCAAAAGAAAGTTTCCTAGGAGGTTGGAGGAAGATTATACAAGCCATTACAATGGAAACATATGAGAATGAGCTACTTATGGGCGACAAATGAGGAAGATTTCCACATCTTTTACAATATGTGTATAAGAACTTATTGAATCTATACAAGGAGAGGTGTGTTTCAATATGGGTTGACAAAATCATTCACTTTGGCACTCATACTACCTATAGGTATAATATATTTGTTATAAATATTGAATATCTTTTAACTTATTAGGTGTGTAACAACTAACCATTACTTATATTTTGAAATTATAATTTTAGGGTGGAAAGTGAACATGGCAAGCTGAAGAAATATATATCATCTTCACATATGAGTTTTGACACATTATTCCCAAAGATCGACACATTGATAAGACTCCAAAATTAATGAGTTGAATAAAGATCTGGAGCAGTTATGGGTAATTATTCCACATTACTCTACATATAACATATTGTCCAAGGAGATCACATTTGTTTTATGTCATATAGCATTGGACTTGATTGAAAAGAAGAGTAAAAGATCTAATATGGTTGGTCCTGAATCCTTAGGATGTGGGTGTTACTTGAGGTTCACACGTGGTATATTGTGTGCACACGAGATATTTCATTACAAACGAGATCATTAACCTATTCCTGTATCGGCATTGCATAAATTATGGAAGACTTTCACTTTTTTGGGACCACAAGAAGAAAGGCTTGTGATTGATGATTCAATTGTTGATTGATTCATACGTCCATTTTCTTCTAACATTATGTATAAGGTAAAAATGATGTGTGACCAATCGTCATCACATCTACGATGCTATTCTAATATTATTGATGAGATTCTCGAACCTGCTCAAACAAGTATGGTAGAAACAGATATTCAAGAAAGAAAAGGATGCCCCAGTAATAGCACATGGAGGGAAGAATCAAAGTGGAAGCACACAAAGCATGTTTATTTGGAATCACCTACGGGGCAAGGTTGATAGGGTCAAGGACATGGTAGAGGTCGCTCATCCCCTGGTCAATCAGAACGTGCATCTCCTAGTAGAGGATGCTCTTCCCTTGGTCGATTGAATCGAGAAACAAGTAGTAGTGGGAGGCATAGTACTGGGAGGACTCGTAGAATCGTCCATGATTTCTTGTAGTCTTTTAATATTGAGCCAGTTATGCTTCTATGGGTGCAACCTTATTGTGCTATTTTGGGCAATGGAAACTATGAGCGATTGCACTACAACTCTTTGGTAGAGAATCATAATGGTCAAATGATAGAGCTGCAATGTATGGGTAATTGGTAACACATCAAGAGTTACATGCTCTTACCTTTATAGATTTTATTGCTAAAAATATGCAGCGCTTGATACATTGGAAGGAATTAACTCCAATAGAGAAATGGTGGCATGAGCCTGACTTTGGCTTCCTATCTACGACAACATACAATATCGTATTTGTTTGTTTAAGTATTCATGGGTCAATTACTTATTTACCGCATAGAGCTCCACCTAATGGCGAACAACCTAATCAAAGAATCACTATCATAAGTGTGAATAATTTGTTATTCTACATGTTGGTATGTTTTTTACTCACACTAATTTTGTATATTGTATATATGTCTAACACTCATGTTATGATACATTATATGCTTGTAGTTAACCTTGATGGAAAATGCAATATTACCACATATATCTAATAAATGGTATAGACATGCTACTTCAAGCGTATCTGGATGGGAAAAGCCATATCCTGATTGTAGTCAGTTGTATTAGAATTCAATGGGTATGGGTGCCAACTAAGGGAGAGACTTAGGTTGATGATTTACTCTTAACTTAACGAGTTTAGAATTTAACTTGTTGTACATTAGTTTATTATATTTTCTTAAGTATTTTGTAACGTGGTGTAAAGATAGTCATGGTGTAACATGAAATTAAATTTAGCATATAAATAAATTTGTTCTGCTAACATGATCATAAAAAACAAAATTAAAGTGTAATGAAAAAAATCTACTAGGGGGTTGATCGGCCTCCTCCTCCTTACTAGAGGACAGTTTGAGCTCGTCTATGGCAAGGTATGCCTCATTCAGCCTATCAAAACCTTCATCCTTACCAATTCTACCCTTATTTTCTTCTTTGAACCAGTAGCGGAATTCACTCATCAAGTCATTATTTATCTCCACTTTCGTCCTAATGTATGGGGCATCACTCGACCCTTCATCTATTAGTACAGGATGGACTATTGGATCGATTTGAGGATCATACTAAGGAAGGTATTTAGCTAAGGCATCATACATATATGTTGAGCAATGAAAATGGGAGCTAAAGTCTTGTTGGTGGTGTGACCAAGCGTTCCAAAATGACGCACAATTGGAGTAATCTACCTATTATACTTCTAAATGTTTGCACTCTGATAGAATCCATGTATTGGAATAATAGGAGGAATTGAGATGAGTTGGAGGTAGCCAAAAGGTCGAACAACTCGATATGGCATATAAGGCTCCACCAAATCCATAAAGCGTACACTGCATTAGTACGCCGACTCAAGATGTTTCATACTCGGATCTTGGTCAAACGGTAAGAATTCAACCTACAAACACATGTAAAATAAATTGGGATATCGATAATGGAAAGAATTCTAAAATTGAAAACAATGTATAAAAAAATTATGCCACCCACCTGTTAGGCCCTCATATTACCTCCTATATTGAATTACGCCATCCATAGACTCAGGGGAAGAGTCTAATGAGATGTGTCCCACCTCATCGCTATAGCATCGCAAGATGGACTATATGTGCGCAAATAAATCCTCCAAAAGCATGGTACTCATAAATCCAGGCATGTGCATAATTATAACACATATATAACACAATTAGACTAACAATTAAACAAATTAATATTAGAATAAAATGAACCCTCAACATAGGACGTGGTTATTACAATAAAATTAATATTAAAACAATAAATTACATGATAAAAATATAGAAACCAATCTGTATAATAACATAAATTACCTCAATATCATTCTATTTGGCGTATGCCACATGACCCTTAAAACTATTCCAAAGATAAGAAATGAGTGGACCCCCACGATCAATCTCCCATTGTTGGTTGTCGATGATGAGGAAACAAAACCTTCTGCGTGGGCAGATGTGCTAGTTCCAACAAAATCTCCTTCGCTGGAATAATCATACTCTTTGTCAAAAGGAACATTTTCTTTGTCTGTAGTACGTGGAGCTTTTCCACGCTCAATCTCTGCTCATGCTCTAGCATTGGTGGCAATTTTCCTCTTCACCACCCTAGTGGTAGCTGGACTAACCTGTGTCAGATCTTTTCCTCTACCTCCTCTACCATCCATATGTCAATTATAATAAACTAATCATTATTAAATATTATGCATTATCTCATCAATGATTTAGGGTTTAGGGTTAAGGTTAATTGTAAGACTCTGAGTTGATACAACCATGCCAGGGCTACCTTGGAGTGCTTTTGGATTGATCAACTGGCCCTACAGATCAACACGAGTCCTTTTTGCACTCTTTATCCTCACTCACGCACTTCCTGAGATATTTTTAGAAAATTTCTGAAACTTCTGAGGAAGGTCATCCATCCTAAAAAATTGCTCCATGATCAATACACTTAACTGTAGAGTTCTTAAGACGGAATCACCAAAAGGATGGTATACTATGTTGATATAAGCAGCCAAATCAATCATTATATCACTTCGCTCAATTTGGGGTATTACATTCACCCCTACTCAAAGAATGCAACATCCTTATTGCGCCTCAACCACTAACTGTCTCAATACAGTTTATCCTAAGAATTGTCCCGCTACGTGGCTAGCTGGTTCATCCAAATTTAGCTCACGGTCGTAGTTTTGTTTTGATACTATTTGTAACATCCCAAGTCAATACAACCATACGGGGGCTGCCTTGGAGTACTTTTGGATTGATTGGCTGGCCCCACAGATCAACACGAGTTCTTTCAGCGCACTTTGTCCTCACTCACACACTTCCCAAGAAATTTTTAGAAAATTTTCAAAACTTCCCAATAAGGTCACCCATCCTAAAAATTGCTCCACGGTCAGCACGCTTAAATGCGGAGTTCTTAGGATGGAATCACCAAAAGGACGGTATACCATGTTGATATAAGTAGTCAAATCAATCATTATAACCCTCCACTCAATTTGAGGTATTACATTAATGGTTAAATGGTTTAGGGTACATGTTTTATGGTTTAGGGTTAGAGAGTTGATGGTTTAGGGTTAGGGTTGGGGATTTGGGTTAGGGTTAGAGGGTTTAGAGTTTAGGTTTATGGTTTAGAGTTTAGGGTTTGGGGTTTGGGGTTTAGGGTTTAGGGTTAGAGGATTTCATGTCTTAGGTTAAAGGGTTTAGGGTTACGATTTAAGGTTATGATTAAGGGTTAGAGGATTTTGGGTTTAGGGTTACGGGTTAGGGTTAGAAGGTTAAGGTTTAGGGTTATAGTATTTAGGGTTAGGGTTTAGGGTTTCAATGGGTGAGTTACTTGATTGGAACAAAATTTAACGGGTGAACTACCCGATGGGGGTCATAGGTGATGGGTAAGTTGTCTACCAAAAAAAGTATGTGACGGGTGAGTCACCCACTGGTTGGGACTCCTAACGACTGAAATACCCTCTAACATATTTCCTCAATGGATGAGTTACCCGTTACTAGGCATGGAGGATGGGTGAACCACTCGTCAACTATACTATTTTGATCCCAACTTCCATTATTATGGTTCGAAGCTCAAATTTTAACCAAAAATTTACAATTATTTTACTAATATAAGTTTGATCTATGTATACAAATATTACTTGAAGTTAAAAAAACATCTAAATTCAGAATAATACAATAATTGTATTTTAAATTTGCAACTAATTCGAAAATGATAAAAATTAACAAAAAATGATAAAATATTACATACCTTTAGATGTAGAATGTATTAGATTGTTGATTTCAATGTGATTTGATCAATTAATTGAAGATTTGGGAAGAATTTGAGAAGAGTTGAGATGAGGGAGAAGAGAGAAAATGTGTTAGAGAGATGTGAGGGATGGAGAAATGAGGGGGTAAATTTAAAAATGATGAAAAAATTAGGGGTATATGGGTGTGTATTTAGTAAAAATATTGTATAAGGAGAGGTGAGGGGTGAAATATGAAGGTAATAGTGGTAAAATATTAATATAATGGTGGTGAGACATAAAATAATTTTGGTAAGAGATGGAGAAAAATATCGTAAAATATGACAAATTAATTTTATTAGGATATCATAATTAATATCCGTAAAATATAATAACTATGATTAGGGCTGTAAATGAGCTGAGCTAGTTTGGTATTCGGCTCGGCTCATTAAAAGTTCGGTTCGGCTCGTTCGTTTAGTTAAACGAGCCAAACCCGAGCCTCACTTTTAGGCTCGTTTATTAAATGAGCCAAGCTTGAGCTCAAAAAAGCTCTGCTCGGTTCATTTTTTAGCTTTAGCTCGTGAGCTCGGATCGGTTCGACTCATTCGTTTAGTTAAACGAGTTGAGCCCAAACATCATTTTAGGCTCATTTAGTTAAACGAGCCAAGCCCAAGCCTAGGGGTATTCGGCTCGGTTCGAGTCGTTTACAACCCTAACTATGGTAAAATACATGCATGACACTAGTGAATCATATCACAATAGTTGTGAAAAGTAAAGATAATTATAATGAAATATAAACAAATTAATTTTTTTTAGTAAGATTAAAACTAGAATCAGTAAAATATAATAACTATAGTGAAATATAGAGGTATAATTAGATGGCCATAAAATTTGAATGGTCTCATATGAAATACCCCGAAAATTCCTAATTTATAAATTATATTTAAAAGAGGATTTATTAGAAAATTATTTAAATAAATGACTTTTATTAAAATAAAAGGATATTTAATTAAGGAAAATCAAGAAGAGATTTATAAGTATTTTAATTAGGAGGAATTTTGGTATTTTAGCTAATTAAGCATTTTATTAAAAAAATTAATTAAATAAATTATTTTATTTAAAATAAGAAGGATAAAATAGTTTCAAAATTATTAATAATTTTATAAGTAATTTAATTGGAGAAAAATTGAGGTGTTTGCTAATTAAAAAGGGATTTATGAAAAATCTTTTAAAAATCCTAAATTAGCCTAAAAAGGAGGGTAAATATTTTATTTAATTATTTAAATATTCTTACTCTAAGTACCTAAAGTAAATACTCTAAATATTTATACAAAATAAAATACTAAAATAAAATAAAATCAATAAATTTTCCCCCTCTTTCTTCCTTTTTTCCTTTTTCTTCTCCCCCCCCCCCTCTTCTCGCCCGTTGGGCCATCCCCGGCCCAACCCCCTTTCTTCCTTTCCTCCTTCCCGCGGCCCAGTATCGTTCGACCGCCCCCGCCACAGTGAAACGCAGCGTTTCACCCCCTCTTTCCGCTGAAACACTGCACCCCGATTAATGAAATAACCGTTGCCTCCAACTATACTTGACGCCGTGTTTTGTCCATAAATCACCCATAACGCCGCGTTTTGGTAGGACATTTCGACCGTTGCCGAACCGGCCGGTCTTTCCCCCCTTCTTTTCTTTTCTCCCGGACCGCCGGTCCGGCCACCTTCTTCTTCCTCCTCGTGTGTGCGACCTGCAACACGCCGCCCCCTGCTCCAGCCGCCTGCACGCCTCCTCCCCTTTTTTTCCCTACCGGCCACCCTCTCTCGACCGACCTACACCCCCCATACCCCCCTAGGCCACCCGCACCCTTTTCCTCCCTTTTTCCCGACCAGCGCAGAGGTCTGCCATGGCAGACCTGCGCCGACTCCCCTACCGGCCGGCGTGCCAAACGCCGCCAAACTGTACCTCCCTCTGTCCCCTCTCTCGATCCCCTCCCCATTTCGAGCCTATAAATACCCCCACGAGCCCAACCTCGGGCTTTTTCGAAGACCCAACCCAGAAACCATTCCTTGCGCCGCCCCCTCTTCAGATCGCCGCCCCATCGCCGCCGCCCATATCCGCCACCGAAACCCTTCCCTGCAGCACCCTCCACCCAACCAAGCCTCCCTCAGCCCTCGATTTACCCTACACGCGCCGCCCCAAGCGCGCGAAGTGCCCTTCCCGACCAAGCCAACCTCGAACCCCGCCACCCTTCGCACCGCCGCCCACCGCCGTGCCGCCACTCCCAGCGCCCCCTCTGCCTCCCAAAACCACCAAGGGAACTTCCCCAGCCTCCCTAGACCCTTTATTTCCCCTGCCAACCCCTCCTTTTCCTTCCTTTCCCCTCCACCACCTCTCTACCCTCTTTCTCCCCCTACGTCGCCGTCGCCACCGTGCGCCGCCACCTGTGCCACCCACACCCTAGGTAGTTCTCTAAACTCCCCAACCCCTAAACCTTTATTATATAAGTGCTAATTATTTTAGTAGCAAAATTAATATTATTCTTACTATTATTATTATTATTATCACTATTAATATTATTATTAGTATTATTAATATTATCATTATTATTATTACCATTATCATTATTATTATTACTATTGGTATTATTATTATTATTATTATTATTATTATTATTACTATTATTACTGTCATTATTATTAATACTATTATTATTACTACTATCATTATTATTAGTAACATTGAACTACTACCATTAATAATAAATATTATTAAACTACTTAAAATTATTGTAGCTACTTTTATTAGTAGTAGCTTGATTAACTACCTTGAGAATATTGACCATACTTCACTTATAAAAGTAATATTACTATTCTTAGCCCTAATGGTAAGGTAAAGAGTAGGGGTAAGATAGAAAAGAATAGTGTGTTGGTCGGAGGAAAAGTAACCCCAATTTTCCCTCTTATAGGCGAGTCAAGTCGACACTCGGAGGAGGCGTAGGAGTGTGCTCCAAGACCGGTGTCGTGTTAGGTAAGGACGAGGCTAAGGCCATATGTGTGTATTGTATGTTTTACCTGCCTTGTATGCCTTATGCGGTTGTGTGCTTTAGTCTGTATATTATCTGTGTATTCATGTAGCGCAGCTTGGAACCAAGGTACGTTCTCGTACTCTTGTTTATATGTACTAGTATGGTATGGTGCAAGGATGGTATGGTGTGATGTGACATGCATGCTAGGAGTTTTGATGAGGAGTTGTGGAGTGGGGGCTTGGAAAGAGAAAAATAAGCGAATAGGATAACCAAAGGGAAGTACGTTGGCTAACGCAGGTAAGAATGACCTAGGCAATTTATGATTAATAAATGGATGGGAAAAGGGGGAATTAAATAAATGGGAGAGTGGAAGAAGTAAAGTTGCCTGAAGGAAACTAGGGTTTGCATGGGAATGATAGAGTTGGCATGGTGGAAGTGTTAGGGTGTGCATGGGGTGGTTAAGGTCCGCATGGGGGCGAACCTTACGTATGGAAAGTTACTCTAGGCGTAGGAAAGGTAATGGAAAGTTTGTTTGGGAGTTTGGAGGCTCGGGGTGAAAAATAGTACGTGGGATAAAATAAGGGTACATAGGGACCGACTAGGGTTTGGGATGGAAACTCTAATTTGAGGAGGTGGAAAGGAAAAAGAAAATAATAAGGATAAAAGAGGAGGAGTGAGGTATGAGGGAGAGTCGAGTTTGAGGGTAATGTTTGGGTTTCTAGTGTGAGAAATGTGAAAAGTATGGTAATTACCCAAGAGTGTTTAGTGGCCTACTATAAGCGTAGGAGACAGCTAGGTAACCTAAACCGGGTGAGGATATAGATAAGATTGGATGTGTGACCTGTATCCTATGTGCTGTGGATGCTTTATATGAATGCTGTGTTGTGTTCTAAATGCCGTTATCTTGTTTCGTGGGTGATGTGGCTTGGAAACAAGATGTGTACTTATGTTTTCATTAGCATATGATAGTACGATTATGTCGTCAGTCTTGATGTGATGTGTTGAGATCTATGGCCATGCATGACAAAAGATATGCCCTCGAATAAGATACATTAAGACACTAACGACTTACAGAGAAAGATGTTGAGCCGAACCCAGACCGGTCCACCGGCTATAATAGTGGCAGGGTATGTTACCCTCGCGATCGTTCCACCGGCTATAATAGTGGCAGGGCATGTGCCCTCGCAACCGTTCCACCGGCTATAATAGTGGGGGATTTCGTGCTCAACAAACTCAAACGTAAAAGTGATAAGTCATGGGAAAGATATAAATGGTTACAGTTGAATACCTTGTGAGTCGGAGCCAGACCGGTCCACCGGCTATAATAGTGGCAGGGTATCTTACCCTTGCGACCGTTCCACCGGCTATAATAGTGGCAGGGCATGGCCCTCGCAACCGTTCCACCGGCTATAATAGTGGGGTTCCCGCACTCACATGGTCTGGATAAGACGATGATCGATTATAATCTGAGACATGATAAAAGAAAAAGTGATATCTGGTTCATAACCTGTGCTGTTAATATGGGTTATCGCATTCTATCTACGTACCTATGCTATGTCTGCTATGTTATGTATTTTGTGTGTGGGCCTTAGCGCACCTGCGCCCTTACTCAGTACTGGACCCGTACTGATACTACCTTGATTGACTGGGTCCTGTGATGATCCACCAATGGTGGGGAGCAGACCTTTGATGCAGGTTGATCAGTTACTAAATTGGGGTGGAAGTCTTGATCTGAGTGAGTAAGCGGTCCGGATATTTACCCTTCGAAAATTGTGTGGTTTAATCGTATTTTTCTTTAGAGGTTACAAATGTTGTATTTAATTTTTCGAGGGGTTTATCGTACTTTGCTATTCCGTTATTTTAAGTATTCTGATATATGGACCTTTTAAATTGTATTTCGGAATGTAACCTTTGACCTTCGCACTCTGATTTCGTAAAACTTGTGTTTTATGAATGATTTGTTCTGGTTTTATTCTTTCTAGCCTTAGCACTTAGTATCGGGTTGGTAGTTATGGATCGATCTGGTACTAAGTGTGGCGGTAATACCCCCGGATTTACAATTTCATTTGCTTGCTTCCGCTAAACTTCTTTTAAATTTAACGAAATTTTTCAGTAGTAAATTTGAGGGTGTTACATCATAGGTAAGATAGACACTATTAAGTGTTGTGAGTTCCATGAAGATTTTTACCAAACAACCATAGACTAATAGCCTCAACTACGAAGTTGTGAAGGTGCCTAAGAAGGACCACCAGAAGTAATGATTGATTAACAAAGGTAAGAGGAAGGTCAATGGGAGGATCAAGGTTTACTAGTAAAACTTCAAGTTTTAGCAATGGATTTTATTGTTCCTAAAAGAAAAAATTGATGTTAAATATATTTTTGATAATGATATAAGCCGTTGCTTATATGGGTGTTATAGAAAAAAAAATAGCAACGATTTTTTTATAATATATATATATACCGATTCTAAAAATAGATCTTTTAATTTTTTTTAAAAAGGTAATTATCTAATCTATTTGATGACATATATATATATATATATATATATATATTTATTTATTTATTTATTTATTTATTTGTGAAAATTCTTTAATAAAAAAATATTGTTGTAAAAACTTTGGTAAGAAAAAATGTCATTACAAAATCTCTTTGATGATGAAAAAAAATTCATTATCAAAATTTTATTAGTGTTAAAAATAGTCATTGCCAAAACATTTACTCACACAAAAAAGATGTTGCCATTAGTACTCTTTCATAATAACAAAAAAATTATTACTAAAAATAATTGGCAAAAAAAAGTATAAAAAGTGTTCATTATAATAGAAAAAAAAATTATTATTATTATTATTATTATTATTATTATTATTATTATATAATAAGAAAATTAAAGAGCGGTAAGGGGTTTAAACCTTCAGTAGTTTTTTGAAGAAAACTATACCAAAAAATATGTTTTCATTTGCATAATAATCAATGTAGTTGTATGGATCATAGTATAATACTCCAAAATGTACTACTAAAAATTTTATTGTACGAAAACATACTATTAAGATAATTTGGTGTTACCGTCATACTTGATATGAGTACGACCTACCATGCCATTTTCATATTGAATATAAGGCAAAGAAATTTCAACTTTAAATGATATAAACAAGAGAGAGAGAGAGAGAGAGAGAGAGAGAGAGATTTTCACAAATCTTGGATAAAATTTTGGAGATTTAACTCTAAGTACAATATAATCAGAAATATAACAAAAGGGATTCAATGGAACTAAGAGTTCATAATATATTTGGAAAAACAAATGCTACCGAGTAAAATTGATTGTACGCCCAAACCCTAAAAGAAAAGGCACTCCTTCACAGGAAATGCATCACAAGCAATGAAATCATCGAAGTAGTCTCCAAACCTATACAACAACACCTTGGTCATCTGCTCGTGAAAATGAGAATCACCTATACAAATTATGATCATTATATTACGTAATGAATAAGGTAACAATAGGCTCCATAATAAAGGATATACAAGCATATAAGTTTATATAAAAGAACTATCTTTGTACATTTTGTGATAACATGATGTAGTTAATGAGAGGAACCGAAAAGAGTTCCATATTAGATTATTATGCATTTCCATTTATTTAGTTTTTTGAGTTCAAGAACCCACTATTTATAATCGGTGGAATGATATCAATCAATAAAACAACCCCAGTGTATAACAATTCTAACAAATATTCTCATTTGGTAGAACAGACTAGTATAACCCCAGAGCACAACGCTTCTGGCCACTATTTTTGTCAGGTGGAACAGATGGATACAACTGGTCCTAACTCGAAAATCTTCCACTTTAAATGTTAGTACCTTATTAGTCATGTTGATTATCTCACTATTAGTCCTTTCGAATCAGCGCCAATGAACAAGGGGAGAGAGAGAGAGAGAGAGAGAGAGACCTAAGTAACCTTAAGGTAGTAAATCAACCAAACACGATATAAAATTCCTACAGGTCATAAATTTATTAATCTTCCAACCTTCCACATATTTCATTTCAATAATAATTAACCATATTCACAACCCACCCTTTATACTCAATTAAGATAATAGATCATGCTATCATACCAAGGTTACAAAACAAAACCCAACTAAACCATATCACGTAAACTCATACTTTGCATATTGGTCATAATTCACATTGCATTACAATGACATCATGAGGTATAATATTGGCAATATAATTTCAAGAAATGTAACTATACTAGCATGATATTGCATGCAATTAACATGTAGCAAAAAAACACTATCCTAAGACATATATATCATTACATAATGCAATGCCAATCTCTAAGCAGAATATTCTAAATTGCTCAAGTCCAAAATCATCGTATGCTCACCTAAAAGTTAACAAAATCCATGGTTAGAAATGTAAGAAAACAAGAAAGGGGAAGACAAGGTAAGGAAGGGAGGTAGGGAGGGAAAAACCAAAAGAAATGTTGGATAGAAATATAGGAAAACAAGCAAGGGAAATATAAGGCAGATGAGCGAGGAGAGGATGGGATAACCAAATGGAAGGCTAGTTTGTAAGGGTCAATCGGTGTTGGGATTCTGGTATGAATAATTAGTACAACAACAAGGGAAAAAGGACGAGAGAAGCTCCCACTAGGAAGGGTGGAATGCAGGATCAATAACACACGGTGTAAACTCAGCACACAAGGTGCACAAGCTTGTCAACTACAACACAAACTCAATCAAGGCAACACAAGGTCAACGAGACAAAAATAAGATCAGCAAGATAAAAACAAGCTCGACAAAGAAGAACATAAGCTTGGTAAGAGATAGCATGACCTAGACAAATGGTGGCACAAGCTCGACAAAATACAACACAAGCTCATTGATAATAACATAAGCTTGGTCGAGCCAACACAAGCTTGGTAAGCGACACAAACAAGTTTGAAAAGATAATGGATGTAGTGGAGGCTCAACTTTGTGAATAACTCACACAAAAGACTAGAGTTTTTGTGAATATTGGATGTTGACAGGGGTTGGGGTGCAATTGGACGGGCTAATTGGCCAAAAATGATGGTGGTGATGGTTGAAAAGAAATATGATGATTTAAAGAGAGGTGGTGGAGGCATTGGTTGGAAACCAAGGAGATAATTCTATAGAAAAAAGGGAGAAGGGACGGTTGATAGATTATAATAAATGACTAGGAGTAAGAGGGAAATGGTTTTATATGGCCGATTGTGTGAAAAAGGATGGCATAAGGGAGTTACGAAGTGAAATCAAGGGGTAGGGATGGGTTGTAGAAAATAGGGGGAAAGAAATGAGGATGAGACTGTGGCATACAACGTGAAAGCAATAAGGGTAATGATGATTGAATGAAGATTTAGGTACAGTTGGGGGTAGGGTTGTAAATGAGTCAAACCAAGCTTAGTAAAGGTGAGCTTGGGCTCCGCTCATTTAATAGACGAGCCTAAAAATAAGGCTCGATATCGACTCATTTATAAACGAGCCAAGATTTTAATGAGTCGAGCCTAGCCAACTTGCTAACTTTTGTGGTAACCAAGCCGATCTCGCATGTTTTCGCATTGTAAACAAGGTCGAGCCAAAAATTTTATGTTCAAGTTTGGCTCATTTATTAAATGAGCCTACAAATAAGGATTCATCTCGGCTTGTTTAGTTAAATAAATGAGCCTAGGGATATAACACCCTAAAATTTCAAAACCTAAAATTTAGATATTTAACCTTTTATCTAGAATAATTTAACTTTTAAATTATTAATTTAAATATTTTATGGACCTTTGACTTACAAAAATAAATAAAATTATTTAATAAATTAATGTGATTATTTTTATTATTTTATCTTACTATTTTATCTAAATAAATCCCAAACCCATAATTTTACCAAAATTATTTTATTAAATTAATAACTTAATCTTAGATAAATTAATTTAATATTTTTTTCCAAAAGCTAATTTTAGCCTAATTTCTAATCCTAACTCTAAAATAATATTTTTCTTTTCTTTTTCACCTTTTCCTTTCCTTTTATTTATTATTTCTTCCTTTTCTTTCTTTATCCTTCTTTTTCTTTTCTTTTTTTCCTTCTTCCTTAGGCCAGCCCAACCCTTTCTTTTTCTTTCTCTTCTTCTTCCGCCTAGCCCAACCCAACCTTTTTTTTTCTTCCCTTCTCCTATCACCCGGGCCAGCGCAGGCTTCTTTTTTTCTCTCTTCTTTTCCCCCTTGGACCAGCCTAGTCATTTCCCTTCCTTCGTTTTTTTTCTCCCACGTGGGTCGATTTGCCTCACCTTCTTTCATTTCCTTCCCGCTCTACTTGTCTCCCCTCTTCTTCTTCCCCTACACCACCCTAGACAAACAACCCCTCCTTCCCCTCTCACACCTTCTTCTTCCCCTACACCTCTACACCCTCCCAGCCTACATCTCCCCTCTACCAGTCAGACTCCCTACGCCACCCTCTTCCCCTACCGTCCCTTTCTTTTCCATTTTCATCCCTGCAACTCCTGGTCCCCTCCCCCCACATGCCTTCTCTATGCTTTGCACCCCTACCTACCATGCCTATCTGTACCCCTTACATTACCTACCTTGCATGACCAATAGAGCTTCCTCTCTCCTCCTCTCCTCCTCCTCCTCCTCCTCTTCTTCTTCTTCTTCCCTTCTCCCCAATACTCTCTTCTCTTTTTTCTCCCCTATTTTTCCTTCGACATTGCCTCCGTCTTCTCCACCACCAACCCAGCCTCTTGTCACCATCTCCTCCACCTTACCTCCTCCCTATACCGCCCCAAGCAGCCAACACCAGCCATTGCAACTTACCCCTCCCTTTTCTCCTTCTCCCCTTTGACTCTCTTACACCAACTACCCTTCACCACCTCTTCTCCTCCCTTTTTGCCTCCACTACAACCTTCCCTCAATTGCCTGCCACCACCTCAATCTCCCCCCTACACCACCTTACCTTGAGCCACCCTAACTCTCCCCCTTATCTTTCTCTTATTCTCATTTCTTCCTTCCTTCTCTGCGTCTTTCTCCTACAACCCCTGCCACAGTCTCTACCGCCTTTGAGCTGCTACACCATGACCTCCAACCACTACCCACCTCCCGCCTCACCTATGAACCCAAAAACTAGCACTAACACCCCCATCACCGCCCTCAAACTATTTATCTAAGCCCCATTCTTCCTTTTCCTTTCCTCCTTTCCATTTCTTTCGGCCACCTTACATGGCTCATGTTGCACACGCAGCGTGAGTTATGTTGTGTGATTTTTGAATACTTTAGCTAATATTAAGGTATAAGGTAGTTTGGTAATGTTATATATTTAATAAATATATTTAATTAAAAATCATTCTTTTATTTTTCTAATATTAATATTTCACTTATGATATTATATTAGGTATGAAATTTTATTAAATGGAGCTTAAGCATTTGAAACTAGATATCGGTAAATTTTGGTTTTTTTTGGAAATAAGGTAGTCGTTATACCCCACTAAAATTTTAGGATTATCATATGTTAGCACATTAGGGTTTTTGGCATGTGATTTGTGTAAATACAATGTGTTACAAATAATCCCATGATTATCATGTTATCTTAGAAAATAGAAAAAGAATGCATATATCTTATATAGGTTGTGATGTGTGTGAAAGGATGATTTAGAAGAGGCGTAATGTTTGATGATGGGTGTTATGTGTATATGATACTATGCTACGTAGGTGTGGACGCTTGTAGTTATAATCTTACTAATATGAGCCCTAGGAACAATTTGGTCATTTGGACACGTCATGATATTTAACCCTAATCGGGATGACTAATGTGTTATAAATGTTGCTAAGAATGGAGATAGGAGTTTGGTGTATTATAAATATAAGTGTTAGTAGAAATATCAATATTTAATGACCTAGGAATATTTTGGTAATTTTAATGTATAGTAGTGATCGTCTTAATAAAAATTCATGCTAAGTGTTATGTGGAGTTGAAAATGATAATGGTGTTAGTAGTGCATGGTTGGGCTTGATTATCAATATTTTATGACCTAGGGACATTTTAGTAATTTTTCATGTGAAATGGGGATTACCTAAATAAGCATGCATGGTGAGTAATAATTGGTGCTAAGAATGATAATAGAGGTTTTATGGTGTTAGTAATGCTCGTTGGGCATCAATACTTTATGATCTAAAGGCATTTAACTAATTTTGAATGTGAAATTGGGGTTACCTAAATAAACATGCATGGTAAGTAATAATTGGTGTTAAGAATGACAATAGGGGTTTTGTGGTGTTAGTAATACATGTTGGGTATGATTATTAATATTAAACGACCTAGGGACATTTTGGTAATTTTGTATGTAATATGGCGGTCAGTTTAACAAACATGCATGATAAGTATAAAATGATGTAAAACATGATAATAGGGGTTTATTATCTTAGTAGCACCTATTTGAGCATGATATTCAATAATATATGGTCTAGGGGCATTTTAGTAATTTTACTTGTAGTATGGTGATTAGTCTAATAAACATACATGATAAGTATAAATTGATGTTAAATATGATAATAGGATTTTATTGTATTAGTATCACTTATTTGAGCATGATGATCAATAATATATGGTCTAGGGACATTTGGTAATTTTACATGTGATATGGTGATTGATCTAATAAACATATATGATAGATATAAATTGATGTTAAATATGATAATAGAGGTTATTGCCTTAGTATCATATGTTCAAGTATGATTATGAATATTTTAGGTTCTAAGGGTATTTTGGTAATTTAGAGTGTACTATGGTGAATACGCTAATGAATATGCATGGTCTAAGAGTAACTTGGTAAATAGGGATATACTATGATGTTATTCTCATAAACATGCAGGAAGTGCATTAATTGTTTATTAAGCATGAGAATGTGTGTTTGGTTGTTCCAGAAGTGCATGTTAGGGTTTTATGTGTAAAATGGTCATTTGGTATGTTGAGTAGCTTAACTTCATCATCAATAGTTTAATTATGGTGTGTTGCTCTTTTTATGGCATGATGATGAAATAAAATGGAGTTTATGATGTAAATGGATGGTAAAGAGGTAGCCTTAGACTTAGGGGCACCTTGGTCATTTTGACCTAAGGTGCCTAAGTGCAAGTATTGGAACTTAGGATGGCCTTCATGGACTACTCATGTTGGCATTGACAATAAATCTGATTTCGGTCACTTCATAATATTGGAAAAAATAAAAATGGTTAAGTATGTGATTAATTTGTGCTTCTAGTGGTCACTTTAATTAAAATACTAATACTTAAAATGAAAGACCTCGAGATCAGGGATGGTGGCTCTTAAGGGTTCGCTACCCTAAGGATGTGTTTTAGCCCACGATTATTCTAGATTTTATTAGTGTGCCGTAGTGCCCTAGTCAGGCCCTATATGTAATACCTCCAAAATTTACTACTAAGAAAATTTGCTTTATTTAAATATTAGAGAAAGCAAAAACCATAAATTGCAGAGATGCTATTGCGAAACTTAGTACCAAACCGGTTTCCTCCTACTGTTCCAGTACCAAGTGCTAAGGCTAAAAAGATCAAAATACAATTTACTCAATTTCATACTTTATTTAAATCAGAGTAGTGCATTAAACTCTTTACAAGAATAAAACCCTCTATTAGTGGTTACAAGAATAGAAACCGTTTCAACAAGGAAATAAAAGGTAAAAGAGAAACCCTGAAATCATTCCTGGACAATCCTTATGCTCTTACCCGATATAAGCTCGAATAGCACCTACAAAGGACGCTACCCATTGAATAGACATTGGCCTACAAATGGAACCATTTAGTACTATGGTACTCGGTAACCCTTTATACCAAACTGAAAGGCAGGGCCCGCATGCAACATATAGTACATAATGACGTAAATACGATAACATAGGCGAGTACAGAGATAACCATAAGCCACTTAAGAGCTAATACACAGTGCAAAACCTCATACAACAAGAAATGCACAGTACAAGGCCCATTCACTTAGCAATGCCATAACATACAAAGAGAGAGATAGATACCAAGGTTGAACTTATATTATACCAACAGATCATGAGGATGAAAGTAACTCTTTTGGTCTTAAGCCATTAAATGATTATCATTAAATATCATCTCCATATTAGTGCAGAAACCCCACTATTATATCTGGTGGATTGGAAATACACTTCAGGGTAGAACACACCTGACCACTATTATTCGTCGGTGGACCAATCTCTAAGGTAGAAGGCTCCTGACCACTATTATCGTCGGTGGATTGGTCTAGCCCTGACTCACATGGTGTTCTACTATAAGTGATTAGTATTTTTTCATGATTTATTCACATCCAAGATTTTGTTTATTGAGCTCGGGATCCCCCACTATTATAGTTAGTGGACCAGAAATATACTTTGGGACATAACCTACCTGACCACTATTATTATCGGTGGACTAGTACACATATACATCTTCCAAAGCAAAGCACTTATGGCCACCATTATAACCGGTGGATCGGTACACATGTTATAATCCATCTAGGCCTAGCTCAATAATCTTTCACTTCACATAATTAGTGTTTTCCATTCAATTAGCACAACAAATACATTTATTTAACTCTAGGGGAGATTAAGAACCCGGAGACACAAATGTACACCAGTCATACTAGTATATACAAACAACATAATACCCTTCAACCATCAATCGAGGGACGCAAAGGTACCCTAGTTTCACTGGTGTATGAGGATACACAGTATCCTACCAACAAGGACACTTAATCTATAAGTATGCGTACCCCCTAAATAGGTCCGTAGAGCTAGATAGAGTAAGATATAGGGCATGGCTAGGGCACTAAGGCACACCAGCAAATACCAGAATAATCGTGGGCTAAACCATGTCTTTAGGGTAGTGACCCCTAAAGATCCACCACTCCTGATTTCAAATTGTTCCACTTTAATTATTAATGTCTTAATTGAGATGACCACGAGAAACACAACAACCACATACTTATTCAATTCCATTTGTTTCCATTATTATTAAGTAATCCTTATTCGTACAATTATCCATGTTAACCTAAAGAAACCACTAAGGTCATCCTTATATCATCCAATTCCAATTCAAGATTCATTTCCATTTATTCATATTCCATAAGGGATTTATCACGTCATGATCATAATACGGTCTTAGAGCTTGGTTAGCTCACATCAAAAGATCATGGCACACTTAACTCTAACGTGTACTTATATCACATCTAACACATAATACCATGCATGATTAATGATTAAGACACCTCTTTCATGAATATGAGATAAACACCATATCACACCCTTAGTTGTCCATCCAACCCTAAGTTATGTTATGTTCTTATGATACTCATTGATTTATCAAATCCCCTTTT
Source organism: Tamarix chinensis (assembly GCA_030549775.1). Taxonomy (NCBI): domain Eukaryota; kingdom Viridiplantae; phylum Streptophyta; class Magnoliopsida; order Caryophyllales; family Tamaricaceae; genus Tamarix; species Tamarix chinensis. The sequence continues at coordinate 48,907,366 of CM060177.1, read as the reverse complement.
ATTATTCAGTGTTACTTATGTCTAATTATAGAGACTTATTTAATCCATTGAAAAGATATATGCAAGTTATTGATTGACCCCCATTATCCTTACAAAATTGCCGAAATACCCCTTGTTTGTAAAATTACCAAGCCACTCCTTTTTATTTTCTAAATTACCATATTACCCTTCATGTTTGCATAATTGCCAAATTATCCCTTGTATTTGTTAGATTGCCAAATTATCCTCTATACTTATTAAATCACCAACTTTACCTCTCATACCTGTTAAGCTACCAATTTTACCCTTCCAATTGGTTAAATTACCAAACTGCCCTTTTTATTTCTTAAATTATCAAATTACCCCTCAAGTTTATTAAATCACCACAACACCTTTCATACTTGCTACATTTACCAAATTTCCCTTTTCCTTGGCTAAATTACGAAATTACCCTTTTCCCTCATTAAGATTACCACATTACCCTTTTGGTTGGTTAAATTACTAAATTACCCTTCTCACTCATTAAAATTACAAAATTTTCCTTTTAGTTAGTTAAATTACCAAATTGCCTTCTTAATTATTATAATTACCATTTTTCCCATTTTACTTACAAAATTACCCTTCCTTTATGCCAAATTACTAAAATACCCTTCCTTTATGTCAAATTACCAAAATACATTTTCTTTATACCAAATTACCAAAATGCCCTTCCCTTATACCAAATTACCAAAATACCCTTTCTTTATGTCAAATTACCAAAATACCCTTCCTTTATGCCAAATTATTAAGTTATTCCCTTTTCCATGTAAAATTACTAAAATGCCCTACTTACTTATCCATTTACCATTTTACCCCCTTTACTCTTATAAATTACCATTTTGCCCTTATTATACTAATTTTACTAAAATACCCTCACCACATATAATATTAATATACATGCTCCATACATCATCCAACACCACCAACTATTATTATTTATCATTAATACACATTAGCACCTAGGCCACACCTTTTGCACAAGCAAATTTACCAAAATGCCCATAGGGCTTATATCAACATTATCTATGTAACAAATGGCCACATTAGATTATCAAATCAAATATATGTATTTAACCTTATTATTAACAACAAGGCTCCTTCCTTAAGCATTATTTCCACCCATGACACATAAATTAACATGTTTTTCATTTCATTAACCAACATATGCCACTAAATACATTACACTTAACAACATACATCATGCATATAAATATATTAAAAACTCTAATGTGCTAGCATACGTATATCCACACATTTTAGTAGGGTATAATAGTTACCTTATTTCCAGCAATAATCAAACCTTACCGGTACCCTAGTTAAAGGATTGGGCTTTGATAAGTAAAATCAATACTTAAAAATAATATCAACATTTATCATATTAGAAGAAGAAAAATCAAAAGAATAAACCTTTATCAAAAACTTAATTAATGTATACTAATACCAACTATTTTTATACTTTGAAATTAACTAAAATTGACTCCAAATAAAAGGAAAGGCTCATGTTGCATAAGCAGTGTGAGCTGCATGCAAAGATGGAAGAGATTAAGGGTCGAAGAAGGAGAAGTGAGGAGAAGGGAAGGGGTGGCTTGGGTTGGGGTTTTGGGAGTTAGGTGGAGGGTTTGTGGAGGGGAGTTAAGGTGGTGGCTGGGTGCGGGGATGGAGTAGAGGTGTAGGTGGTGGTCAGGGGTTGATGATCGACGGCTCAGGGCAACAGAGACCATGGTTACAAGGCTGGGAAAGTGGGACGAAGGTTGGGTAGAGGAGAAGAAGGAAGGGGAAAGAAGAAGATAAAGGAGGGGCTGTAGGGGGAATTTCGGCCAAGGGGAGGAAGTGGGGTGGTAGAGGAGGTGTTAGGGAGTGGATTGGTGGCTTTGGAGGTGGCAGAAGAGGAAGGAGGGAGGCAGACGGTGGTGGCACAGTGTGGAGGCTGAGAAGGAAGGGAAAGAAAAGAGAGGAAGGGAGGAGGTTGTAGGGGCGAGTGAGGGTGATACAGTGGTGTAGGGAGGTTGAAGGGTTGTTAAGGAGGTGGCTTTGGTGGTTAGCTAGGCGGTAGAGACGGTGGTTAAGGGTGGCAGAGCAAAAAAATAGGGGAGGAGGAGAAGAGGGAAGAAGGGAGAGAAAGAAGGCTTGGCAGGTAGGGAAGGATGGAGCTCAAAGGAAGAAAATGGGTAGGGGAAAAGAATAAAAAAAAAGAGAGAGGAGAGGAGGTAGGGCGTCGGCTAGGTCGATGTGGTTGCAGGTGGTAGTGTGGCAGGTTGCAGGGAGAAGGAAAGAGAAGGCATGCGGGGGAGGGTTGCAGGCTCGGGTGTAGCCAAAAATGGAAGGAAAACGGAAGGGAGAGAGAGGGAGAGTGAGAGTAGGGCAACTTGGCTGCCATGGTAAATGTAGAGGTGGCAGTTGCAGGCTATGCAGGATGCATAGCGTGCAGCGTTGAAGGAGAAGGAAAGAGGACGGAAGAAGAAGAATAAAAGGAAGAAGAGGTAGGCTAGTTAGGTGAGGAAGGAAATAAGGGGTAATGGGTCAGCCCACGCGCGAGAAGGAGGGGAAGAAAAGAAAGGGAGTTGGGCTGGCCCAATTAGGGGGAGAAAGGAAAAGTAAAAGAAGGGGGAGACGGGCAGGGGCTGGTCATGCGAGAGAGGGAGGAAAAAGGGAGTGGGGCAGTGGCCCAGCATGAGGGAGGAAGGAGGGCCACAGACCGATGACCTGAAGGGGAAATAAGAAAAGGAAAAAGAAAAGAAAAGGTAGAAAGAAAAAGGAAAAAAGGGAAAAAAAATAAAATAAAATAATTTTTGGAATATTGGCATTTAATATTTTTTATGGATAAATTAATTTAATAATTTAATTTATTATAATTTAATATATTAGTTCAAAAAGGGTAATTTTAGTAGAATATTGGTTTGGAAAATTATTTAAATAAAATGAGTATAATAAAATAACAACATATTTATTTTAATTTATTAAATATTCATATCCATTTTTATATGCTCAAAAATCCACAAAATAATTAATTTAAATAATTTTAAATTTTAAATTATCCCAAATGAGAGTTATTTATTAAATTATAGGTTTTAAATTTTTGGAGCATTCCATTATATCTTACGCTATTTAACTCTAGGGACCTAAGTATGGGGTATGCATACTTATGGATTAAGTGTCATTGTCGATAGAGTATTGTGTACCTTCGTATACCAGTGTAGCTAGAGTACCTTTACGTCCCTAAGTTGATAGTCGATAGGATATTGTATTGTTCTTATGAACCAATATGACTGGTGTACCTTTGTATCTCTGAGTTCGTGATCTCTCCCTCGAGTAAATGAAATGGAATTGCGGTTAAATTAAATAGAAAGACACTTATGACTTACAGCGGAACACTATGTGGGTGGGGACCATCTGTATTATGTATACTGGTTTACCGATGAGAATAGTGGTTAGGAACATTTTATCCACAATTGTATTATATTTACTGATCCATAGGTGAGAATAGTGGCTAAGAGCATGTTACCTTGGGTTGTATTATATTTATCAATCCATCGGTGAAAATAGTAGCTAGGAGTGTGTTCTCTTAGGTTATGTTACATTTACATGTCCACTAGTGAGAATAGTGGACAGAAGCTTACTGCCTTGGGTTATATTGTATTTACCGGTCCACCAGTGAAAATAGTGGGGTCTCCAAAATAATTCGAGAGATGAATAATTATGACACTAATGGCTTGAGTCTAGATAATAATGAATGAACTAATACGACCTACTAATGTGTATTGGTATCATCCTTTGAGCCTACCTGATTTTCGGTAGTAGCCTTTAAGCCTACATGTGTATTAGTAGCAGTCTTTAAGCTTGCCTAAGTTTCGGTAATAGATTTTAAGCCTACCTATGATTTAGTAGCAGCTTTGGTGCCTATTATGATTGATTGTGTATGGTATTGTATTGATGTGCATATGGGTATGCCTATGAGTTGAGTGGATGGTGTATGGTTGAGTATGATGTTAACTCTCTAATTATACTATAAAGAGCATCATTTGGATGTTATATTAGCAAGTTCTGTCATTTCTAAGTGAATGAGCATTTGTGACATATGATCTTGATGCATGTGGCTATTCAAATGATTATTGCATTTCAGTTAATATGTATACTACTCCATGTTCATGTGTTCGATGTGTTACATGCGGGCCTTATATATTAGTCTTTATAAATGATTACTCGGTACCATAGTACTGAAGGGTTCTTTTCTTAGATCCCTGCTCATTCAATGGGGCAGTGGCCTTTGCAGGTTAGCTCTCAAGCACTATTCAAGATTTATTCTCGAGTCAAGAGTGTAGGGCTATTTAGGAAAAGTTTTTGTATTTTCCTTATAATCTCTTGTATTCTCTTTTCACTAACTTTATTTTTTAACCATAGTTAGTGGGTTGTATTTCCTATGTTCTAACTATCACACTACTTTGTTTTATGATTATATCTTTTAGTTTGTGAAAGTACATTTTTAGCCTTAGCATTTGGTATCGAAACGGTGGAGGAAACTAGTCTGGTACTAAGTGTGGCAGTAGCATCCCAAAAATTTCTGTATTTGCTTATGCTTCTAACTTTTAAAAATAAAATTTTTTAGTGGTAAATTTTGGGGTGTTATAAGGACCAAATATTCACGAGTTAGCTTTATTCATTTAAAACCCTAGTTGGGGGAGATTTTGTGGTGTTTAACCAAACTGGATCAAATTTGGTTAAGCAAAGGGAGGCCCACGCAAGGAAGAAGAACTAAGGAAAAGAAGAAAATAGAAAGAAAAAGGAAATGAAAAAAAAGAATAGAAATAAAGTTTAGGGTTAGATTTAGGATTAAATAATTAGGAAAAAGGTTAAGACACTAATCACACAAAATTAAGGTTATGTTAAACTTGGATTATTACACGTAGTATTAAAAATTGAATAGGATTAGCCAGTGATCTAGCAAAATGGTTAGTCCATCAATAAAGTTCTATTTAATGATTCTCTAGATTTTGGAACCAATGAAAGCAGGTAAAAAATTGATCAGACTAATGAAAATCGAGGAAGCCACCAAAAATGGGTGAGGAACTTAATAGATTAATATATAGCTTTTTTACATATTTAAAAATTTTTGACCTAATATTTGTCACTAGTCTGACCAATCCAAACCATTGGTTTGACTGGTTCAAATTTTAAAACTATGGTGTGGGTATTAGAATATCAATCTTAATGCAGGATATATATGTAATGCAACAAAATAAATAACATTCTTACCAATGAGGGTCTACAACTAACTTCATAAAACAAAATCCTATACTTTCAAAAATCTTACAAGAGTAGCCAACTCTATGGGAAGTTCATATAAGAAAATCAGTTGCTAGAAGATTTACAAATTTAGCAACTAAATGAAAAGATAAATGATGCACCAAGATACCTAACTAATATCAGCTTTAATGCTCTTTTGTGTTTCCACATCAAAAGGAACCACATAGAGTAATGCCTATATGGAACAAGGCCAAATATATCTATCACTAACTAGGCATATTACAGTGATAATCAGTGCTAAAATAGTTGTTACTTGAACCAAACAAGTATCTTAGGAGGAGATGAATAGATTGAGATACCTTAAGAAGCGAAGGTGATACAAGTGTTCTAGGTATATTACTTAGATTTATGGCAAGAACAAGCTTTGTAAATAGACTAATTTCATGAAGAATTATTTCAAACTAATATGAAGCACCCATAAAGAATTGATATATAAAATATATAGTATATGACTAGCTCATATGATTGATTATAAAAGGATGTTAAACATTTTATTAGTTTAACTATATGCTATAGTATCACTAACCAATATCTAATTGGAGTGTCTCAAGATCACTAGGATCAATGAGTATGCTCTTAATTCCTAACATCATGAATGAAAAGTATGCATTAAATAATCAAGGTGTAAATAGTATCACATAATCATTAACATCACACAAAACAATAACCAAATTCAAAAATACTTGCACATAACAATGTTTATTTATTTAGACGTTAATAAAGAAACCTTATACTGAAATCCCATTCATCCAATTCCAACTAGCTACTCATTTCAATAAAAACAAACTAAACTTTATTAGAGCTTGTTCTGACCATAACATAAAACTTAAACAACTTGTTTTCTTTCAGTAACTGCAAATGTGATGGCAATACCTTTATTCACATTATATCAACACCTACATATAGAAACTATACAATCCCTAAAACTATTATATATACACACACACATGTATATAAAGAAAACTTAGAGTCATTGATGTGCGAAAACAATTGTAGAAAGTGGGTATGCAATGAATGATACTTCATGTTGATTCTCAAATAGATTGTTTTGTAAGAGAACAATGGTTGTTGATATTAGGAAATATAATAAGCATCAATTGCAGAGAATATCCATATATAAGATAATGTTATATGATCAACAAATCCATTGGTTATGTTATTAGAGATGCTAAAAGAAAAAACTCTCCACTTGAAAAATAACAAGAAAATGTATTCATAAAACTATTAGGGTAATAATTGAAATATCAACTCACAAACTACCAAAAATATTTTCTTAAAACCAAACAATTCATAACAAAATTAAACAAAATGACAGTATTTAAGATGGTGAAAGCATACACATCACACCTTTTAGTTGTTAAGTGCATTCCGACTTTTGAGAAGCAAGCCACCAAACAACAATGTAGTTAATAATTCTTTCATTTTAAACAACTTATTTCTACATATTTTTGATCTTCATAAGACCAACATGACAAATTAAGGTTTCCATCAATATATTCTTGCACAAAAAGTTTAGGGAATAGTAGAACAAGTTACATGAAACAACTGATCTAATGATATACATACATACATACATACATACATACATACATACATACATACATATATATATATATATATATATATATATATATATATATATAATAGAGGATGAATATATGGCTAAAACTACCACGGTGGAGTTATTATACATCTTATTTCATTCTTTGTTACACCTTGGTATCAAGTATATAATGTAGACTATTTAACTTTAAAGAATAGTAAATGCTATGCTAACCATTGAACATCAGATATCCTTTTTTGAAATTTTCCCATAGGAATGAAAAACTAGGTTCTATTGATATTAGACAATCCCCATGATTTTTTAAAGAAATTTCATACCAAAGTATCAAGCAAAGACTAAATTAGCAACTCAATGGTATACATAAAAGCAAAAGATGGAATGATCCTCACCAAATAATGTCCCATATTTTATGATAATTGATAGTTTTCAAAGGAATAATAAAAGTGAGAGATATAATTATAAAATCAAAAAGGGTTAACTCTTAAGGTTTCAACAAGAATAAGATTGTATATTAACCATATGAACCCTCTTCATGCACAAGATCTTTTACACTCTATCTGATAGTTAAATGTATTGTGGTTGGGATGGATAATGCCACTCAAACATTGTCATATAAGCAATTAGTATTCAACTTCCAAATTCAAATGATGATGTATGATAAATGATATCTCATCTACTCATAAATACCAGATAAGGACCCTCTCGAGTTCAATAGTCTCCCCCAAAGGGATACATACATATGTTGAATGCATTTTCCCTATGTAACTATACAATACTAAAACAAAGTAGGAAAGAAAACAAAAAATAATTAGAAAATAAATTAATCTTATGCAGTATAAGAGAACAAACTTTAAGAGAATTGACGAAGGCCACTGATTACATGTGCCGATTGAGCTATCTAGGTTCAAATGAATTCTAAAGCTCATAATTATATCCCTTCTACAACATGTAACACATGACAAGTTCATTTTATCCATCACCACATACATCATGACATGACATGACATCAACTGATATCAACTTTCTAACCTAACTTTCTCCTTTGACTTGCCCCTTTAAATAATAGCTAATCGCCCCCTCCAAAAACATAACTAACAAGGGTATAATCAACCAAACTATGCAAATGGAGGAACATCCTCATGATTCTCAACACCCTCATGTATTAGTTGTTCCATACCCCAACCATGTGCAAATGGAGGGTCGCCTATCCTCAAATTTGGTCCATGACTAGCATGCTTAACTATGGAGTTCTTAGGACCGAATCACCAAAAGAATGGTATTCTATGTTGATATAAGTAGCCATATTAATTCTTATAATACTTCCCTTAATTTGGGGGTATTACAGAATGTGTGGGCACTTTGATTTGAAATAAACTATATAGATTTTATTTTAAATTATTAGTATGGTGTATATTTGGCAACGTATAATTGTCATTGCTAAAAATATTTGTAACACCTCTAAATTTTAAACTTGTAAAATTATAGGAAATTATTAAATAGAGAAGCATAAAACCATTTTTAAAAGTATTACCGTGCATACTAAATATGATTGAAATGTCTACCACTTAACTTATACCCTATTTAAGGCTAATAAAAGTAACTCTACTTATAGAATAAAGCCATATATTATTAAAAAAGGAATAAAAATTGTAATGTTCATCCATAAATATGGTGCCAACATACAAAATATCAATAGTTAATTACAACTAAAGTCCATGGATCCAAATACATACATAAAGATAGCATGAAAATCAATGATACTTAAATAAAATCACAACTTTGAATAGCCTCCACTCTCACCCGATACAATCTCTATCAAGTTTCAACGATGTCCCCAACTTTCATTAAATCATTTGTTCACCCAATACATAATATCAAGATCAACACAAATCTCATTTAACAAACAAGTTTGCTGGCACTAATGCTCAGTAAGCCAACATAAACCACCAAAACATAGGGTTCATATCATAGTTTACTGGCATAAAAGGCAAGACAAATTGCATATATGGTAAGTCATGCATAATATTATCACCTAGTCATACCCACACATAGGATTTAAAACAAATTAAAATTTTTTCCCTTTAAGTTCACCAACAACTCAAGATAGTTATTTTAATACGTTGAGTGGGAATAATCTAAATCCATAGAAATTAATCTACATAAGAAATCTAACCAATACCAATGGTGGTGTTTTTTCCATAAACAACATCCATAGGAGGTTCACTCTTGGGATATAGAAGAGGAGGTTCTCTCCCAAGGGATCTCCACCGAGGTCATCTAGTTCTTAAGTGTGTGCAATCCTTAATATGTATCATATAATCCTATAGATAAGATATGGATCCTTATTGGCTCTTGATTGGTCAAAATAAATATATGGTGGATTATAAATACCATCTAACCTAATATATATAGTTAATACAACCAAATAGGATAAAACTTTTATTATTCATGTGCTATTCTATCATGACCAAAAATTACACACAATACAACTAGGCTCAACAATTCCTTTGTACAATACACCTTTTACTAGAATCATTTTATGCCAAGCACCCCTTCTAGGGTAAAACTTTTATCCCATTATCTCATCTAACACCAAACGGTATCTTAGTCCTTTTCTAGGCCACTATTATAAATAATATGACCCATACCTAAACAACTATTAAATATATCCATCATAATCATATCATAACATTTATTAAATTATTTTTGGGCACTCAATCATATCCACATGGACATCATTTTTATTACATTCAAACAATGACCACTTAATTATTCATAAACAAATAATTGCATGTGCCATAGGATCATCTTAGGTCAAATATTACCACTGAGTTTTTTATGCTACATAATAGAGGTGATACCCCACTTATGGATAGAAAGGTAAGTGACTTATTTGGAATGTGACCCAATCACCAAAGCTTAATCAACTATCCCTATCGTTAACACTATTATATTAATACTAGTCAAATGTCTTACTTGTATTTTATCTTTAAATACACACAAAAAATAATATAGTATACTTGGTTTATCAATTAAAATATTTCCATTCCTTAGAGTAGTAAATAATGTTCAAATTAATTATCTATTAAAATTCAATGAATTACCTAACTAAAACTAGCAACGGTAACATAAAAGGAAGAAGTATTGACCATTATTGACTGTAGATCAAGATATGAACCTACTCACTATTTCTATAATCTGATTATGTAACCCACAACCAAGTTTATTTACACCTTTTATTAGTTAGTTGTCAACAAACTTACAACTTGTTAGTTATCAATCATCAGTTACACCCAAAACTCATATATCATCAATTGTTAATTAATAAACTCGTGTTTATTTAAAAATGTTAGTCAAACTACTAAAAAAGCTACATTGCATTAGTTTAATTAAGTCACTAAATTAACTATTATATGATAATAGTGCTAGTTAAATAGTAACTTATCATCATGGGTCTTACATAAATTGTCCTTATTCAACCTCAATCCCAAATGGTTGAGCTTGATGAGCTCACAAGTTACAACATGTGGCACATCAAACAAGGTTAATAGAGTAGCATAAAGTAAAAAAATAATTATTGCTAAGGAAAAGTAAAAATAAAAAGATAAGGTGTAGTTGAAAACTCATGCGTATCCAATCAAAATTTAAGCTATAACTAGCTACTGCTTTAAATACCAAATCCATATACAATAGCAAAAGATGTGTAGCACTCCATATTTTACTACTAAAAAAATGTCAATTTACAGTGAAAATATATAATTAAAATATTGGGTGTTGCTGCGATAATTGACATAAGCTGGGTTTACCATATCATCCTTACATCAATCACAAGGCTAAAACCATTTATAGTAAAATAAGATAATTAGAAATGAGTTAATTTTTTACAAATACAAGTATGAGTCTAGAGATTAACGCTGGGTGACAATAATAGAATACAAACTAAGGAATATCATGGATCAAAGAGTCCAAAAGATATCCTGGTAAAAACATCATTTTGATAACATAACTCTTTACCCAAATACTTAGTATAAATAAAAGTCACTCCTCTCCACACAATGCATCAAAAGTAGTAAAATCATCTAGAAAGTCCTCAAAGACCTACACAAAAGAATTAGGATCTTCTGCTTGTGGGAATAAACAACACCCATAAAAAATGGGCAGTATGCTACATAGTGAGTAAGGTAACAATAATATCGAGTTAGGGATACAGATAAATGCATACATCCATAATATATGGTAAGTACATATATAATTTATGAAAATTATCATAAGGTAAATATTGATCCAGACCTCTTCATTCGATATAACTATTTTTATTCTTTTATTTATGTTGAGTTTAGAGACCCCACTATTTTTAAACCAGCGGAACGGTCTAAAGTACCTCTTAGAGACGACATACCTAAACCACTATTATTATCCGATGGAATGGATATGAAAACATCACTTTCTTATAGTAAAATGCTCCCAAGCCACTATTATTATATGGTGGAATGGATATGAAAGCATTACCTTAGTCCTGACTCATGTACTCTTCCACTTTAAATCATTACTGTCTTATCCATTAGGTTACTCAATTCATATTCTTATTTAAGATGAGCATGGGCCCCACTATTCTTAATCTAGTAGAATAGATTGAAGCATATCTCAGAAACAAAACACCTGAGCTGCTATTATCAACCGATAGAACAGATTTGAGAACATCACCTTCTCAAGGCAAAATGCTCCTGAGCCACTATTATTATCTAGTGGAACAGATATGAAAAACATCACCTTAACCCAACTTATGTGATCTTTCAATTTAAATGATTAATTTCTTATGATTTATTCACATATATAGAACACATTAGGGTAGGTAATCACATCACGCATGTCATAAGGTCATTCTCCAAAGTTAATCCCCAAAACCCTAATTTCACCCTTTTATCATAACTTATCTCATGTTACTCTTTTAACCACCAAAATTAGTACCTATTCCACAAAAATTATTCTTGTCAACATACTCAAATATCAAGGCCTAACTCCAAGGTCTTGCACATACGATAATAACCCTATCCCAAAAGTTACTATTTAAAAGGCTTATAAACCCTAATTTCACAATTCTGCCGTAATTTTTCATGTAAGGCCCAAAAATATACCATATTTAATATAAATTCCCAAAACTCTTATTTTAACAACATATTCTATTTTTGTGATCTAAATCTTCCGCTTCACACATGTGATAATAACATCTTCAATTTAAGGTTACTATTCCCAAATCAATCCATTTTCATACTTTATTAAACTTAGGTAATTCACAACTAATCCAAATACTTATTATAAATTGATTAGCACATTTTAGACTATATAAAACCTTATAATATTGTAATTCCCATATTTAACCCACGTTGACCAAAATGCCCTTCTCAGTAACCTAGCGCTGATTTCATGTGTATCTTATATGTTTAGGAATATCATTTCCACAATCCACATTTTTCTCCAAAGACCTTGCCATAATCATTTCACATTCATCATACTATTAATAAAATCTATGATACAACCATATTTTACATCAAAGGCTTTTACACATATAATAGCAATATCGCATGAACTCTTTCTACTCTATTCCTATTATAATATCAACCGCATATCATAGTAACAATCATATATTATTTTACATAATCACAATAACATGGTACAACATAAAATCATGTATAATACTTAGCAATCAAAAACCCTAGACTATGATAAATATCCTTACTAAAAGTTTAAAACGACTCTAATATCTAAGCTTACAAAACTTATTCTACCTCTTCTGGGACCACAAAAAAAATACCTAAGAAAAGAATAATAAAACATAATTAGGATTAAACCACCTAAGTAAGGAAATACTTAAGGAAATAGAAGGGTAAAAGGAGGAAGAAAGCCAAACCAAATAAGGGTATTATTTAGGAACAAAAATTATGTAACCAAGCAAAGGGGGAATAACATGGAAAATGGAGGGTAAGAAATGGCACATCCTACCATTGCTAGGGAGGGTGCAATGGTGAAGGAGGTCGAATAAGAGGGGTGGTATGGTGAGGTTGGAGGTGCCAAAATGGAGCAGGGGTGTTACGATTGTGGCTGCTAAAATGGAGGGGGAAGCTTCGACCAAAGATGTAGAAGGGGAAAAGGGTTATGTTGTAGTGAAAACTGCTGTAGCAAGGAAGGGAAAATGAAATAAAATGATGTAGTGGAGTTAGCTAAAGGGGAGGGGTTGGTTTTGGTTATTTTGTCCTATGGTAGGGTATGATGTTTGGCAAAGGTGGTTGAAGGTGGTGAGGGAGAAGTGGCACGAGTTGCCTGTGGTGGTGTGCTTGTCTCAGTTTAGCTTGATGGTGGTGGATTTGGGTTATTTTTAAGATGGGAAGGAGGTGGTGAAGGAGAGAGTTGGTGTTGCTTTGGTTACAAAAATAAAAGGGAAAGAAGTGAGGTGGTAGCATTTAATGTCAAGCATGTGTGTGTGTATATATGTTCATGCTAAAAAAGATGGGTGTGAGGTGTGAGGGAACAATTTCAACCACAACCCTCATGCATAGGAGATGGGAGTTGATGGGAGTAGGGAATGGTCTTGCAAGTGGTAAGGATTGAGGGACATGTAAGCATTATTTGTGGATAATGTTCCAAGTAGGAGAAAGGGGGGAACGGAGAAGGAGGGGGTCAACCAAGAGGGAAAGGAGAGAATAAGGAAAAGAGGAAAAATAATGGGGTATACTATTTTTATTTTTTGGTTATAGCAATATCAATGTAATATATTTTAAGATAATATGGTATATTAATCATTGATAAATTGAAATTACGTTAAATTCTAGAGTTAGAGAATTAGGATAAGGTGAAAATATTTATTTTCCAATATTATAATTAGGTTACGATATTAATTATTCAGGATTAGGGTTAGCTAAAAATTTAGGGTATTACAAGGTGATTCATTATTCATGTAATGACCACAAGGGGGAAGACTATAGCGTGGGGAAACAAAGTCCGACAAGGAACATTGGCCAAAGTTCTCATAAGAAAACAAAAACGTGTTACCTTGCAATATAACTATTAGATTGCTATGTTTCCTTTACTCTCGACACAGGTAGGGCTGTAAATGAGTCGAGTTAGAGTGAGCTTGGACTCAAATCCTTTAATAAATGAGCCTAAAAATAAGGCTTGGACTTTACTTATTTCTGAATGAGTTGAGCCAACCAACTTGCGAGCTTTTGTATTGTAAACGAGCTCGAACCTAAATTTTTTATGCTCAAACTTAACTTGTTTATTAAATGAGCCTAAAAATAAGGCTTAAGCTCAGTTTGGTTAGCTAAATAAATAAGCTAAGCTAAGTTGAGCCCTTAACTAGCTGATCCCAAAAAGCTTGCAAGTTGGCTTCGTTCATTTACAACCCTATACATAGATCAATTAACAATTCGAGTGTGTTAGTAGCGGCACCAATCTCTCTTTATTTTTCTCTTTATATATTATGATATAATCTAACAATAGACAAAAAAAAACTTCTCTTCTATTTTTTTCTCATTCCGAAAGCCACTTCCTTCTCTACCTAGAATAAAATTGTGGTTGCTCTTTTATAAATTTTTTTTGATTGGGTGAGACTTGTGGATGAGTTATTAGATTGTTTATAGCAGTCAAAGGATGGCACATTACGAAATTTCAAGAAACAAGATAATTATTAGGACCACTAAAGATAGGTTTTAAATTATCCAATTAAATATGAGTTAGTAAATTTCAACAACAATTATTATTAATTACAACTCTATGACCAAGAGTTAAGCCTTATTATTTTAGACATTATAACCATTGCAATCTTTGCCGGTCTTTCTTTCAAGTAATTAAACATGTAAATATATTTACTGTCATATATTTGTATTTTTATTATAATTATTGTTATTTTTTATTATTATTGAGAAAATATTATGTTATTAATATTAATAACACATAACAAATATATAATAGTGTAAGAATTTCATATGATCTTAACATTAATATTGAGAATAAATATGGCAGGTGAAAAAATATGACTTATGATATATAACATAAAATAAATAGGAGAACGTTTAATATGAATGATAAAAATAATAATAATAAAGGAAAAAGAGGAGGGGTTATTCTTATCTAATAAAACTAAGGGTCAGAGGAGGTCAAGAGGTTATATTAAATATGAAGAATGAATTAAATTTTGTGTTTTAAAATAGAGGGGTTAATAACAAAGTTAATGGCTGAATTGATCCCTACTTCAATAATTAAGAGACCATAAAATATCTCCCTTGGTTATAAGAAAAACAATTACATAAAAAGAGGTGTTTCATGTGTTAGAAGTGCTTAAATACCATTATCATTTTTATTAAAACTAACAAATAATATTTTAAGAATATTAGTATCACATTTAGCAATGATTTTTACTCTTTATAAAAAAGTAGAATTGTTTTCAATGATGACTTTTAACCTTATGAATACCAAAACTTATCTTTAATAACACTAAATGGTTACTAAATAGTTAAAATCTTGTAATATTTAATATTAATTTTAAAAATGTTTTTGCAATCAAATAATCATCACCAAAGATATCCTAAAACAAACAATCCTTCACTTTATGAAAGCCTTAACATTCAAGAAGATGGTTAACATCATCATTGATGAGTCTAAGATAAGTGAAACAAAATATTCCACAATGACTAGACATGCTAGACGAATTTGCCATTGTCTAATGATGGCGGTGGCAATGATTAACGATCAAGATACAAGAAGGTAGGATATAAAAAGAAGAAAAAATAAGACATTCAAAATAATGTGTAAAAGATAGGTTTTAACCATTTATTATTATTATTATTATTATTATTATTATTATTATTATTATTATTATTATTATTACTGTTGTTGTTATTATATATTATTTTTGTATAGGAAAGCATATTTTATGATTATTGAATCTATTTTCTTTTATTACATTACCAAATTTATTCATCACTTAAATAATATATATATATATTTTCTCAACCACAATAAAAAAATAGTTTGAACTCTAGTCGAACTAGTTGAACAACTACTTGATATCTTATATGGATCAATTTTCAATGTGATATTAATCACTAGTGGGGAGGTCATGGTGGTGGATTTGGTTGTTGTAACATGTGATTATTCCATATAAGCCACCAATTATCATAGTTTATCTTGAAATCTATTAATATGAATTCCAATAAGCCAATAAATAGACCATGGATTATATGTAATACCTCAAATTGAGCGAAGTGTTATAAGGATTGATCTGGCTACTTATATCAATATGGTATACCATCTTTTTGGTGATTCCATCCTAATAATTCTATAGTTAAGCGTGTTAGTGGTAGAGCAATTTTAGGATGGGTGACCCTCTTGGAAAATTTCGAAAATTTTCTGAAAATTTCTCGGGAAGTGTGTGAGTAAGGACAAAGCACACTGAAAGGACTCGTGTTGATCTGTGGGGCCAATCGATCAATCCAAAAGCGTTCCAAGCTAGCCCCTAAGTGGTCGTATCAACTCGGGGTGTTACAAATGGTATCAGAGCGAAACTGTGACTGTGAGCTAAACTTAGATGAGCCAGTTAGCCACCTAGCGGGATGAATCTTGGGATAAAATGTATTTAGACAGTTAGTGGTTGTGGCGCAACGAGGACGTTGCATTCTTTGAGTGGGGGTGATTGTAATGCCCTAAATTGAGCAGAGTGTTATAAGGATTGATCTGGCTACTTATATCAATATGGTATACCATCCTTTGGTGATTCCGTGGTAAGAACTCCACAGTTAAGCATGCTAGCCATTGAGCAATTTTAGGATGAGTGACCCTCCTGGGAAGTTTCAGAAATTTTCTAAAAATTTCTCGAGAAGTATGCGAGTGAGGACAAAACACACTGAAATGACTCGTGTTGATCCGTGAGGTCAGCCATTCAATCCAAAAGCACTCCAAGATAGCTCCTGAGTAGTCGTATCAACTAGGCGTGTTACATTATATGATTTATTAGAAGTGAAGCCACCATCAATTGGTTCAATAATCAAATCATTTGTAAGCGTCAATCCAAATCATCTTTGTTAGATATGTTTTGGGAAAGCTGTAGTAATTGGTTGTTCCAGTTATTTTTTTTATAGAAAAGTATACAATATATATGTTAGTTTTTATTTACATTTTTGTAAAGGTTTTACTACTTATTTTGGTCATTTTAGGTACTTTTTTTAATAGTTTTATTATCATACTCTCAAATCCGATTCATCTTCCATTTTATTTTTACACCTTCCATTATATTAGTTCATGAAAAATATTAATATAACACAAAAAATTATTTCCATAATAAATTAGATTACCTAACCATAAATAATTCAACATGTTTAATACCATCATTAATTAGGTAAACTCATACAATTATATTACAATTGTTTTGAGTTACTTCTCAAAAGTAATTATTTAAAATAATTATTCATTTTGAGATTTTTTTGTACAAAAAATTTTAAAATAAATAATTATGTTGGATAATTACTTTTTATGAGTAACTCCAAACAATTTAATGTTTTTAATGGATTGGGTTTGAATTTATTATATATAGGTGTATCATCTAAATATAAACAACTTGCACGCAATATGCGATAGAAATAATTATGACCTCTAGTAAATTAGGTTCACAAATATTAGGGAGAAAAATGTAAATTAAGATAACCAATATTATATCGATATACTAATGAAGCAATTTTACTATCAATATGGCATGCAAGTTTTTTAAATATAAACACTTAACTAATCATTAGACCTATCAAAATTTGACCTAACTTATCCAATCTAATACGGTCTGTGTAAAAACCTACCCGATATAATTTAACAAATTTATCAATTCGACACGACTTGAAATTGACCTAAATATAATTGACCCAACTAAACCTAGCCTGAGCCTGTAACCCACCATCAACCCAACCCCTTATCTACCTAATTTGACAAGACCAAATTTGATATTAACCACTTATGATAATAAAAAATTATACACGTCATATTTTTTATTTAAAGATTTTGAAAATATATTATTTTAGAATATTTACTTATTTTTCTTATATTTTCTATAGAAATAATTATTCACCAATGATATTCTAATATTATATATTTTTTCGCATAAAAACACAACATTAAAAATTCATAATAATAAACATGTAGCAATTAATAACACATTTTCAATCACATGCTTACCTGAAGTCAAACTTAATGCTTTTTTATAAGGTTAATGAGTTGAATAAATTTTGGTAGTCAATGTCTAATTTGACCCAAACTCAAAGTGATTCGATTTAAGATTAAATCAGCTCGAATCCACCATGAAGCCGACTCATCAAAACTTAAAAAGACATGATACATTAAACTAACCTAAACCTGACTTGTTAAATTAACCTAAACCCAAAATTACCTTAACATAAGTTAGCTTCACCAAAACCCAACCCGACCTCACAAGCTAGCTTGAACCCAAACTAACTCAACTCTAACCTCACCCAAAAATTAACAAGATACAATATAAATATGTAACAATCCAAACCCGCACTTAACTCGACTTGAACCATAAAATGACCTAATCCATAAAGGAAAATGATTCACTAACAACCTGATTTGTCCGACCCAGTTGCCTCCTCTACTAATGATGCACACAATATATAATTATTCATCCAATAAATCTTTGATATTCAATATACTATCAATGTTGATAGTAATACTATGCAGCCAAACGTACACAATTAAGAGAACTAATATTATATTGATATTGACTAATAATGAAAATCTAACTTATAAAAAACACCAATCTTTCAATTTTATATTTTTATGTTCCCTCTGTTTCTAAAAAAAACTGTCATAGTTTCTGATGATAAAGTCTGACCATTTATTTAACTCAAAATACAATGCATTATGATGCAAAAATATAAGCAATATATTTATATTGAAAATAATACTTTTATAATATTTTTTAATAATTTTATAAGTACACATTAAAAGATATTAAAGGTAAAAAAAGTTATCTCTATTATCTTTGAAATATGTGAAGAATTATTTTTTTAAAAATGACTAGAGTATTAAACAAAGATAATATGTAGAAAACTTGTATCCTACCAATCCACACAAATAATACTATGATTACAAATTATCAAATATATTCGTCTTATTCAATAAGTATATTATTGCTTGTCATATTGTGTTAGAATTTTTAGATGTTTATGGCAGTACATTTAAGCACACCTAATAATATTTGTCTATTTATAATAGTATCAATTTTTTTTGGTTATGTAAGCTTTATATTACTCTCAAAATAGAAAATTTGTACATACTCTCATTTCACAATTGAATCATGCATGGACCCCTTCCAGTTAGTAAATTTCTCATACTGTATAGGATGAAAATGTCTATCAACTACCATAAACACATTATATTTTAATAACACATTACAAGGACAAGACACTTGTCTAAATATTTTAGAATGCATCTCATACCATGTTAAAATCATAAAAATTACAAAACTCCTACTAATAGCTCTTTCTTTCCTTTTGGTTAACTAGTGGATCTTGCTAGTGAAAACAATTCTCCTTCCCTAGATCTAATGATATCTCTACAGTTAAAAGTTATTTGAATGTGTTCCTAAACTCCCTTACTATATGAAAATTCCATAGACAAGTGAGCATGTGTTTCCTCATTATCCTCTTCGCACATAGTAAACTTAACATCATCAATGAATCCCTATTAGTGCATTTGGTCTTTAGTGAACAAATGTTTTTGAATAGCAGGCCAAACAACAAGTTTTGGAGTAGAAGTAAAGCAATAGAATAGAGGATACTACCGAATATAAGGTCTTCTAGATTGTACCATATCATATGCCTTATGAATATTATACTCCCCATGTAAATCCATGCATCGTACGTTGTACAAAGGATCTAAAAAGAGGAAAACAAACATGCCTCTAAGCTTGAAAATCTATTGTAGCTACCAAAAGCAAAGATGAGTAAATAAAAGCTCCCACACCAAGTATCTCTTAAGATAGACAAAATGGATCAATTTCACCCATAATGAGTCATTTTTCTTTATAGTGTTTCATAATTTTTTCCCATATCAACTTTATTCCATAAGTGAATATTAATAAGGCCAAGTCCTCATTACTTTTTTGGTGTGCAAAGCACATTTCATGCAACAAGCACCTTTTTAGAGGTATCAAAATTTACAATCCATAGGAACTTTCAACACATATTTTCAATTTGATGCATTAACTTTTGTGGCAAGGTGAAAACTTGGATCTAATACATATAATTATTGAAGATCAAAACTTTTAGAAATCTAGTTTGTCAAACATAGGAGAGAATGCATGAATGCCAACTTGAGACCATCTTTGCAATTTTATGCACAATATTGCTTCTGTCCACTTGTTAATTGGGCTTAAAAAGATGGGAACATGTAAGTACATGAATATGAAAACTTCTTAGTGAAGTGCAAGTTATGAAGTATATGATTCTTTACCTTTTCATCAACTCCACCAAAATAGATAAAATATTTATGAGGGTAAATGTAGAGACCAAAACAAGTGGAGAGGATGTGAATCGTACAAACTAACTTTCAAGCAGAGACATAATCTCCATTACAAAAGAGAATCATATCATCCACTAAAGAGAAGTTTTAAATCTTTGCATCTTAGATTTTCCTGGAAATCTCCACCTGTCCACAAAGTCTTAAGCATTCTGGTCAAATATACACTAACTAAAACAAAAGAGATATGGTGATAACATGTAATAGGTCGATACTCACTAACCTTCGTGGTCTTATCTTTCTTTGGTAGAAGGGTTAGAGATGTAGCGTTAAGCTTCCAAGGAAGAAATATAGTATCGTAGTAGTCAACTAATTATCAATGATAGGCACAACTTTTTGAAAAATGTTATTGAGTAACCATTGACTCTAGTTCTTTTATCATTTCTAATGGAGAAAACAACTGCATAAATTTCCTACATGTTAATAGGTTCCATCAAACTCTTTTATGATGTTGTTATAGTAAGGGATCCTATGTCAATATACTAACATCCACAAGACTAGTAACATCACCTCTTAAACAAAGCAAAACCTTATAGAATTCCACAATGGAAGTTCTTATTTGGTTCATATCATTAGACATAACCCCATCTTTAAATTCAATCATAGGACCTATATTTTGATTTTTCCTAACTTTAACATGGGAAAAAAGTATTTATGATTTGAATCATCTACACCAAACTAATGGATTTTTGTCTTTTGTTTTAGGAAGATCTCCTCACATCTTTTAAGTTTGTTGAAATTAGTTTCAAAATTTTGAACCTTATCCCTTAGTAAAGAGTTAAAGCAATCATTAAGTAACTCAATTTGAACATCAATCATTTTTTTATCTAGCCATATCAACTTTTCCAATAATGGAACCATACTTACATCGGCTAAACGCTTTGAAAACATATTTCAAAAGATTAAGGCTATGATTGATTCCCAATAGGAGGTTAATATATAATATCCACGCGAGTGTTCCCGCACAAATGGTGATAAAATCATCATCTTCTGTCTATAAATTTTGAAATCTAAATGGCTTCTTTACTGGTACATGTTGTAAGCCAAGGTAAACGACAATAGGGTTATGGTCTGGCACTACATGGGCTTTAAAATTAGCAAAAGAGTGACTATGATAATATATCCATGAAATCATTAACTGAGGCTTGGTCAAGCTTACAAGCAATAACATCAATATCCTACCTTTTGTTACACCAAGTCAAAAACAACTATGTCCTCTAATATTTGACAATCACAGCTCTTGAATATAGTAGAGAAGTCTCGAACATCTTGGATGTAAGACTCCTTATAACATATCTTCTCCTCCATTTGAAGAACTATATTGAAGTCTCCTGATAATATCCAAGGAAGATCATTAACTAAGTTTTCTCACAACCATCCCCGCAAGGATCTCTTAGCTTGTCCTCTATTGAAAGCATAAACGAAGGCGGCATGAAACTGAGTACTACTATCAATTGCAATCACATCACATAAAATTCATTTTTCATTGGCATTTAGCTCAATAACTTTCCACAAAACAGGGCTCTAAAGAACCCAAATTCTACCATTATAATGGTTAGAGTAATTAGTAAGATAATTCCAGTTATAAACTAACTTCTTTCTAATATTCTCAAATTTACCCAACTTCACCCTAGTTTCAACTAACCAACAATACCACATCAACTACTTATGATTCATTCTTTTACTTCTTCTTTGCTTGATTGAATTATTTATCATCTAATGTTCCAAAAAGAT
Source organism: Tamarix chinensis (assembly GCA_030549775.1). Taxonomy (NCBI): domain Eukaryota; kingdom Viridiplantae; phylum Streptophyta; class Magnoliopsida; order Caryophyllales; family Tamaricaceae; genus Tamarix; species Tamarix chinensis. The sequence continues at coordinate 48,885,174 of CM060177.1, read as the reverse complement.
AACATGTTTCACCTTGGTTAATGTTAAAAGAACCCTCCACTTTATCATAGCCATTGTTTGACCTTTTTCCTAACTATTGTGAAACTTGAAACTTATTTTGGGAAGAGTGAAAAAAGACTTATATAGAATTTAAAGACTTTAAATCATAACGTTGATAAGTCATAGAAACACCTTGGTTATCTAGTGTAAATACAACTATTGAAGCTTCAGAGATGGGTTGTGAGAGGCCATCACCAATGATGACCACCTCCTTACCATGCTTAGCCTTCTCTGCATGATTATCATGTCTCATGTATTTAACTATAATACGTTATTGTTGTTGGTGTCGCTTGTCAATGTGTGATTTTTTTTAGTGTGAACATAACCAACAAGCAATTTAAACCCTCTTATGGTCAATTGTAGGATTGGTAAATAAGGGTATCGTTCTATACTAAGGATTGAGAGGACTCACCTTTATTTAACTAGCTCACAAATAATATAAATAAATAAATAAAAACTCTAAATCACACAAAAATAATAAGAAGAAGAACACAACTATAAGGCTTTCAAATATAAAATAATAAAAGTAATAAATAAAATAAAATAATAAAAATAATAGATAACTGTAAAAATGATAAATGTACTAGGAAATTGAAATCCACCACTAGACTAGGTCAAAATATAATAATAATTTAAAAGTCATATTTTAATCATGATAAGGAGACTGATCAAGTTGTAAGCCAAAGGCAGATCTATACACATTATATTACTTTCCTAAAATAATTAATACGACAAAACGTCAATATTAAATTCTATTAAATGCTAGCAGTATAGTAGCAACAAATGAATCCTATATTTAATTAGATTTAAAGCATTAAGTACAAGTGAAAGGATGTTAGTTTGAGTACTCATACTAATACAATAAGCATGTCTAGTTGTATTTCTCTCATTTGACCCATATGTATCTAAATGTTCTACCACTCTGGTTAGAATCACAAAACTATTAGGTAAATTATTATCTAACTTAGTTGCAATATATATATATGTTCATATAGCCACCAAGAAAGCATACGATCCTACGTACTGTGATTATGAGAAAACCATAACAATGCATATACCATATAAATCATACTTGACAGAATCATATATATAAATGATAGCAATTAAAATAAAGTCAAAGAACAATCTCACATATTCTCTTTCACTCTATTGCTTTTTAGCGTTGACTTGCACCATATTTCCCCTTTTCTTCTTCACGTGTCACGTCTGACCTTTCTTTCTTCTTCTCTCTTTTTCTTTTCGTACCTCATCTGCTGCTCGCTGGCACTATCTCCCTATCTCTGTCTTTCTTTTCTTCTATGACGTCAGCTGCCATATGCCTATCTCTTTTTCTTTGATCTTATTCTATAGCATTAGGTCTTGCTTTCTAGGCATACCTCCTCTCTACTACTGCATCTTCTTCTCTTTTTCACTTTCTTTTCTTCTTTTCTACAGTGCAATCTACTCGTGCATATTATGTTCTTTCTTTCTTTTCGTGCCCCTCTCTTCTCGTCTCCTCCTTCCTACGCCTTTCTTTTATAACAATTTTTTTCCTGATGTGCTAGGCTTGCCGCTTCTCTTCTTGTTTTCTTTTTGGGCCTTTGTCATTGGTCCTTTGGACCGTTGGTCTAAAAGATCCAAAACCTTCTTTTTTTTATTTAATCTACAAAATAACATTAGAAATTTTCATAAATAATCTTATACTTCAAATTTATTTATTTTATATCATTTTAGCTAAAATAATAAAATATATAAGATTATTATCGCTTAAGCCCAAAATCGTAATTATTCTAATATTTTACTCAAATAAAAGATCAAAAACTAAAATTAAAGGGGTATAAAATATGTCAAAATATGTACTCGTCATTTTTTTAGCTTGGGAAAGTGTTATTGCCATGCATAGGAGTAGTATGTAAGTGACATTAAGTAGGTCACGAATCATAATTGATTCAAATTCCAATAGACTATTACCTTTGATCTTGATTGGACATTTATTGCATTATGAGCTCGTTATTTGTTGTGATATTTCCATGTTTTAGGACATGATGCATTTACCATAAATTCTTTAGTATAATGGTGTAATTTGATATTTCAAATAAGTATGTGGTTAGTTTAGGTTATTTATGTTTAATACAAGTATTAATCTATGGGATATTAAATGTAAACAATATGAAGTTTGGGTGAGTGTTGAAATTTGAGTGAGTTGGGTCATAATCGCCTACTAGGACTCTTTAGTCTTTCTAGTGAGTTTATGTCAAATCTAATCATATCCTTATAATTGTTGGGTTTTTACCTAAACTTTAATATATATCATGTTTGTGTTTGACATTATTGGGTTAAGTTATAAGTATAAGAGGCTTTGAAGCTTTCAGGTAAATTAGGGGTATTTTCGCCATTTTGGGTTATATTAGAAATTTGAGACTTTAGAAGTGTTATTAGGTTTCAAATATGATAACTATGTTTGGTTAAATGTGAAATACCCCAAAACTCTAATTTAGAAAATTACAGCAAAATAATAATTTATTAGGAAAATTAATTAAATAAATTTTTTTATTAAAATAAGAGGAAGTAATTAAGGTAAAATTAAGAGGAAAATAATAAATAATTTAATTGGAACAAATTAGGGTGTTTTGATAATTACAATGGAATTAAGGAAAAATGTTTTAAAATATCCTAAATTAATCTAAAAAGGGAATTTATCTATTATTTTATTAAAATATTACTATTTTAAATATTCAAAAAATAGCAAAATGATTTAAATACCCCAACCCATCTATTTTTTCCTTTTTTCCTTTATCTTTTTTTCCCTTCTTTTCCTTTTTTTCTTTCCTTCCTCTCCCTTCTCCTTTTCTTTTTCCCTTCCTCCCCCAATTTGGGCCAACCTACCCCCGTGGCCCAAACCTCCCTCCCTCTCTTCTCTTTCCCCAGTGAAGCCTAAGGCCCATATTTCTTTCTTTTCCTTTATCAGCCGCTCACTCCGACTCACTCTTCTTTTTCTTTCTTTCTTTTTCCCCTGGGGAGGCCGGTCCCCTCTCTTCTTCTTCCTCCTTCCTCCTTCCTCAACCCTTCTTCTTCCTCGATCCCTTGTCTTCCCTGCTCTTCCCCGTGTAGACATGCAACCTCTACAACACTGCACGCCGGCCTGCCACCTCCCCTCTCTTCCCCGTCGATCCCTCTCCCTTCTCGACCCAATCAGTCTCTCTCTTTCCTCACGTGTGCCCCTCTCCCCCTTCCTTTCTCCTTCCCCGAGCTGACAGGACCTACAACTTTGCAAGCCTGCACCGGTCGTGTGCCACCAACCGGCGACCTGTCACGTGTGACATTCTCTTCCCCTCTTCCCTTATGTCATTTTCCCCCTTTAATGGCCTATAAATACCCCTCAATCGGCCCCCATTCGACCTTTTTCCCCTACCTAGAATTTTTCTTCCTTTGTGTGCCGCCACTTATTCAAACAACCGCCCCGTCACCGCCGCCTGAACCACCTCACAAACCACTCCCTGCACCACCCTCCACCGAACTACACCATCCACCACCCTCCATCCTCCCTACACAAGCTGCCTTGGTTATGCAAAATTAGCTATCCGACCAACCTTATCTCGCCTACCGCCGCTCTTCACGTCGTTGTTCCCCGCCGCAACCACCACTCCCCCTACCTCCTAAAACTACCAGCAGAACCTCTTCTTCTTCCCCTACCTCCCTCTACTTCTCCCTTCCTCCCTCTCCACCACCTTCGACCACCACACCCGCCGCCGCCTATGCTGCCCCTTTTGGCTGCACCACCACCACCATTCCAGCCCTCTCAACCTAGGGCATCCTCCACCACCTCAATCACCCTCTCATTCCCCCTCTTCTATCCTAAACGACCACCTTTCCACCTCCTCTTCTCCCTTTGTCGCCATCGCCGTGCACCGCCGCTGGTGCCGCCTGGTCACCACCATCCCTAGGTGGTACCCTAACCCTCTCAACCCTTAAACCCTATTTATACAAATGTTTTCTTTTTTTGTTAGTAATTATATTATTATTCCTAATATTGTTATTATTATTATTACCAGTATTATTATTATTATTATTACTAACACTATTATTAACCTTAACCTTATTATCACTATGGTTACTATCATTATGATTATTAGGACCCTTGCTTGTATTATTCTTAAGATTAGAACTATCATTAATATCACTATTACTATTACTACTACTACTACTACTACTACTACTACTACTACTACTACTTTGCCACTATTATCAATATTACCTATACCATTAATATTACTATCACTAATAGTATTATTATTATTATTAGTATCTTTTTATCACAACTTTAGTATTACTAATAATATTATTATTGTTAATAAGATTTGGGTTGTTACTAGTATTATCACTACAACTATTATTATTAGTAGTAGTACCATTAAGCTTTTATCTTTAATAATATAGATCTTACTATAAATACTTTAACATGAACATATATATTTACTAAGACCTATTTTGACTAATAATAATATGGTTTGCCACTTTGAGAATAATAACCCTACTTTTATTATAAAACAACTATTATCATTTTAGCCCTAATAGTAGGCTATGATAGGGTAAGGTAGGAAAATAATGGTAATTTTGGTAAGAGGGAAGTTAACCCTTAGTATTTCCCTCTTATAGGTGAATCAAGTCAAAAACCTAAGGAGGCGTAGGAGTGTGCTCCAAGATCGATGTCGCGTTAGGTAAGGATGCAGTTAAGACCAACTATGTGTGTGTTATGTGCCTTGTATGTCATGTGCTATGTTATGTTGTGTACTTTATGATTATTATGACTGTTTACGTGTAGCACAGCTTGGAGTTGAGGTATTTTCATGTGACCTTATTAAGGCATGTGTATAATGATATGTATGTTTTGCTTATGGTGTTATATGATGTGACCCTCTAGGATATGCATGCTAGGATGTTTAATAATATAATATGGGGTGAAAGGATGAAAAGTGAAAAAGTGGGAAGTGAGTTAACAAAAGGGATATGGGATTGACCTAATTTTCTCATGATCCATGGGGGTAAATAAAAGGGAATTATGAACAAAATAAAAGAGTGGGATGAACCTTGCATGGGATGGAATTTCTAGGGTTTGCACGGGATGGAAGGTGTTTGCATGGGATGGAAGGAGTTCGCATAGGAAATTCTAAGATTTGCATATGATGGATGGAGTCTGCATGAAGATGATCCTTACGTGGAAAAAGTTATCTTGGGGTGTAAGTAAGGTAAGGGAAGAGTTGTTGGGGGTGATTGGAGACTTTGGGTGAAAATAGTACGTAGGTTGGTATCAGGGTGCATAGGAAACTTTGCTAGGGTTTGGGGGAAAACCCTAATTAGAGGTGGTTGTGAAAGTAAAAATAATTGAGGGTGAGTGGAATATGGGATGAAAGTGGAAGAATATCATGTGTAGAGTGAGTATGGGTGTCATGGGAAAGAAATGATGGCGGATGTGAAATGGAGGAGTGACATATGGGAAAGAAAGGTGCTAGGGTTTGGAGTGGCCAACTAGGGTTTCATGGTCACATGTGTATTTGGGGAGTAAAGTGAAATGATGGGTTGAATTTAAGTGGGGTGATGTGTGGGTTGGTAAAGGAGCTTTATTTGCATGAGGTAGAGAAGGATGGACCATATAGGCTCAATAAGGGTTTTAGGGGAAAAACCTAGGGGAAGATAGTGAGTCGACTTGGATGGTATAAGGTAGTGGGACTTGACCCACACACTTAGGGGTTGGGCTTTCAGTGTGAGTAAGTGGAAGAATGAAAGGATATTGGGGTGTGTGAAGAGGTGTATAAGTCTCAAGGTATAGGACGGGCCCTCTTGGGAGAATAATAGTAGGTGGTTTGTGACATGCATGTCTAGGGTGAAAGTTTATTGAATAAGATACGAATAAAATACCGACCATTTAAAGAGGAAGATTATTAAGCCGCACCCAGACCGGTCCATCGACAAATAATAGTGGCCAGGAGCTAGGGTGCCCTAGAGACCAATCCACGGGCAGATAATAATGGCCAGGAGCATTCTACCCTGCATGTTTTCAGTCCAACGACTATAATAGTGGCTAGGTGCATTCTGCTTTGTATGTTTCCGGTCCACCAGTTATAATAGTGGAGTTTCCGTACTCACATGGATTGATAATAAGAATGGTGTAAAATGAGTATTAATTAGACATTTAAAGAATCAATTAATTTGGACTATAGCTCAACCTTTATTATCTATATTATTTGTATGCTATCTATATGATTATGCATATGTTATATGCCCTTATGTGTTTGGCCTTAGATGTATGGTTACCTTACTCAATACGTAGCATACTAACCACCCGTTTAATGGGTGTTGCTCATTCCCAAGAGCACAGGGCCCTTATGAATTTGTGCAGGAAGGAGATGCCATCTTCAATGCTTATGAGGCATCAGGTGAGGCTGAGAGTTGAGCTTGGATGTGGCCTGGGAACCAAGAGCAACTTTGCCGGATTTCCTTTTCCATTTATTTACCTTGTATCGGTTTACTTCAGTTATGTTTTAACGTACCGTACCTTTTGTCCCCTTGGGAACTTTAATTACACACTCTTTTGGATTGTAAACTCTCTTTATGCGCACTCTGATTTCCGTATTATGAACTTCCCAGTTCTTCTAAGAATTCTTATTTTAAGTTTGATTAATGGTTGACGGTAATTTTTTTCTAGTCTTGTAGTTAGTACGAGACTAGCGGGGGCGGGCTTGTACTGATCACGACGGTAATATCCCAAAATTCATAGTTTTGTTTTCCTTACTTTTGCTATATCTTTTAATAAAACAAAATTTTTTAGTAGTGAATTTTAGGGGTGTTACAAAATGTTTGGGGTAAAATGTGAGTATCATAAGTGTAATTTTTATGTGAAAATGACTTGAAATGTGTTTAGAAACCCTATGGGCATAATTAGTATTATATATATATATATATATATGAAATGTTGGAATTTAATCTTGATTTTTGGATATGGTACTTAATATGACATTTTGGAGTATTGTAATAAGTTTGGTGAGTCAAGAAGTCTTATGAGTGGAGTTAAGCCATAATTATGAATTAGGGTTTTATAGAAGGGATTTTTAGTCTTTTTACTTGAAAAATGTTCTTAATTATCTTTTTTTTGTGTGTTTTTTATATATCTTGTTAGTTTCCCTAATTGTGATATATTTTCCTTAATCAACATTGGCAACATTCTAAGCATGTGTAAATTAAACATTTGTTGGAATGAATTCGGTGATAAATGTAAGTATTATTTACGAAATTGAATCAAGTAGTGCATTACTACATTTTAAGTGTTATACTAATAATCAAATGAAATATTAATACTTAAAGTAAAGATCGTATGAGTTAGGACCCAGGTATTATATTGTTTGAATAAAAAAATATGCATGGTTCTTATGAAACCAAAGAACCCTATACCTTCGTTTTACCAAATTGTTCCACCAACTCATATTTTTGGAACTAGTGAATTAATGATTTACTAGTGAGACCAAAGCATCGTATGAGTTTCAATAAAAATAATCTAGTTTTTTGGAACTAGATGCCCTTATATCTACTCTATACTTCTGGTCTACCAAGGATTAGAAGTCCATCGACTTATAGAGGGCACTAGGTGTGTTTTATCCTAACTTAACTTTTATCTCTCATATGTGGAGGAAAGTAGAGTAGAAGTAACGTTTCAATAAAGGTTCCAATTATCAAGTGATTGATAAAATGGAAATGTGCGATTGCCTAAATATGAACTCTAATACGTTTTTTTAAGTCATTTCGTATCATGAACATATATGCATGTATATTATCTACCTTGTTATATGATTCCTATATGTCATAAATGCCTTATTTTTTATTAATGTGTATTGCTATCTTACTCGGTATATGAAATATATCATTCTTCTCATAGGAGTTGCTCATTCCCATGAGTAGACACCATATTATTTTATAGATAATTATTGATTTGATGATTTCGGTATTTTATTGGCGGTGAGCGATTTGTTGATTGACATTAGTATGGTTATTCGAATCTCCCTCTTTGTAGGATTTTTATGTCATTTGTTTTCCTCATCTTTGTCTCTTCCCTTCCATTTCGTAATCTTATGTCATAACACAATCAGGTGCTTTCATACCTGATTTACTTTTTAGTTTTATATTTAACATAAATTAGATATATATAATATCGCTTTTATATTGGATGTGGCGTAACACATTGCATTTTTATTTTTAACTCATGTAAAACCACTTTAAAAAGGAAATTTTTAGTTTGTAAAATATGGGTGTTACATTTATATTCCTAATTATTTTTTTTAACACCAATTAGTTTTCTAATTATGTATGTATATTATGTATTATTTAGTTGATGACAAATGCTGTAAATATTTAATATTTAGATGTTTGTTACATAAGTAAAACAACCTAATTTATATAAAAAAATATTGCAAACTTTAATAGATATAAAACTGATCAAATTGAATTTACCTATTTTTTTAGTTTATTTAGAAGTTATGTTTTATATAAATTATGTAAAATTGTGATTCAAAAGCTGGTCGGAAGATGGAAGCAGCCCCAAGTCCCAACCAGACAATACCGTCGTCAGTCGTCAGTACTATTTTCGTCTTCAAGTCCACTCTGCTCCGTCACGGTCTAATCTCCGTGTAAGTTCGCGCGTCTCTGTAAAATTTGTAGTAAGATTAGGAGAAATGTTGCCGAGTAGTAACGGGCACACTCAACCAGGAGGGGTATGCGAGAGGCAACACCAAGTAGGAGGGACGCCGAAGACGATGGGCGGCAGGGAGAGAACGAGGAAGTTAGGTCGGAGATCACTTGGAGTTGACGGCGGCAGAGAGGGAGAAGACGGGTTTAAGGCTTCTTCTAATCCTGACGGTGTCGATGGGCAGGAAATAGAGAGACAGACTCGCCAATGTACGGATTTCGACCTTGCTTACTTCCAATCTTATGCACATCTCGGAATTCATGAGGAGATGATTAAGGTTTTTGCAGCTTCTTATTTTATTATATTTTTTTTCGCATTTATCAAATAAATTTATTAGTTAAATTATGCTCTTGAAGGGTAACGACCGAGCCTGATTGCGATTAATTATTATTGCTTAATTCTCATGAACGCACGTGGAATTTATTGGGATAATGTCAAAGAATGTACTAGCTGGTATATGCTTAGAATATTGGGTTGGAGGTATTACTTGCATTGATTATGTATTTCTTGGTTTATGTTGGGACTTGAAATTTGTTGCTTTGTCTGGTCTATGAGATGATTTTTTATCAAGTAACCCTTTCCCTCTCATAGACACAATATGCGAACTTGATAAATGTATTGGAGGCTATAGTCATTATATAGATGGATGGAGGATCCTCGGTTAAACCTGGGGAGACCGGTTTTTTTGATCTAATAAATGAGGATAGGAGCTTGATTCAACTATTTGAGTGTATTATCCTTGGTCCAGAAAAATGGTGTTTAAAATCTCACGTGGTTGCACAATGCTTGTTGATTGTCGTGGTTTTGGACCTTCATTTGATTCATGTCTTTCTTAACCCAACCAAACTTCTTGATGTGTGGTGTGCACTTTTTAATTTTGATCCAGAATTTTAAGTGTTAAGCTTTATCACTGTGAATTCTGTTCTTAACTAAGCAAAGCATATATATGAATTTTTTGGCTGGCCTGACTCATTTTCGCTTCCATGCATGAGGTGCAGGGAAGGAGGCACAGGAATTTAGAGGATACATTTTCATGTTGATTGAAAATCTATGTGCTCATTTTGTTTTGGATGTTGAAAGTGACTGACACTGTGTCAGTCTTCAAAAAGTCTTCCACTGACCAACTTTAGCATTGCTGTTGCTCAATATGAAATGGAGCCTGGGATTGCAATTGTTGAGATCCTACTCTTCTCTCTGGTGTTTTTCATTTTGTTGAACAAACTGTTTTGGGAGGGCCAGGATTCTTGGTGGGCATTGGGCAAAGGCTGGTGTGCCAATGCTCAAGTACACACAGGTATGCCAATGCTCAAGTCATACACAGACATGACAGTCTGTGCATTTGGCAGCCTCAGGTGTGGGCCATGGTGCACTTCTTTCTGCTAGGGATCAGCACACAAAGGGTAGACAAAAGCATACCTCATGAATTTTGTTTTTCTCCAACTTGCCCCACTTTTGTTTTAGGATACCAGATAATATGTGTAAGTAGGAAACAGGAATATGATACTTGAATTCAGCTCTCAATTTCGTTGAGTCTTTCCAGTTGAGGAGTTCAGTATTAACTGTCCATGAGCTTTCTTGTGTATCTAGAAATTTGTAGTCAGGTCATTTCTATGCATCTTCTTCCTTGTATGCTTTGTTTCTCTCCTGATGTACCTTGCACCTTTTAATACATTGACTGAGAGATGTGAAAAGGTAAACATAGATTGGACTGTGCAGTGAAACATGTTTTCTTTATTGAGGAAAAAGAACATTCATTGCCATCAAAATATGGATGATGGGAAGTGTAAAAAATAAAAACCCACCAATTACAGAAAAGGAGCTGCATTCTGTGCATCTCATCGATCCAGTCAACAAGACATATGCAGTGCTTGAAAAGGTCTAAGACACACCTAGGCGATAAGATCCTAGAGCTTAGACGCAAGGCAAAGGCAAAGACACACACTTAGATGAATTAAGCTGCCAAAATTGCTTAAAATAGCTTTAAAATGAATTAAGTTTTCAAAGAAGAATACCATAATAATACATAATAGCAATACTATTTAAAAAATAGCAAATAATTTGTTTATTAATGCTGATACTATAAAAATAACTTGTATCTTATCATTAAATACCATTCATTCATCCCTAAAATTTCTTCATCATCTGCTTTCTCCACTTGTTCTCCATTCTTTTTCATTTCTTCTTTGTATATCTTTGTAAGCTACTGGTCTTGCCATCCCTTGCACCACGCTTATTGCCTCTAGATCATAGGTTGAAACTCTCCTCATCAACAACAACAATAATGATAGTCTCCTAGTTCAAATCATCACCATAAAAAAAAATCAATTTCGAGTTTCAACACCCTCTTCATCCATTTATGATTTCCCAGTTTCGGGATCAATCTAGTCCCTTAAGTGATATCTTTTGATTAAAGCTTAATTGTACTTCACATGAACTAAATCATTTAGTTAAGATGCAATTCATCAAGATAGTTGCATCACACGTACATGCACTCATAGCATGGATTAATCTTTCTTGGTATGACTAGTATCATTGAATTGAAGCGCTGGATGTTGGATATCTTTGTAGGATGGTTATATTACTTATTGGCTTGCCTTTTGGTATATGCTTGTTAAGATGATAATGATTTAAGACCAAAGTATCTCCTTGTCATTGATTTTTGGATCCCTCCTTCCCTCTTCTTTCTTTAGACTTTTGAACAAGGTTTAAGCAGGATGTAGGTCCTCGGACATTATAACATCAACTTTTTGAAATTGTGCATAACAATTCAATTTGCCCTGCAACTTATCCAATGAGGTTCCAACCTTGGTTATCTCTATTAACATGCCCTTCTTTAGCTCTCACTCATCTGGAGGTCATAATCAAGTTCTCCATCTCTACTTCTCGATTTCGCTTCTCGTTTTGGACGAATCCATCAAATTAGTATTCGAAATTCCCTATATAGATAACACATGAAAAGAAAAACAACCTCATTGAGGCGTTCTAATCGTATTGAGGGACATGAGATTAGGTCTATTGATTTCTTATTTATTTCAGCACTAGTGGATAATGTTTCTTTTCAAATTTTCAAATTTAAATGAAGGCATTGCCCGTGTATCAACCTTATGCATCTTTGTCTAAGTGCCTACTGAGATTGTATTTAAATTTATGTGCAATGTTCTCATGTTTTCCTTCCTTCCTCATATTAGGGTGGAGAAAAGTTGTGCTAAGTTGTCAGCTTCTCTTTTAAACTTTATTCTATTCTATTTTATATGTTGGTTAATGTTTACTTTTGAATGCGTGTTTTCTTTGTAAATACTCTGAATATGCCCCTGAAACTCTGCAGGATGGTGTGAGGACCGACACTTATAGGAATGCAATATTCCAGTATCAAGATTCCATAGCGGGGAAGGTAATGGCTGAGTGATTTTTCATTTGTTATTATCATTACTCTTTTTACTCAGCGTCTTTCTTTCAATCTATTATGGTCGAGACACGGCTATATATTTTGTTGAGGTGCATGCTGATTTGTTAATTGTATTCTATTATCAAAGTTACAAAACATTAATGCCTTACGTCACCATTTACCCCTAGAGTTAGCAAGTTTATTGGGCGCAAAAAAAAAAAAAGTACCTTAGTTTTTATTATGCTAGGAGATTAATGTACTCCAAAGAAAATATGTATCATCTCTTATTTTTTTTTTTGTTTTTATTTTATTGATCTCCTTTCCAACAAATTATATCTTGGATGGTTGGCATCAATATGTACAACACAAAAGATATGGAAGTAACATTCTTGAAAGGCAGGTTGCATTTTTGAATACCTTGTGAAAGTAAGGTTGACACTGAGTACTGGTAGAAAAGTTTTATGTCCGGGGAGCAATCTCTATTTATAACCATCTACTTATATCTACAGGTCGTGGTGGATGTTGGCTGTGGGACAGGCATTCTCTCTATTTTTTGCGCTCAAGCTGGAGCTAAAAAGGTATTGCATATGGACATTATTATTCTCTTGGTGATAAATAATGCTTTAATACTTGTTTAATTTGTTAATGCAGGATAGAATCCTCGCACCCAAGGACCTAGTCCCACAAATGGGAGTGAATCCAAATCATGAACCCACTGATCTAGCTCCCAATGAAAATAGACTTCCTAATGTACAAATTTCTACCAACCTCAGATTGCTAGAAAAACAATGATCTGTCAAAAATCCCCAACAACATGATGCCATCATTAGCATGAGTTGAAACCATATCATGCAAACCTCTCTGTTGGGATTTGGGGAATCCCCACTAAATATATAGATGCTAGAGACAAATTAATGTGGAATTAAATATTGACATCAAACTTCTCACATAGTGGAACGATCTTCATCAACTTCATTAATGTAAGCTAGGTACTTGTAATCAAAACAATTAATCGCATACTATTCACCGTTTGAAAATGCCATTAACAGCTAGGATGTAGGGAGGGATCATGAGAGAGAAGCATTAATCATTCTTTTCTGTCTATCAAATATGAGATTGATCATTGAGGAGCTTATATGGTCTGATAGTCTGGTAAACATAGGTTTAATAGACACAAGATAGAGTAATGCTATCTACCCAAATTTTAAATCCAAACCAAAACCCAAAATTTCCTAAAACTATATATATTAGTGCATTAATTTTATTTTTTTATTAATAATTAAGTAACATAAACTAATAATAATATAGTATAAAATAAATTTATGGCATAAAAATACCATAAATTTATTATTAGTATTATTTCTATTATAATCATCATTATTATTGTTATTATAATACAAAATAAGATTTACACTTTTTGATGCCACAATTTTCTTTTATTTTGTATTATTATTTGTTTGATACAAAACTATTATTAGTTCTTTTATTTGATGCCACACTTTTTGATACAAAATACTATTATAATCATCTATTATAAAACTATATATATTAGTGCATTAATTTTATTTTTTATTAATAATTAAGTAACATAAACTAATAATAATATAGTATAAAATAAATTTATGGCATAAAAATACCACAAATTTATTATTAGTATTATTTCTATTATAATCATCATTATTATTGTTATTATAATACAAAAATAAGATTTACACTTTTTGACACAATTTTCTTTTATTTTGTATTATTAGTAGTTTGTATTACTTAGCTTTACTAAAAAATAAAATTAATGCACTAATATAGGAAAATTTGGTTTTTAGTTTGGATTTAGAATTTGGGTGCATAGTATTAATGTGCAATACAAACCTCTTAGGGATATTAAATAAACAATGATATATAACACTTCTTCATATATACATAGTTAATAACAAACCTCTCATTATGACTACTCCTATCCAAACTCTTCCACTCGAGCTATAACCAGACATTTCTTAAAGGAAAATATCAATCCACTAAGGGCCTGTTTTGTAGAGCTTATTTGGAAAATTTCAATGAGTTATTATTTATATTTTACTATTACTAATGTCATAATTATTATTTTTGGTATTAGTATTACTAGTATTGTTATCATTTTATTAATATCATTAATTTTATATTTATTTTATTATCATCAAAGTTTTGCTAATCTAAACGGATAAGTGGAGGAGAACAGACCCTAAATCATGTTAATGTGACCCATTAAACGGTTTGGGTCAAATAATGCAAGTGACTACTTTAATAGGTCTTAATTCCATTCTTTCAAAAGAGAAGGGACTATTCACTAAGGAATATGTTGAGTAGAAAAAAAGGAAGGGAATCAATAGAACCTGGAACCTTCCTAAGATCTTTTATCACATTCTTCTTACCTTCCACTCGTCTGCCCTTTCTTGTTAATAGACGTAGGCTCTGACACAGCATAACAACAATTGGTGGCTCAACATTACAATAACAAAATAACTCTAAAAGACTTCTATTAAAAATAGTATGCTAGTAATAATTGTACAAAAAATGTAAAGGCTAACTAAATAGACTAGGTTGTGGATGGACTAAACATCATAGTGGATGCAACCCAATTTTGTACCTCCTCCTCACATAGGTGTATTAGATTCCTTGCCTGAATTTTCATCTTGCCCTGAAGATGAATATGAGGAAACCACTCAACAATGGAAGGTCATCCTCCAATGTGCTGGTTTGGCTCTAATGACATAAGAACAAACACATGCTCTGAGTATAGCCACAACCATTATCGGTGTCTCCCCAATTAGAATGATAGTGACATGTGTGGAGACCACCACCTCATTTGAAAAGAGAATGTTTGAGCTTGTTGCACCATCCCTTTTAGTCTCTTTGTCCTTGTACCATGAGACCAAGAATTAACATAGTAGCTAGCTAAGAACTAGAACCCTGTGGCTCCACATGCCATTTGCCTTTTTCCATCCTCCATTTCCATGGATAGTGAGTGTAGTATAACCCAAAATCACATTTGACCCCCCCCTCCCCAACAGTTTCATTCTCATTTCCAAGACCCTAAGGAACTCCTTGTCCACCTATCTAAAGCTTCCCCAATGCATCTATCAACTCTTCAGGCTCAACATAAACCACTTTCGTTTTTTTCCACAATGAAAGTGCCTTGTGTATTAGCCATTTGTTTAGGTTCACTGCTATAGTAACATATTTTCCACTATTCAAAGTTCCATCTTCATCAACATCAACAACATCTTGAGATAATAGAAAAAATTGGAGATATGAATCAACAACTAGCTGACCTAGCTTGTCTAGGGTAGACTGCCCAAGCTCTTCAAGATTCATCTTGCCTCTCTTGGCTCTATCCACCATATTAAATGCCTCTTCTATGATTCTATCCCAATAACTTCGTTAATGGCTGAATGCTTAACCATAAGCCTTATCGTCTTCTTATCAAGTTTGATTATCACCGGAAATAGATTCAACCTTGCTTTCACATTTTGGGCATCCTAATGACTTGGTGGTTGTTGAGCTGTAAGGCGATTAGTGGGGTATGGGTTGAAAATTCTCTTCACTCACTCAATAACTGAGCAGATCATAGCTTGGGATATCTCTTGTGCAGCTCCCAAAGAAGAACACCACAAGGTAAGATATACCAAATAAAACCAACGGTCCATACATCAACCACTAGGCCTTTGTCACATTTTTGAACTTGAGGAACCATGTAGTATGGTACATTATCCTCTTAAATCGCTCATTAGACTTTATAAACATTGACAACCCAAAATCAGTTTACTTCAAAAGGGCACCTCCCCTTTAAAGCTTGCTTTTGGGGGTGTGTTATACTCAAGGGTCATAGCATTGGTATTAGAGTCTACCACCACAACTCTAGTGTAATTGTGTGATGCAGATAGTGATGCTGATATAGTAGCGTCTTCTAGGATTAGGAAAGGTCTAGTGCATAACTAGTCCATGATGGTGCTAGGTTGTGGAAGCGTGGTGGTATGTTATGATTCCACATTATCCAATTATAGGATTAATTAATAGTAGTGATGGCCCAAGAGTGTGCTCCCCTCCTAAGCCAGCTAGTGGGGGTGAGTTTTGCCTAAGAGTGATAATATAATTCCCCTTATTATTGAAAACATGAAGTGATTGTTTTTAAGTGCACGATGCATCCTTCCATACCTATGGCAGATGGAGAATTTGATTGAGCCCTTCTCCGCTTTTGTCACCTCTTTGAACACCACTAGCCATGCTTCAATAGCTTCACAAGTATTTTCGCTTGCTTAACACCACTAACTGTGGTGTCTAATATCGCAGAGGAGTATAAGAACCGTAGGTCTCTTTACTTGCTTTCTCTACTGACCAAAATCAAAGGGATGCTCATGTGCTGTTGTCTGTCGTTATGGTGCTATCATTCAGGCCAGAGATGAAAATCGTGGCATTAGGCTTCATGGAGTTTTGTTTGTAAGAAGTATCTCCCCATAAATTAGGCGAGCGGATGCATGTGCAGAGTTAGGTTAGGTGAGAGCCAGTTCTGTTTCACACAAAGTTGCATTGGCTACACCTTTTCATTTGTAATCACCAACCCATTTGATAGCATCGGTTTTAGCTTCCTGATGCGGGAGCATCCAATTACACATCAAAATTTTCTAACAAATTTGATGATGGATTTTGTTTATTTTTCAACTCATTTTGAGAAGCACTTCCCAAGGATATTTTTGTCCAACTAGAGCAAAAAGAGATGATAACGTCCAACTCACAACAAAGAAGAATGCACCAAACACACTTAGCATGGAGGAGTACAAAAGGGCAGCCATTAATCTCTCTAAGTATTAGGGCTTACAAAACCTTCTTACTTTTAAGAAATTAAATGGCTGAAACAGTGAAGCCACGAAAGCCATGGAAAACCCCAAGTCAGCCACCCTCTTTTGACAACTTTTAGGTGGCTTATTAATGGCTCAAACATGGGTTTATCAAATCAGCTAGAAAAGGCAAGGAACGAGCCATTTTTGCAGCAGCCACTTACAAAATCAGGCATAAATCAGCTAGTAGGGCCACTATTTGGCATGGAAAATTGGGCACAACAGCAAGGCCAAAGGCAGACATGACTTCGGAAGATTTTGGTAGTATTTTATGACATTTTAGTTGATTGTACCAGGTTTGAAAGTGTGAGGCATTTGCGACAAGTTTTATGACTTTTACTTGATTATTTTGTACTCAGAATCAGCCATTCATAAAGGCTACCTATCCTGGTTTTACTCTAGTTTGTTTTACTGATGTAGCTATTTAAATGGCTCATGAACATATGACACATGCCCAAACTAGATGTAAGGGGATGTAGGAGTGGTTTTGTTAATTTTGTCAAGCCAAAGGGGTCAAAAGCTGATTTCTCTGTGGTTAGATTTAAACTAGCCTAGTTGATCTTATTTGACAGCTCCTAGTTTGAATGCCTACCAAATTGGTCCTATTGTGGCTTGTAAAGTTAGTATGCAACTGAAAGAATCCTAGCACATTCTATAAGTGATAGTGATGTGGGAATGTCTTACGCAAGAAATGATTTAGTTATTAATTTCTTCAAGTTAGGAGGGCATCAAACCCTCCTCACTTAAACTAATTGATTTAGCTAAATTTATTCAAGCTATGCAAGCTCCAACTCAACCGCCACCTTTTTGTCAACTTTTAGTGGCTCCAATGTGGCTCAAGAATGTCTCTTTTCCCAGCCCCAAGGATTGCAAATCAACACCAGCGGCAACAGGCCTTAGCTGTGTTTTTTAGACAGCTTCTGGGGGCATTTTGGCACAAAAATGAAGGGCAAGGGACAGCAAGCAACACGGACAGACCAACCCCTGACTTTGGAAGAAAAAAATCACACAAATTAGGCCTGATTGTACTATTAAGCCAGCACTCAAAAGGGCTACTTGTACTTTAGCTTCCTAATAATGATTTTAGCTAGATAACTTGTGGAAAATTGTCAAGTCAGGTTACAGGCACCCCTCATGGTCGAATTTCTGACCTTAAGACACCCATTTAGCTGAAAGTAATGGTTAAAACTCGAACTAGCAAGTTTGTTCCCATTTGGTAACCGGCTAATTTGAAAATAACCAAAACAACCTCTTTAGTTTTTGAGTTAGTTTGTAACTGAGTAGGTTCTAACACTTTTCTGTAAATGCTAGAACACTCATAAATAAAACAATAACTTACCCTTTGGCTGAAATGAGAGAGTTTGAAACTAGATAGGAAAGTGCTAGAACCTACTTAGTTACAAACAAACTCAATAATTAAAGGGGTTGTTTTGGTTAAATTTAAATTAGTGAAAACTGAATTTTATTTTCAAATCTTACTTGTTTGATCTCAAGAGTTGCATGTGTTGAGTGGTATATGTGAGTATATGAATTTAAGGGGTACTTAAGTTTATATATTCCTCTTCTTCGACCTCTAGTTCTTGTTTTTAATTTTGGTGGTATTCACCCAATTTATTTCCCATTACATTACTTCCTTGCTCTCTCTAGTTTTTTTTTTTTCCTCATTTGTGATGCATAGAGGAAGCACAAAACACCAAAATAATCAACCACAAGAACATTGAACCAAAAGAAGAGAATATAATTGATAGAAATTATGAATTAGGGTTAGGGTTTTGGGTTTGAGTTGGCGTTTGATGTGTGGGATGATTTGGTTAGGGTTTATGGAGGATTTAATGGTTGGTTTAATGCTGTAATTAATGAAGGATTAACATGGTTAATGATGGTGTTGATGATCATTGTGGACGATGGGATTAGGGTTAGGGTTTTGGAAGTTGATGAAGATGAAGATTGTTAATGTATGTGGTTGAATATGATTGAATGTGTATGAATGGATATGACATGGTATTTGGGTATGCATGTGTTAGGGTTTAACACAAACTCTTCTCTAATTAAATCACAGAAATTAAGTAGAGAAATCTTAGTTATAAATCAAATTGAAACTATAAACAAAGAAGAAACTTACAAAGAGATTCAATGAAGATTCAATTGCACTATCAATGTTAACGTTGAGTACATCGAGTCTATATAGCTTAATTTCTCTTTCTTAAGCTGAGTCTCCCACACCAAAAGATAAGCTAAAACTTAAAAGAAAAAACCACACAAAATCTAACTAAATCTATGCCACTCAAAGTAAAAAATAAAAATAAAACACTCCTTGACAAGATAAAAGTTACTAATTATCTAATGACTTCCGAACCCTTAATAAAGTAGATATGGCCAGTCCTTTATGACTTGGACATCCTCTCATGTGTTGAGCATGTGACTTCATTAAACTTTGCATAATGACTATTAAGTTCCACTCTAATCCCTGCTTAGATAAGTAATCACATTGTTTGGCCCAATTCTTCGACCTAGTGTAAACAATGTGTTTTATAATTAAGGCAACCCCTCGTGTGTTGGACTCGTAGGACATGGCCCTCAACCCCTGCATCAACTTGGCTCCAATCCCTTCTCCTTTTTGTTGATGATGATATGATCTCTTTTGTAACTCTCTCCACCTTCTCCATTCTTTGCTCCAAACCATGAAGCCTTCGAGTATCAACATGTATCATGCCCATGCCCAATTGGAGTGTGCTCAACTTTTCCTCTAAATGTTCCATCTTTGTTTGATACACCTTTTTCTCCAAATCAAATTGTCCAAGTACCTTTTTTTTGTAGGATATTGAATGCTAGAATTAGTAGACACAGTGAAGAAGATGTTGAGTAGTAGAAAATGAATGGAGTTGACAGAAACAAATAAGAAAGTAATTCCCAACTTTTGAGGACCTGGAACCTCTCTAAATGTTTTCCCCAATATCTGCCATGTTCCACTCCTCACCCTCTCTTATTAATGGAGCTAGAGTAACAATCCCTCTAGACACTAACTTGGCATTACCAAATTCAGTGACTCACCATTACCATAACAAATTAACCCGAATAAACTCTTGCTAGTAATCATGATACAAAAATATGAAGGCCAAATGAAATGACTAGGTTTTGGATGGGCTAAACCTCATAGGCTAACTGAAATGATTAGATGTATTGGATCAGTGGCTCATCGTGTGCTAAGTGGCATAGGACAGGGATATGGAAGTATGCTAATGAAAAATCACTTAACAAACAGTTTTTATTTTTCCTTTTTCTTTTTAACTAAAAAAGAGCTTATTGGCCACGTTAGTTAATAAACTAATGTTAGCTTATCACATGCCAAACAGACACTTGGATGACTTGAAGATTGAGTGGGATGTCCCATGTGACTTTATTGTGATAAAAAGGTCTGCAATCAGCATTGGACATGATCTTGTGTAGTGTGATTGATCAAGGCACGTTGAGGTGGATGGACCCTTCTTCAATGAAAAGCTAGATAGTAGCTTGTTTTGCACAACTTATATGTCTATTTACCAGTAATTTGCTGATATGCTTACCAAAAGCCTAAACAATACAAGATTTCAGACAAATGTATGTAAGCTTGAATAAAAAATATCTATTCATAACATCTACCAGCTTCAATCATTGTTAGGCCCGCTGTTCTTGGACTCACAACTTAATAGAAGATGTACAAATATGGATGGTAGGTATAGTATTCATAATGCCTGCAACTGTTTAGGTACAGAGGACTGCGTGTGTGGTGGTAACCTTTAGATTGGTGTTCTGTAGCTGCCTTCAAATATCAGTTTATAATGTGGTTGGCCATCTAGGGTAGATTGTTTACCGAGGAGTGTATGCAACACACGGGCTTCACTGAGATTTACAATCTGTCCTTTGTTTGGATGGACAAGATGAGATCCTTGCTCATCGCTTTATGGAATATCCTTATAGCATAGGGCTTTGGAGAAAAATTAGATATGCTTTTGACCAAAGTGATATAATTTGTACGTGGGAGGAGGAAGTGAGGACGCTGGCTTAATCCACAAGGCAACCAAAGAGGAAGAAAAGCTACTTAGGGGTGTCTTTGTTACTTTTATAGCTTGAGTGGGTATGGGAGAAACTCTAGAATCTTTAGACAAGTTTCTCAATCTTATGTTGCCTTGTTATGTGATATTGCTTTATAGTAGTTAGTAGATGTATTCACCCTGCTAGATTTGATAAATTTTCTTCCTGGAGGGGTGTGTGTTGATGCTCTAGTTGAGAGTTGAGGAGGGTTGTACTCGTTCAAGCTTTTAGCAATTTTTAATGATAAATTATTTTACTTAAAAAAAATATTCATCATCTTGAGGGTGAGTGTAGGAAATAAAATGTAACAGATCTCTAATGATTTGTATCCCTACAGTTAAGGATTTTTACAAATCTTATTACGTTAATATCATTTTGATCCCTGATTCCGAGGGAATTTTTATTTTACTTTGTTTTATTTCCTGATTCTAAGCAAATTTTCCTATATTTTACCTAGGCTTAAGTGTATATAATCAATCTTGATGTATGGCAGGTGATGAGTGAGAAACATATTCTTTTCAACTCTTTTGCTGTCTCTGTTCTCTATTTTTTCAAACTGTTCCGCAATTTTAGACTAAATGTTAGCGTCTACTTCATAATACCCAATTTTGTAGAAGCTTGGCCTGTTCAGACTGTAATTATCATAATATGTGGTGCACCATGGTTATGTTGTATTTGGAGCATCAGACATACATGCAAAGTAGGATAGATGTCAGGAGATGCATCTATTAAGTTTTTGCTGCACCTGTTACTTTATTTCTTGCAGAATCTTGGGTGCCACTTATTTTATAGATGTATGCCAACTCTGATGGTTCATTGTGTTTCCAGGTTTACGCCATAGATGCCAGTGACATTGCTGTTCAGGTAGCCTTTTCTGAATAAGACTGCTTGAAATTTCTTACTTGCAAATTATTTATAATATTGCATACTTCATCCTCGTTGACTTATGCATATCATGTTATGTCACGGGCATTTTTTTGCTACTAGGCTTTCTAATGGTCATTCAGCTGGTAACATAGATCAGTGAATTGGTTGATCTCTTTGCACTCTAATGGGATGCGAATTTTTTTAAGCATAGTAAGAGGTAGAGAAAATGAAATGCTAAACTTTGTTTTGAGTACAATGAAAGTGATTGTGGTGTTATTATTGGAGCACTGCAGATGATGAATAATGTATTGTGGCAGTCTGGTTTTCCTTGTCTTTTTTCTTTTTGGACTACTGTGACACTTTATTTTTTCTAGAGTTTGGCTCGAAAAGCATGGTTTAATCTTTTTGGTCAACTATGTATTAATATTACTTATGCCACTAGCTACTGCACATTATAGTACAAGGATAATGAGCTTATCAGGCTTTAGTAGCGTAAGGCTCCATGATGATTCCTGGAAAACACTAGAATAAAGAAAATTGTGATGATATATTGTTCAATATGGTTATCGGTTGATCCACACAGATTTTGGCTAATATGGATGGACCATCTGATTGAGATTTTTATTCTTTGAAGCAAATCGCTTTAATATCCTATCAGCAATGGGAAATTCCAATATGTATCTGTTGATATCTTACTTCTCGTATCCTGAGCCATCTTTCGTTTATATTCATGAATGCTTACAGTGCTTGATTATAAAATGGAAAGATAACACTTCCTCTTGCTGCGTGATTTGTGTTTTTCTAAAATCAACTTGGAGTTCCATGTATTCTTTTCATCTAGAGAGTAGAGATGAGCATCTAATGATTTAGGTTATGTTATGTCTAGCTCACTCTAGCGCCCAACATTCTAGTTGGTGTGTATGTGGTACATGCTAACTATAGATGTTCAAGACACTTGTCCAATTGTTTGCCTTTGATTGTATGCTCTCTGTATCTTCTAGGTTTAAATGATACTGCATATATCTTTTTGGTTGTGGTAGTTGTATACCTCATGCTCCTGTTTTGCCCCAACTCCATGTTCTTTGCTACTTATTATTTGCAAAATAAGGCATTCTGTTTTCATTTTTAGTTTTTAGAATTTTCTTTTTTCTTTTTTTGGTATATCTTAAAATTTGCGATGTTAAATTATGTGTCTTCATTTATCTTTTAATCATGTCATTTAATTGGTGTATTTGCTGTTAGAGAAAATTTAAATCATAAATCTATGCTTTCAAAAAGTGAATGTTACATCTTTCCTAATACATATTGTCCTCACACACTCAGGTCTACGGATACATATTTAGATTGTTGATAGGAAAAACCAACCCTCCGACTGTCAGTTTTTAACAGTTTATGCGATAGAATCCTATGTCATTATATTTGGTCATACGGAAAGCAATATGATATCCGGCCTTTTGTGGTGTTGAAGAGTTTTCTTCTACTGCTACTTGTATTACTATTTCTAGTGCTTAATATTTCTTCTTTCCTTCATTTTCTTCGTTGTCATTTCCTTGCATGAAGTTTTTTCTAATTTATATATGCCTATACTCATATACATATGATTTTACCAATTGTTATTCTTTATATATTGGTTTCTCATCATGTCCTGACTTATTTGAACCAGGCACATGAGGTCGTGAAAGCAAATAATCTTTCAGACACAGTTATAGTATTACATGGTAGAGTTGAGGTAGGATACTAAAATACTGTGTTGTGTTTCTCTTCCTTGTCTCGCTTGCATAAAACAAAGATTTACCTTAATATTATTGAATCCATATGGAGTTATCAATTACAATTTATATGCCTTGTGAATGATGACTAGCTTGTAATGTATATAGAATGTCCTTATTGCAGGATGTGGAAATTGATGAAGAAGTTGATGTGATAGTCTCTGAGTGGATGGGATACATGCTTCTTTATGAGGTCAGTATTCAAACATCCTGCTGCTGAACCTGTACTTTACCATTATAAAGAATTGGCTGCGTTTTTTTATTTGACTTTGTTGAATGTTTTCAGATGCTACTGATGATTTGTAGTTCTTGATCTTTGAATTTCACCATTTGTTTGTTCTATACCGTTTCTTTGTTGTATCGTGATCTCGAGTTTCTCTCTGCAGAGCATGCTGGGAAGTGTTATTACCGCTAGAGATCGATGGCTGAAACCTGGAGGTCTAATTCTTCCTTCAAATGCAACTGTATGGTCTTTTATCCAAATTTATCTGTGTTGGCAGTTTTGGTTTCTATGTTCTGTTCCCATTCATTTTGTTGTTATCACCTATTCATGTTTAATTGTTGGCATTGGACATAGCAAAGCAAATACTAAGCACCGCCTTATAAATTGGGTTGTTAAATGGGTCTCTGTCCTCTCTTTTCTTTACAAATTCCTCACCCCTTCTACCACTTTCACCATCATCATTTTTCTTCAACACTTTTGTCTATCCTCCCTTCCCAAATATACATCAGCCCCTAACCATTATCCACCTCCATTTACTCCTATTCTTTGAACACCACCTTTTCTTTCCCTACTTGGTTCATTTTTTTTACTTTAGATCTTAAACCTCTATGGATGATCCACAAATCCCTAAAGGCTTAAATCTTGAAGGCACAAAAAATGTTAATGGAGAAGGGACCATTGAAGTAATGCAAGGAGAAAATAAAAAAAAGAGATCAAGCCATAGAAGCCTTTTGCACTGTCAAACGCATTCTTGACATCTTGGAAGCAAGGGCATTGAATGTACCACCTTCAAATCTAAGAAGAAGAAATCTAATACACCCCGGAGATGAAGGTTCCATACACATAGGAGATGGTTCAAGTGAGTTTGGTTCCTCTAGTGATTCTTCTAGCACTAAGGAGAAGGAGGTAGTAAGGAGCATTTTCATGATATAATGGCTGAAGTCCCAAAATTTGATGGCAACCACAACTTTGAGGAGTTTCTCGATTGGGAGTTGAGGTGTGCTAGGATGTTTGAAGCAAAGGATATTCGAAAGATAAGGCATTTAGGGTGGCTGCTTTAAAGCTTAAGGGCTACACTCAAGCAATAAAACCGCATTCGCGGTGTTGTAAACAATATTTTATATGTCACATTTGTCATGGCGTAATTTTTTAATTATTTTTCAAAACAAATATTGACAAATATCAATACATATCGGCAAATAAATGTCATTTTTTAAAATGGCCGCATTTTAGGAATTTTGCGTCGTGGTTGATCAAAAAATTGTAAAATTGTGGCTGATACACAATTGCGGTACTGATATTTCATTTTATGGCTATAGTTCTCTTCGGTGGGAAAACTTTATACACCAAAGGCGGAAGAAAGGCAAGGCTAAGGTTCGGACTTGATGTAAAATGAGGAAACTCATGGAAGAAATGCTCCTACCATTATCCTACATTTACAACAAAATGTTATCTCTGAGCAAAGATCTTTGAGTATGGAAGAATGCATCAAAGAGTTTGAAAAACTCATGACAAGGATTGGCTTGGAAAAATAAAAGAGCATACCATATGTAGGTTTATTGGTGGCCTAAGAGATGATGTTGCTTCGGAGGAGGAGCTAATGTGCTTTATCATGTATCCATCAAGGTGTAAAAGCGTAAGAAGGAAGAGAAGGCTTTGACATTCCACAACAACAAAGGAGATGCAAGCACATCAATGGAAGTCCCATCTCCATTAAAGTTGCTGTCTACACCGTAAAACTTTGATCTAAAGTGGAAGGGTAAAGGGGTAGCATTAGCATACGATTCAAGCAAGCCAAAAGGAGTTAAGTGTTTTAGGTGCCAAGGGATTGGCGACTTCGAATCCAATTGCCCTAACAAGAGGGTAATGACTCTCATAGACCTTGAAGAATCCTAGCATGAAGGAGAAATAGAACAAGAGCAAGCTAGGCCATGTGAAGTAGAGACCATTGAAATTAGTCCATATCAAGGAGAGACTTTAATGGTTTGATGGCGCCTCTATAAAAAGGAAGTCATACATGGCGGCACTCAAAGAGAAAGTGTTTTCCATTCCATGAATCCTAGCATGTAGGAAAATAGAACAAGAGCAAGCTAGGCCAAATGAAGTAGAGACCATTGAAATTAGTCCATATCAAGGAGAGATTTCAATGGTTCGATGGCGTCTCCATACAAAGGAAGTTATGCATGGTGATACTCAAAGAGAAAGTGTTTTCCATTCCATGTGCACCATTCAAGGGAAGATTTGTGTTTTGATCATTGATGGAGGAAGTTGCACTAATGTAGCCTCAAAAATACATATTGAAAAGCTCCACTATCCCACCACAAACCACCCTAAACCTTACAAACTTCAATGGCTCAACCATGGTGACATAGTTGAGGTAACAAAAAGATATCTTGTTTCTTTTTCTATGGGTTAACTTATCATGATAGTGTTTTATGGGATGTTTCCATGGATTCTTTTTATTTATCACGAGGAGGACCATGGCAATATGATAGAAGTGAGTTGCATGATGGGAGAACCAACACTTACATCCTTAAAGGGGATCACAAACCATCATTTTAAACCCACTTGCTACTCCCGCAACTAAAAAAAAAACATCCTTCTTAACCCACCCATTAAACATCCTATGAGTTTGGAATATGGTCATTCGACCTTTGTTGAAAAATCGAGCATGAATAAGTTTAATTTTGGCACTTATGACGAGGAGTTTTGTGTTTTGATAAGGAACTATGCTCATGAGGTTCATTATTTTTGGTTTCCAAATGTCTTGTAACCTTTTTGGTCAAGAAGCACATGGAGGGCAGCTTGTGATGAACCTATTTTTCACAACTTGGAGAGATTCATCCTCATCAAATAGAGGATGATGCAGGAGCATCTAGTGATTTAGTTATTAATTTAAGTTTAGAGGACATAAAAACCTCATCATTTGGGCTAATTAAATTAACTAAAACACAAGCCATGAAAGCTACGCAACTCCAATCCATCCACCACCATTTTGACACGTATTTGGGACTTGCCGACTAGCTTGTTAGTTTCTATATTTTGTTTTTTTCCTAGTAAGTAGGGAGTTATTAGTGACTTTTCTTTTCTGCACTTTACCACGTTTAAGTTAGTGTAGAACGTGGCAGAAACTCTATTATATAAGGCTATATAATAGTTGCAACTGGCTCTCAATTACGTGGGTGTTAGTCTCCAAAATTTGTTAAAATCATTCAATCCTTTAAATCTTAACATTCTGGTATCAAAGCCACTACTGGGCTTGAAGAAAACAAAGTGCAGAAGAAAGATGACAACAGAAGGAAGTTTTGTGCAACTAGCTATTCCTTGTTTCGATGGTCATTATGATCATTGGAGCATGTTGATGGAGAACTTTTTGAGGTCTAAGGAATATTGGAGTTTGGTGGAAATTGGCTATGATGAGCCAGAAAGTGGAGTAGCAATGACAGATGCGCAGCAGAAGAAATATGATGAGATGAAGTTGAAAGATTTAAATGTAAAAAATTACCTGTTCTTGGCTATAGATCGCACCATCCTGGAGACTATCCTACAAAAGGATACTTCCAAACAGATTTGGGATTCTATGAAGAAGAAGTACGAGGGTAACAAAAGGGTGAAGCGATCTATTCTTCAAGCTCTTCGCAAAGAGTTTGAAACTCTTGAGATGAAGTTTGGAGAAGGTGTCAATGATTGTTTTTCCAGAGTTATGTTTGTTGCAAATAAAATGAGGGTAAATGGAGAATTGATGAAAGATGTCAGAATAGTGGAGAAAATACTGCGATCTTTGAGCGACAAATTCAACTACATTGTCTGCTCTATTGAAGAGTCGAAAGACATTGATAATCTATCAATTGATGAACTGCAGAGTTTGTTAGTTGTTCACAAGCAGAAGTTCAATAGGGGGAATGGAGAAGAGCAGGCATTGAAAGTGACTTATGAGGAGAGAGGAGGAGGTAGAGGTCGTGGTTGTGGATTTACTAGAGGAAGAGGAAGAGTTAGAGGGCGCCAATCCTTTAACAAGGGTTTGGTGGAATTCTATAAGTGTCATAAGCTCGAACACTTCCAGTATGAATGTCCAAGCTTAGACAAAGAAGCAAATTATGCCAAGCTTGAAGAGGAAGAGGAACTATTGTTGATGTCCTATGTTGAGATGAACGAAGTGAACAGAGAAGATGTGTGGTTTTTAGACTTGGGATGCAGTAATCATATGTGTGGGAATAAACTTCTTTTCCACAACTTGGATGAGAGCTACAGGCAGATGTTGAAGTTAGGGAATAACTCAAAGATGGTAGTAATGGGAAAAGGAGATATATGACTGAATGTGAATGGGATCAATCATATGGTGATTGAGGTATTCTTTGTGCTCGAGTTGAAGAATAATTTGCTAAGTATTGGGCAGTTGCAGGAAAAAGGCTTGGCAATTCTTTTTCAGTATGGCTTGTGTAGGATTTATCACCCTGAGAGAGGTTTGATTATTCAAACCACGATGTCTGCTAACAGAATGTTTATCTTGTTAACGGTGTGACAACCAAGTAAGGCTGCTTGTCTTCACACAACGACACACGATCTGTCACACCTTTGGCACTGTAGATATGGGCATTTGAGTCACAAAGGGCCGAGAACTCTTCATGTCAAAACAATGGTGCTTGGACTACCACAATTGGAGGCTCCAACCACTGTTTGTACTGACTACATGATTGGAAAGCAGCACTGGGACCCAATTCCAAAGAAGAGTACTTGGAGAGCAACTCAAAAGCTTCAATTGATCCATGTTGACTTATGCGGCCCTATGGCCCCTATCTCTCCTGCTTCAAAGAACAAGAAAAGGTACCTAATTTGCTTCATTGATGATTTTAGTAGGAAGATGTGGGTTTATTTCTTAATGGAAAAATCTGAAGCATTAGCTACCTTCAAATACTTTAAAAGCTATGTTGAGAAGGAAGTAGGCACTTATATCAAGTGCTTACGCACTGATCGTGGAGGTGAATTCACTTCACAAGCTTTCAATGAGTTTTGTAAAGAGAATGGAATTAAGAGGCAATTGACAGTAGCATATACTCCACAACAAAATGGAGTTTCAGAGAGAAAGAATAGGACCGTTATGAACTTGGTCCGAAGCATGCTATCAGAGAAGGAAATGCTGAAGACGTTTTGGTCAGAAGAAGTGAATTGGGCAATATATATTTTGAACCGAAATCCTACCGTGGCAGTAAAAAATATAACTCCAGAGGAGGCTTGGAGTGGCATGAAACCTTTGGTTGAACACTTTCGAGTGTTTGGCTGCATTGCACATGTGCATGTACCAGATGTGAAAAGAACTAAGTTGGATGATAAGGGTGTTGCTTGTGTGTTGTTGTGTATTAGTGAGGAGTCTAAAGCCTATAGACTTTATGATCCAATAGCCAAGAAAATCATTACTTGTAGAGATGTAGTCTTTGAAGAAGGTATGTCTTGGGATTGGGATAAAAGCTATGAACAACCGGTGGTGGCTGCATTGGAATGGGGAGAAAATGAAGAAGATGAGGTTGCGGATGATGAAAGTGAAACTGATAATGAAGATGATAGCATTGCAGAAGAAATTGAGAATGCTGGCCCGCATGCAAATAGTGAAAGAAGGGTTCGAACACAGCTTGTTTGGATGAAAGATTATGAAACAGGGGAGGGCTTGTCCGAAGAAGAAGATGGGGCTAATCTGACTTATTCAGTATCTGCTGCTGCTGATCCATTCTATTATGAAGAGGTTGTGAAGAATCCAAAGTGGAGGGCTGCCATGGACTTGGAGATAGAGGCAATAGAAAAGAATGGAACTTGGGTGCTAACTGATCTACCTACAGGAGCAAAGAAGATAGGAGTAAAATGGGTTTATAAAACAAAGCTGAATGAACATGGAGAAATTGATAAATATAAGGCCCGTCTTGTGGCAAAAGGGTATGTGCAACAGCATGGGATTGATTACAAAGAAGTTTTTGCACCAGTAGCAAGGATGGACACAGCTCGGATGATTGTTGCACTAGCAGCTCAAAAGGGTTGGACAGTTTTCCAACTTGATGTAAAATCAGCGTTTTTGCCTGGAGAATTAAGTGAGGAGGTGTACGTTGAACAACCAAGAGGCTATGAGCTGCAAGATTTTCCCGACAAAGTTTATAAGTTGAAGAAAGCTTTATGTGGACTCAAACAAGCTCCACGAGCTTGGTTTAGTCATATAGAAGCCCATTTTTTGAATGAAGGCTTTGAGATGTGTCACAATGAGCATACACTCTTCATCAAAACAAGCAAAGGAGGTAAAATTCTAATTGTTAGCTTGTATGTTGATGATTTACTATTTACTGGAAATGATGATGCTATGTTCAATGAGTTTAAGAATTCAATGGTGTGTGAGTTTGATATGACTGATTTAGGAAGGATGAGGTACTTCCTTGGAATTGAAGTTTTGCAAAGTGCTGATGGAATTTACATTAGTCAGAAGAAGTATGCCTTGGATGTGTTGAAAATATTTGGGATGGAGGAGTGTAATCCTGCTCAAAATCCGATGGTTTTGGGTTTTAAAATTTCCAAGGATGCTGATGGGGTGAAGATTGACACCACATTCTTCAAGCAAGTTATAGGGCGTCTTATGTATCTCACAGCAACTAGATCTGACCTAATGTTTGTGGTTAGTTTGATCAGTAGATATGCAGAGCAGCCAACAGAACTTCATTTGCAAGCTGCCAAGAGAGTGCTACGGTACTTGAAAGACACAGCAAATCTTGGGATTTTCTACAAGAAGGGAGGGAAAAAATGAAGAATTGATTGCTTTCACTGATAGTGACTATGCCGGTGATTTAGATGATAGAAAGAGTACTTCAGGGTATGTCTTCAAGCTGAGTTCTGGTGCAGTGGCATGGTCTTCTAAAAATCAGCCTATTGTCACTCTATCAACTACTGAAGCAGAGTTCGTAGCTGATGCATTCTGTGCATGCCAAGCTGTGTGGATGAAGAGAATTTTGGAAAAGCTCAGTCAGGTGCGAAGGGATTGTATTACTATCTTTTGTGATAACAATTCTGCAATTAAGCTGTCAAAGAATCTGGTCATGCATGGCAGGAGCAAACTCATAGATGTGCAATTTCATTTCTTGCGTGATCTTACTAAGGATGGTGCTGTAGAGCTGACTCACTGTGGTAAGCAAGATCAAGTTGTTGATGTGATGACTAAACCATTGAAGCTAGACTTGTTTCTAAAGTTGAGGAAGCTACTAGGCCTCCGAGAAGTTCCAGGTGTAAACTAATTGCTGCATGCAAATAGTTTAAGGGAGGGGGAATGATACGTATTTGGGACTTGCTGACTAGTTTGTTAGTTTCTATGTTTTGTTTATTTCCTAGTAAGTAGGGAGTTATTAGTGACTTTTCTTTTCTGCACTTTACCACGTTTAAGTTAGTGTAGAATGTGGCAAAAACTCTGTTATATAAGGCTATATAATAGTTGAAACTGGCTCTCAATTACGTGGGTGTAAGTCTCCAAAATTTGTTAAAATCATTCGATCCTTTAAGTCTTAACACATTTTTGTATACACTAGGTGGCTCATCATATAGATTAATTGGCTCATTGTCCAACCAAGGACAATCGATATTCAGGCCCCACAACAGAAGCCACAACTGCACTATTGTGGGCAGGTCTCGTGTGTTTGGTGGCCCAAAAATCCAAAGCAGCAGCTGGCACATCTCCGTCTAGCCTTTTGACTATTTTTGGGCACAAAAATTAAGGGCAAAAGTCAATGGGGCGGCAAGTACAGAGCAACAACTGATTGAGGAAGAAAAACCAACTCTGGTTCGTTAATGGAAGAAAATGAAAACTCTGAAAACAGATCATAGTTGCACTTTTTCAGCCTGTAGCAAAGTTTAATATTTGCTTTTGCTTTTGCTTTTTGCTATTAGCCCTAGACTATCTCTTTAATTGTGAAGTTTAATCAAGCTATATATAGGGCATAGAAGAGCAGGGGTTTGGCCTTAAATCCCATCATTACTGTCTTTACATTTGGTTAGACTTAAACTAGTCTATTTAGTCTTATTAGACAACTACTAATTTGCTTTTGAACCAACAACACTTTTATCTTTGAAAGAGTTGTATTGTGACTGAATGAAGCCTAAACACACTCTTATAAAGTGTTAAGGTTCACACTGAAATGGACAGAACTCAGAATTTTCTGTCTAGTGTTTGAAATACAAACATATTCAAAGTCTAAGGGAAGGATTTTGTCTTGGCTCTTCAGAATCTTACAATCTTTATTTTAAGAGTTGAAATCTTGGATGATGAATGTGTTTGATCTTGAGAGGTGCTCATAGATTGAATCCTCTCATCTTCTTCTCATCTTATTTCTTTTTTCATTTTGCTTGGCAATTAACCTAAAGCTGGCGTTAAATTAGCACAACCCAATTTGTTTTTCATGTGCATCACTGGATGCGAGTTTTTATTCGTAAAATTTGTTGTAGGAGCACTGATTTGGGCAGAAGTTATGCCTTTAATTTCTAGAATTATTTCATCTTCTCATCCTTCATATCTTGATCTTGTGGTTGTTCTTTGAAGCATAAATCAAATGGACGTGAGAAAGGGGGAGGACGACTAAGGTAGAGAGAGAAAATTTGTTGTTGTTCTTTGAGTTGAGGTAGAAATAAAATGGATATGAGAGAGGGGGAGGGCAGGGGATGAAGGCATGGAAAAGTTTATTGCTATTATTCCCTGATGCTTAGATTATATGTGAGAAGAGGTATGGTTTGGATGAAGTAATTGTTTGAGTCTCTTTAGGGTTTCATTTTGCTGTTTCATATGGATTTTTGAACTAGTGGGATTGGTAGAGAATTGCTTATGAAATGAATTTTTTTGATGTAGGATAGACCAGTTTGAACCTCTAGTCCAAACGTAAATGACTAAACCAATTATAGGACTATTTTGATCATCAATCTACTTTTCAAAATTAGGATAGATGAGAGAGATGGTGGAGTCGTGGAGATGGGAAGTTGGCAAACTAGGGTGATGGAGGAGTGGGGGATAGATGTGGCAAAGAAAAGATGAAAGAGTTGAATATGATGGAGACCCTAAGTCTAAGGAAAAGGCTATGGATGGATTAGATGAATAAAAAATTGGTAGCTAGAGTTCTTAAAATTAGACCCTACAATTGAGGGTTTTGTTTTAAGTTTGTACTTTGGCCTGATTTCAAACATTGAAAAATCAAATATTTTGCGGATTTGGATTTTAACTTATAAATTTTGGCAAACCTTAAAAAGTTTTCTAAACTTGGATTTTGGCCTCAATTCAAGATCTAAATTCTTGCATACAAACAAACCCTTATGTCTTTTGAGTTATAATCTGATTGTGTGCATTCTTTGCAGCTTTTCATGGCACCCGTCTCACATCCTGATAGATACAGTGAAAGCATTGACTTCTGGCGTAACGTATACGGAATTGATAGTGAGTATAATAATTTTTTATGCTTAGAATGATCATTGCATGTCTTCAATTGTTGGATTTCTTCTCTGTAGTTGTTTATGCAAACTTTCAAATAGGCTTACTCATTGAGTTTGAGAAAACGATCATCGTTAGGCCAATTACATTTAAATGTTTTTGGTGGCAGATGAATGTTGTCACATAACCTATAGTATTTGTTTTAGATTGCCATTAAACGTCTTATGATATTGATTTATGAGACGACAATGTTATCAAACTTTGTTGTCCTTTGAAAAGAAACTTTGTTAGTGAAGTGGGCCATTATTCAAAAGAATTAGATCAATCTTGTTAGGTTTTACAAACCTTCTATTCTCTTGGCCCATATAGTTGTCTTTCAGAACAAGTATTAGTATTATAACAACATAATAATAATAATAATTAGTTTCTCACTCGTGTGTTGCATAGGATTTACTAATAAAGCTAATAATAAAAGAAGACTATAATTAAGGGAAACAAATTATTTTTGATATTATTGTATTCATAATTGAAAATATGGTTACAAATTTTGAAAGACCTCTTTGAATACAACATGAACATGGAATGAAAAATGATATAAGATAATAATTAAAGAGAATAAATATAATATATTTATTGGACTAAAATTATAACTTAACACTATATAATATTAGTATTTATTATTCAAGATAAAAAATGCATTGAACATAAAGACTAAAAGTACATGGAAAGTGGAAAAATATTATATATAGCGTATACCATTTCATTATATGAACTTGACAAATATTCAGTAGATATGATTAGGTATCAAGTCTATACCATACCAACAATTGCGTCTTTTATAAGTTATTAGTTAATTTCAAATAAACAATGATAATCATAGATGTAAGAAAGCAAAGTTACGTAAAGTTAAGGAGACATACAAATATGTTCTTATAAAAGGATGATTTGATTGTTCAAATCGCATCATTGATATATCTATGTCCAAATGATATACTTGTATGGATAAAGCTTTTTTAATAAGAAAAATTTAATTTTAGGTTGTAGTATGTCAAATGTTAAGGTCTAATAGGGAGCTAAAACTTGGACCTGTGTGAAATTGTGGGCCGCATAACAACCTATTATTTCTTTATGGACTAAGATATTTTTTTCATACATTCAATGTTGTTTCTTATAAAAAAAAAGAATGTGGAAAAATAGTATCAATCATTGTTACATAGGAGCCCCTTACCCTAGGTATAAAAGCATCCGGCAACGCTTCAACTCCTATCTCAATAGAAGCTTCTACCAGCTTCATGTGGCGCTCAAAGGCCTAATCTCCTTCCACCATTGTTGCATACCATCGTAGCCTTGCTATTTTTTGGGTAACGCATTTAGTTATTTTAACAAAGCCAAATGCTTCATTCCAATATTAGTTCGTGCCAATTTAGCTTACTTTCAATTTGAACTCTTCAACAACCAAAGGAAAAGTTAATTGGCTTTAAAAAAGGACCAGCAAACACTCAAATATATTGAAGTCTTCATAGCTAGGGTATTGTCATAACTAAATGCTGGCTATTGTGGAAGTGAAAATGAAATATGAATACACCGATATATAAAAGTTTTGCTCATGGGTAACATACATTGGTATATGGCCAATTTATATGCAGTAACGAATGCTTCATCATAAATTTGTATTCACTCATAGAGCCAATTATTGTCTCAATATGTTAAATATGCCTTGCTACAAAGAAGTCCCCATGGATTCTTGAACCCTTAACCTTCATTTAAATGAAAATTGACGCTAGATGCAATGGCTATGACAATTATTGCTCATTATATATGACTGTTCGTCTTCATTTGTTCTTGGATGATTATTGATTTGTATTTGTGATCGGCGCTTTTCCGCATTTTATAATTTGTGGAAATGATCCTTGGGATACCATATAAGGCGTGTAAACAATTTAATGCCTTGACTGGGAATGCTACTTGTATTGTATGGCTTGAGGATGCATTGCTTCTTTGGGAGGGAAAGATATTTGATCTAATAAAAAAAAAAAAAGAAGTTGAATGTTTTTGAAGTAGTAATAATGTTTGGTAAATATGTCTGAAGTAATATGATTTAATCGTCACCATACGCTTTTAAGCTCTATAAATAGTTCCTTTGGTATTTAGTAAAGACAAGTTGGGGAATTAAAAAAATATGGTAAAGTGTTTGGTAGTCACAAATTATTTGCATATAAATGTGCCTGAAGTAATAATAGTGTTTAGTCATTTGTCTGAAATGAAATGAAATGAATTGGTATATAATGATAATTTTAGATATGTGATTGAGGTCGGTGGGGTTAATTAATGAATGATATTTTTGTGATAAAAATAAATAGTGAGGTATTTTTAGTATTTAGTTGAAATTGTAGAACATACTTATGAAAAAATAATAAGTTGTAATTAAGTTATTGATAATGAGAACTATATGAAAATAATAAAGTAAAACAAACGACTTGAAATATATATTATTAGATAATGAGCAAATAAGGAGGTTTATCAAACAATGCCCACCTCTCAACTACTTGAATCTCTCACTAGCCGAGCATCCTAACCCCAAAGGCCCAAACACAATGGCTTCCAACCTCCTCCCTCCTGCAAACTATCCTTATGCCTTTTGTTTCCTTATTTTGCCCTGTGATTTACCATGGCTACAAGAGGAAGGGTAGGAAAGTTGGTCTTACACTTAAAAAGATGTCTAAGAATGACCATAGCTCTAAGAATGCACTTGTGGTAGGACAATTGAATGGGGCACTTAACAACATTATATCAGAGCCATTTGCCATTCTAGACGGCGAAAATTTGTAGGAATTAGTTTGCTTATTCTAGGCAGAAGTAGGAAGAATTGAATTGAGAAATGGATGGATATGATAGGATAGCACCAAGAACTTGTTAAGTTCCCTTCTAACACTTTCACTTGTCTCAAGGAGGCACCCATGAGCACACTAGGATCTATATCAGCATCAACATTAGGTTTTCCTCTACTTGGCGACGCTTTGGACTTGGTACAAATGAGTTTAAGGACATGAGCTTGATGACCTTTTCTTGTGCCCAACCAGAATAGCTTTTTGGCCACAAATGGGGTTCTGGGCTTGTTGCACCTCTCCCACGCAAATAATTAAACTGCAGTTACAGTGTCGAGGTATCGTGAATGATAATTATATGTCATGGTTGTCGAAACGTGATTTATTTATTTTTTTCACAACAAATATTAGTAAATGTCATAAAAAAATCTGCCGATATTCGATATTTTGTTGATATTGTGACCATAAGTAAGTGATTTTCTAAAGCAGTCGCGTTTCGAAAATTTTGCGTCGTGCTTGATCCAAAAACCATGAAATTGCGGTTGATACGCAATTGCGGTACTGATATTTCATTGTATACTCCCATGCATTTTTCAAATCAATTATTGAACTGGTTTTGTTATTACTTTACAAGTGAGACTAGATCAGACTAGTGATTCAAACTTGTTCAATAAATGTAAGATAATTTAACATATAATAATCAAATAAATGTATATAGATAATCGAAGGTCATGATGTGAACTATAAATATCAACCATTGGATTTGAGCTGCTCATAACCTAATGCTGTTTTGCTTTTGGTAGATCAACTACCTTCCATGTTCCATCATTTTCCAATGTGTCCTTTCAACTCTTACCCATTTTCTCCCTTTTTCCGTCACAACACCTCAAATAAATAGTTTGGAATAGAAATTTCCATTTGAAATTGTAAGGGAGCCCCTATATGGTGGGAGGTCTATTTAAAAGACATGTAGTTAGGGAGAGTTTATAATGAATATTTGGTACATTTTTGGGTTTGTTTCCTAACAATTATGGGCAGCTTGGTGCTCTGTAAAGGGAACTAGAGTATTCTTAGATATTGTTACCGGAGACTTCTACTTGTACTTGCACTGCATTAGGAGCCAAACCTTGCTTCCTCAATTACATCTTCTTATCCGTGAGGAGCATAGGGTTCACTTTGGGTGAACTATACATAGTGGGTATGACAGTTTGGCATAGGAGTGAGAAAATATGAATATGACATAGAGTTGAAGGTGATATTTGGTGAATCCTTATATTCCATGAAAGGGACTCCCCATGAATATAAAGTTTGGTGAAATATGATTTTCCTTGAATAAAAAGTGACACTAGTTGAGGTATGGAGTTTCTTAATGAGTGGATTTCCCCTACAAAGATGATTTGATGGCTCGAGGATCCAAATTTCCTCGACGTTGCAATGGATATGAATAAATGAAGTGCACTTAAATATCCTTGTAGTAAGGTTGATTGTGGTGCTAATGTTAGGGAAAAATGTAGAAAGGACTTCCATTAGGTTCTTGGATCTTTAAACCTATGAAGGATGTTTATTTATGATGTAGGCTGATGTAAGACTTCATTGATTAGTGCTCAGTTATATTTAGGTGAAATTGGAATGCTCTAGTTGTGCTTAGGAGATGGCCATTTTTTCCTTTGAACGACCCTATTTTCAACATAGGATGATCGTTGAATGATTCCCTCTTTTGGAAGAATGGATACGTGACTTGGGCCATGTTCTTGATGTAAGAGTATACTCTACAACTATAAGGTAACCTACAAAGTGTCTTATGGGAAGGATAAGTGACCCTATGGGAGGGATATTGTAACCTATAAGTAGAGGTATGTTATATTTTAGGGAAGGGATAATATGCCTTGTGGGAGGACACTACACCTTAGGGTCAGGCCTTATCAAGAAGGATTTAGTTAGTTAATAGTTATTTCCTTAATTATTAAGTTAATTTATTTCATGATATGAATTATCTTATCATAGGTTGTTAGTTGAGATATGATAAAATTTATTAAGATTTTATTAGTGCTATTCATGAGTTACTATTCACAGGAATAATATGGTAAATACTGTTTAGTTGTTAGAGAGTTAATGATGTGGAAGATAGTGGAGAATTAATCTTTCACAAATGTAGGACCTTTTGTTTTGGTTATTGAAGAAAACTTGAGACTCAAATATGTTTATGCAGTCGACAATGTTGTAACTGTGGGTTTGTATTTCTAACAGTGCCACTCAATTCTAAGGAGAAATCACCAGGATTTCTCTAAAGAATAAACCCAAATTCTCAAAGATAGATCTCACTTGAAGAGAAGGAACAATTTTGAGAATTCTGAATTTTTAGTCCACTCGATTCATTATGACTTAACAAGTTGACACATATGTATATATATAGGTACATGAAGCCTTAGTTCCCTTTTTATTAACCAAGCGCTGCCCAATCGGTCTAATTTAGCTAAATAAAGAACTAAACTAGTGCACTACACGCCATATTATACATATAATGATCTACATTTATAAGTTACAAGACATTACAAAATTTACATAAAATATCAAAGCTAAACAAAACCCTACTCATATAATACATGGAATAATCAAGTAACCTAGCTTTGTGTCTTTTAGCTTTGTCATTTATGCAATTTTGCAGTTATTGTCTTTCCATTGTCTTGTACACTAGATGTCTTTGGTGAATTCTTATTCTTGCAAACATATATAATACTTGCAACATCATTAGAGTTATCATGAATGTTTTTAAGATTTTCAAGAACAATTGGTTCCATATCCAAATATGCTAACTCTTGACATTCAACAATAGAAGAATGAGATGGAGATGCTCATGCATTAGTTAATAAGTTTGTTTAGATATTAGTTAGTTATGGTGTGTTTTATCTTATATCTTTTATGTGTTTAATCTTATATAGATTTAGTTTGGAGGTTATTATGAGGAGGTGCAATATACCTATATAAATCGTGTGTAATCAACACTGCTAATCATAGTTGAGTTGAGTTATTGAATTGAGTATTATCTTTTGAAACTTTGTGTGAGTTTCGTTATTCTATGTTTATGTTATTTGTGAGTCGTAAACTATATCTCTCTCAAAATTATTTTATCTGTGGGAGTAATAATTTAAAAAACTATTTTTTCCAATGAGTTTAATCGAGAGTAGTTTGTAAGTGTTCGTCATTCACATCCATATCTACCAACTATAATATTGCCCATTCACTAGGCCTATGCATTCCACACACATCAATTTAGTATCAGAGCTCATGTCAATTCAAGATTTATTTAAGAATCAATATAAACAATCTTCAACAATCATCTATAAAGATTAATGAAGAGATTCAACAAATGTTACAAAAGATTATAAAAACATGACAAAAGTGGAGGGAATACAGTAAAGCAAATAAGAAGGCTTCTCAAGAATGTTGAAAATGTGTCCCTAAAAGAATAAGGTGTTGAGGGAGTTGCAGAGTAAATTAAAGATGAGGAAAAAGTTTAATTTTGCATAGGCAAAGTGGAGGACTTGATCTTGGAGGAGAAGGAGATTAATGAGGTTATTGAAAATAAGGATAAAAGTTTGGAACCATATGATTTGATTGTTGTGGATGAAGAAAAAGTTGCTTCTTATGCTTTGATTGTGAAAGATTCAAAACAAAGGGAGGACAACACCACAAAACT
This sequence comes from Tamarix chinensis, assembly GCA_030549775.1. Classification (NCBI taxonomy): domain Eukaryota; kingdom Viridiplantae; phylum Streptophyta; class Magnoliopsida; order Caryophyllales; family Tamaricaceae; genus Tamarix; species Tamarix chinensis. The sequence continues at coordinate 48,845,284 of CM060177.1, read as the reverse complement.
AAAGTTAGAAGGAACTTTGGAAAAGGATTGCGCAATCTTTCCAAGTGTGCTATCAAAGGAATTGTCAATCAAAGGGGTTCTAAAAGTTTTCATGTATTTGAAGTTGGAAGGTGATGACGTCATGGAGATTCTAATAGGTTTCACACCTTGGAGGAAGATAGCTATGTCAAATGAGCTTGTTTCAAAACTTAAAAGACATTGGTAGGTGTTCAAAGATGCATCCTATGTTGAAGAGTTGGTGAAATAATTCAGGGACGTGGCTCACCGTGAGAGCTTCCTTAAAGGTTGATGAGTAGTTGAGTCCGAGCATGTGAATTTGAGAGCAAATTTTTTTTTTCAATAAGTGGAAAATGATGCAAGATCATACTCTTATAAGATAACGAGAACTGGTAAAAGTTGACCCGATCCGCCTTCAACCAGACCCGACGTTGACCCAACCCGACATTCGCCCGATCTGATCCGACATTGACCCAACCAGACATAAAAATCTATTATAATAATAATAAATTACACATATTTTATTATTCATTTAAAGCTTTTAAAAATATAGTGTTTTATAAGTTGTACTTATTTTTCAAACTTTTACCCTAGATATTCTATACAATATCATTTAGAATAAAAAAAATCTCATAGCTCCAACTTTTGATGCATATTTTTAAAACAACACATATTATATTAATTTACACAGAGTATACAGATTATAAGTTTATAGCAAATAGAAACTCAAACTCTGACACTGAAAATATAATTATAGTGGTTACTAGTTAGCTAATGAAATTGTAATAACAATTGTTACCAACTGAAAATTACTAACTCTTAACACCATCATGCTATAAATCCGGTATATTTTATAACATATTGTATACTTGATTGATTAAAAACTATTAAGGAATTACCCAATTTAAGATACTTAGGGTTTTTGAGCCTGAACAATAAATCCGATCAAATCTTATTCAAATATTTAAATTGACAGTTTGAAATTGAAATTATACATATTCTAAAACATATTGTATACTCAATTGATTAAAAACTATTAAGGAATTACCCAATTTAACATAATTAGGGTTTTGAGCCTGAACTGCAAATCTGGTCAAATCTTATTAAAAAATATTTAAATTGACGGTTCAAAATTGAAATTAGACATATTCTAAAGGATATTGTATACACGATTAAAAACTATTAAGGAATTACCCAAAAGAAATTAGGATTTTTGAGCCCAAACTGCAAATCCGGTCAAATGTTATTCAAATATTTCAATTAATGTTTTAAAATTGAAACTAGATATATTCTAAAACATATTGTATACTCAATTGATTAAAAAATATTAAGGAATTACCCAATTTAACATAATTAGGGTTTTGAGCCCGAACTGCAAATCTGGTCAAATTTTATTCAAATATTTAAATTGACGGTTCAAAATTGAAATTAGATATATTCTAAAACATATTGTATACTCAATTGATGTTTTAAAATTGCAAATAGCAATACCAACATGGAATTAAGTACATTTCAAAGTATATTGCATAATCAATTTATCCAAAATAGCTTAATCGGACGAATCCGATAAGTCCGAACATAACCGGGTAAAAAATCTTTATTATTTACTTGTAAAAATAAAGCACATATAATATTCTTATTTCATTTATCTGTACTAGTAATTTTATGATTGTGTCTAATATTTACAATGTAATAAATGATAATTATACACTGTATAATCATATTTATGATCACATTTATTTTATAAATTTATCTGTTCTTAAGTCATCAAATATTTTAAGTACTCAAATAAATATAATATATGATAAATATCTAATATTTTTACTTGTAAAATTTATAAATATTTTAAGTAATCAAATATAATATTGTTCAAACTTATAAGTATCTTTATTATTTACTTGTAAAAATAAAGCACATACAATATTCTTATTTCATTTATCTATACTAGTAATCTTATGATTATCTCTAATATTTATAATGTAATAAATGATAATTATACATTATATAGTCATGTTATAATCACCTTTATTTTATAAAATTATCTTTTTAAGTAATTAAATATTTTAAGTAATCAAATAAATCAGAATAAATGATAAATATCTTTGTTAGATTCAATCATGCAATGTTTTTTATTATTAAAATTTATAAATATCTTTACTATTTACTTATGAAAATTAAGCGCATCTAATATTCTTACTTCATTTATCTGCAATAGTAATCTTATGATTGTTTATAATATTTATAATATAATAAATGATAATTACTTGGACCTGAATTTGACTCAACCCATCAAAACTCGACTCAACCCAACCCATTAAGTTAACCTGTAACTACTCAAATCCAACCCGTCAAATTACACGAAATGACCTTATCCATCAAGTTAACCCGAAACAACTTAGGCCCAACGGGACCAACCCATCATATTGTACGAAATGACTCGAACTGGTCGAAGCCACCTAGTCATGTGAATCAGAAAATGACCCGAACCCGAACCCGACCCGACCCGAACCCGACCCACCCAACCTGATTGTCACCTCTAAAGATAACCTACAAAGTGTGCTACAAAGTTCCCTATAGGAAGGATAAGTGACCTTATGGGAGGAACACTGTGCCCTATAGGTGAATGGATGGTATAACCTAGGAAAGTTATAATATGCCCTACACTTTAGGGTTGGGATTTATCAAGAGGGTTTAGTTAGTTAATTGTTATTTTCTTAATTATTAAGTTAATTTATCTTATGATGTGAATTATCATCAGCTGTTAGTTGATGGGTGAGATAAGATAAAATTTGTTAAGATTTTATTTGTTACTATTCATGAGTTGCTATTTGCATAAGCAGTACTATGAATAGTGTTTAGTTGTTGAAGTTTTATCTTATTTAGATTTAGTTTATTTTATTTTTTGGAGGTTATTATATGGAGGTGTAATATAACTATATAAATTGATATAAATTGTGTGTAATCATCGTTGCTAATCGTAGTTGAGTATTTTCTTTTGAAACTTTGTGCGAGCTTCGTTGTTCTACGTTTACACTATATGTATGAGTCGTAAATTAGATCTCTCTCTGAATTATATAAATTAGAAACCTATTAATTATTTTGTGTATGAGCTGAATCAAAAATAGTTTGTGAGTGTTCACCATTCACATCCATATCTATCGCCTATGAAATCGCCCATTCACTGAACCTATGCGCCCCACATGCTTAATTACTTATTAGCCTATTTTTATTAGCCCACATTCGATCAGCTTTAATAAGATAATATTATATTAATAAGATAATATTATATTAATATCATAATTATTAATAATAATAATTAATAAGTTTAGTTTTAATTTAATAATATAAAAATTATAATTAAAGGATTTATTATAATAATATAATTATTTATTATTATGATAAATAATAATAATAATAATTAATTTAATAATATAAATGATAATATTAGCATTAATTAATAATATTAATGATTAATAATAATCATAATTAATTTAATTATATAAGAATAATATTTAAGAATGATAGCATGAATTAATATTAATATTAATTTTGTAATAATATTATTAAAAATTAATATTTAATAGTAATAATTATTATTAATAGCAATCCTATTACTAATAATAATAAACAATATTAATAACAATAAGTTTATAAATGTAAATAATACTCTGTCTGTATTGAAAAGTAGTTCATTTTAACAGTATGCACACTTTTTAAAAAACTAATAAAAATAGTCTTAAAATTTCATTTACATCCTTCAATAAAAAATAACAAAGTATTTAGTGCATAGATGATAGTGAAAAAATTAAAGGTAAAAATGGAAAGTATGTTTTAACTTTTTTAAAATGACTTTTTTTGATACAAAAATTTAGTTATAGAATGACATTTTTTTTTGATACAGAGAAAGTAATTTATAATATTGATTATTAATAAAAATAGTAATTAATTTAATAATAATAAATAATACTTAGGTTATTTTATAAATACTAATATATTATGATTAATTTTAATAATGTAAATAGTAACAATAATATTAATAACTTATTATTAATAATAAAAGTTATAGTTATAATTAATCGTATTTTTAATATTAATAATAATCAATAATAATAAAAACAATTAATTTAACACGAATTTTTTTTTTGCTATTTATTATTAATATTAAAAATTTAAAAGTATTAAAAGTATTATTAGTAATACTAATAACAAAATTTTAATTATTAACTAATAATTAAAAGTATTATTAATTTAACAAGGGTAACAATAGTAACAAGGACAATAAGAATCTAGGCTTATTAGGATGCACATACATAATTAATAGTATCATGAAATTGAACATGCATGAACGTCATTGTACAATGTATCTTATTAAATAGCTAATGCATGAATCTCATGTTACATTGTATTGAATTATGCAAATTACTAATGCATGTATTGATGAATGACGAGTTCAATATCTATTTTCCATAATGTTTACCCACTCAAAATTCCATTTAGGAAGGTTTGTGAAGAGAAGAAATTGGGACACTTGTGTGATTGACAAAAGTGTCTTTAAAGGCATAATTGTTTTGGGTTTGTTCCCATAAAGATAAACGTTTTTTAATTTTCCATAGAGGCATAAACGGTCAAACTTTGTTTCCATTAAGTCATAACGTTTTAAAAACTTTGAGTTTTAGGTCATTTTCATTTATGTTTTTTATGGAAACAAAGTTTAGAAGTTTATATTTTAATGTGAACAAAGGCTAAACGTTTATGCCTTACATTTTTTATTTCTGAAACGTTTATGCCGTAATGGAAACAAAGTCTATACATTTGTGCCTTTACGTAAAATTAAAAAATATTTGTGCCTTTATGATATTAAACTCAAAACTTTTATACCTGTAAATACACTTTTTGTTCTTGTGTGATCTCATGGAAAATATGCAAATTTTCAGTTTCACTCAGCCCTGTCTAATTTCATTGATTTATCCCTAAGATGTGATTGTACGAACATTTGATGTCGGCTTTTCCTCCTAACTTGATGGAGCACTTAATGAAGGAAACATGGTTTGGCTTCTATAGATTATGGATGTATTTCTTATATATAAAATCAAGTTATGGCCTTGGCTATATTATGTATGTACTGGAAGCTACTATTATTTATAGCACTTTTGGTGCCTAATGGATTCTATGCTTGTAATATAAGTATTGGCATTGAAGATGTTCTTGACGTAAAGATGACGCATTAGTTTTTGCTCATGTATCTTTTGAAGGGAAATGAGATTTTAATTTTTTATTTTCTACCTTCTCCCTTTTCAGTGTCTGCTATTGTGCCACTAGCCAAGCAATGTTCCTTTGAGGAGCCAAGTGTGGAGATTATATCTGGGGAGAATGTTTTAACTTGGCCTCATGTGGTAAGTTCTTTATAGACCAACCCCTCCAGGTCATTATATATTGTTGATTAGTCAAAATGTGATCATATAAGCTATCTCTTTTGGGGTTTTTTATTGCTTAAAAATATTAACGAAATATAAATATTTATTTGCCATATTGATTTTGAGTTGGGGGTCATCATATGATTTGTCTTCATTTTCAGAATAGATTTAAGCCAACTTTCTTGAAGCATAAGCTCTTAAGGAAGGCCTTGCAGTGGTTTTTAACTTTTTATTTGGTACTTAAGCACACTGTGATATGCATATTTCTCCCGTGGAGGTGACACTTTCTGTGAAGCCAGCTACAATGTCCTGATATTTTTGTCTTTGGATGAAAACTTGGGTTTGTGTGTCTGAACATAATTCTCAAATAATGTACCAGGAAAGCCTCTTTACCCAAAACGCTGAAGTTATTAGGAATGCCATTTAATTCCTGCATTTCCACTTTAGGAGAAAAAAGAAAATATCAAGAATGGGGTCTGCAAAATTCAAAAGTGCTTGTGCTGCTATTCACAACATTAGTCGGCTTTGTGCTGTTGAGGACCATATTCAATGTCTTCGGAACATCTATATAGTAGAAACATCTCTTCTTTTTCCTAGCATTTCTCCTATTTAATTCCTTGCCACCAAGCAGTTCCTTGATCTCTTTCTTGTGCTAACTTGAATGTTTTGCGCATGGTATGTCCGAGTCCATTATCCCTTTCCACTTTGAAACATAAACGAGGTGCATGTTGTTGTTCTACATAGTATCGATTCTCCTGATTATCAGTACACAGTTTGCTTTCAAGAGGTTAAATAGGCTCTTGTTTACTCCTATGTTTCAAGTCACCTTCAAACAAAGGCCAACCAAGCCTCCCCTGGAATGGGTGAGGAAATGGCTTTGTGAAAATCCTTCTTGCCTCCTTGGTGCTACTTTATCAAGAGTTGTATAGCCAACCTTCTGTCAGTATTTATTCTTCTGTAGGATTTTGATTCTGCAGCTGTGAAGATAGAATGGATCAGTGAAGTCTTCCCTATGATGTCTGGTATATTATGATTCCACATATTTTTGTGCATCTTTAGCTTTATGTCCCGTGCAGTATGGGCATTAGCAACCATTATGCTATCTTGGTCAATATCTGTATTGTGTTGGATAAACCCCAAAAGATATCTGGTTATTCTTTCAAATGTAGCACTTAATGAAAGAACTGGATGGGGTATTAAAATTTAAATAAATCTTTAGTAGAGTTGTACAAAGTTTCTTTTTTAATTTTATCCTCATTTGCCTCATTGGTGCCTGATGTTGAATACTGGGGCTCTCACACCGAGTAACTTGTTTCTATTGCAGGTAAAGCATATCGATTGCTATACAGTTAAGTTAGATGAGCTAGAATCTGTAACAGCGAAGTTTAACTTTCAGTCCATGATGCGAGGTATACATTTTTGGTAGAACTATAATCATTTGAAACCTGCGCTGATCTTCTTTTCTTCTTTTCATCTTTTCATCTTTTCTCAATCCTTCTTTGATAGCAAGCTCTTATTCCTTTTAATTCTGATATCCGCCGATCTTTACCTTTTTATTTGAGCTAAGTTTTGGAGTGTTAGAAGTATATATATATTTTGTATATGCCCATCATTATGCAAAATATGCTTTCATCAGCTTTCTTTTATCAATGTTTGATGACAAGGTCCCCTAATATTGATATTCTCTGATCTTTGCCTGTTTATTTGAGAATCAATTTGAAGTGAGGGGCAACCATAGCTGTATTAAGAAGAGAATTAAGAAGTAGAGGAGAGAGACTGGAAGTGGTATAATCTGTTATTTAGCTGCTCTTCCATCTTTGATTACTTTAATTTGCCACTTCATTGATATGCAGAAGTTGGCAGCAAGAAATAAACATTTTCACTGGAACCAAAAGTTGCTTTTTTGTATGTAGTCTAGTTGCATAACCAATTTGAAAAATAATGCCTTTTTTATTTACCTGAAGATACCCATTTTCATTTGGGTCATGACACGAGTGGCTTTGAGATCTCATAACCTATACTATCCCTTTTTAAATAAAAGATACCCTTTGACATTTTGGGTCACAACACGAGTGGCTATGAGTTCTCTTAACCTTATTTCACTCCCCTTCTATCCTCATTTCTCTTAATTGTCTATTTATTCCTTGTATATTATTCCTCTTCTTCACATCCAGTTGGAGAGGCTATTCGCTTGTTTGTTAACACTTTTTTCCTTTTCTTGGCAATTAGCTCCACTTCATGGCTTTGCATTCTGGTTTGATGTTGAATTTTGCGGATCTGCAAATGTGGCTGTTGGTGATTGTGCTCCATCCTCAATTTGTGAAAGTTCCGGCTGCCATTCTATAGATGGCAGCCAGAGGAAAAAACGGCCAAATCCAAGTGAAGCTCTTGTTCTATCCACTTCTCCTGAGGGCCCTCCAACACATTGGCAGCAGGTACCTCCAATACACATCCTTTTGTTGGGTATTTACAATCAATGGTAGGGATGACAATATCCTCCATGGGTTTGGGGCCCCGTCGGGGAATCCCAAGTGGGTTCTGGGAAGCATTACAGGTATTGGGTTTAGGTTCGGGAATATTTTGGGGACGGGTATAAAGGCCTCATCCCAAACTTGCCCTGATATATACATATATATTCATACATAAATACATTTTAACATTACATTTTTGCTAAAAAAAATTAAGAATAAAAAAGAAAATAATTCATTAAAATTTTTTAGGAATTATTTTAGGTTTCAAGGATGGGTATAGGTTTTGGGGATGGGGATGGTGATTTCATTCGAGGATCAGTGTGGTGATGGAGATTTAGTCTCCATGCGGATCGGGGTAGGTAATCCCTGTTAGCAAAAATAGGAGAATGGGGTGAGTTTGGGGATGGGTATATATTTCGGGTTTGGGGATGGGGATGAGGATAGCATCTTCGTTAGGCCCTTTTGCCATCCCTAATGGTTGCAATAATCATTGTTTCTAAAAGCATTGGTAGGAGAATCATTGGTAATCTAATTTGATGTTGATAGATGATTTGGATACTTTGATTTGTGATGCATGTTCTTGGTTTGAGCAATTATGACCAATAATTTTCAATATCTCCATCAAATGGTCAGTGTAAGAGCCAATCCTTGATGTGTTCTTATGCACTTATTATACTATCCTAGTTTCATCGTTGAATAAGAAAATGGAGGCTTCCTTAGTTTCATTTTAGGATTATAGAATGAACTGTTCCTTATCATTTTCTTGGTGCGTCAGACTCTCATTTTGTTGTGTTTTTCCCTATCTCTTACTTTTCTTTTGCAAAAGCATGCTTTTATTATTAGTAAACGAGAGATTTGAAGAGAAAGGGAAGACTTACTTTAATTATTAATTAGAGTTGCATATAGAGCAGTGCAAACTACAGGAAAAGAGGAGAGAAGCTTCTCCATAGATACTACATGAAGTTAGACTAGAGTTCCTCCTATATTCTTCCTAATAGAATTTATTGACTTAATAAGTTATTTACTACAACTAATTTCGGTAGAGTATAAGGATGAGAGAATATTCTCTAATAGCCCCCTACAAGCTCATGGACACTCTTGAACATGCAGCTTGGAACGGATTTGAATAAAGCTAGTCGTACCAACTTCCTTGGTGAAAATATCAGTGCATTGTTGGATGGAGGGAATATGCTGTATGAAGAATTCTCACTTTCTTTGATAGAATGATAATTTATATGAATGTGCTTGGACCGATGGTGAAGTATGGGGTTAGCAGCAAGATAAGTGGCACTTAGATTGCCACATAGAAGTGTAGGCGGTGTTGTGGGAGGGGCAAACAACTCAAGGAGCAGTTTCTGTAGCTATAACAATTCAGCAGAGGCAAAAGCAATATTCAAACTCAGTGCTAGAACAAGTAACCACATGCTACTTCTGTGAAGACCAACTAATGAGATTATATCCATAGAAAATAGCAAAACTATACTGGGAATGACAATTGTCGGGGTTAGATGCTCAACCAACATCAGAGTAAGCCGAAAGTCTATAATCTGCATTGGGAGTAAGGAGGAGGCCAAGATGCATAGTGCCTTTTAGGTAACATAAAATGCATTTAACTGCTTTCTAGTGGTCCGTCGGATGATGAATGAATTGGCACACCCCGTTGACAACATTGAATCTCTGGTCATGTGATGGTGACATACTGAAGTGCACTAACTACACTATAGTAGAGATGGGAGATGAGGGTCTTCAAATGGGTCATTGGCAAGAGTGTGGCTCAGCTGGAGAGGCATTAGCCAATAGGTTTGCAGTCCAACATTTCCATGCAAGCAAGAATATCCCATATATATTTGGGCTGTGAGAGATGAAGGTGAGATGTGCCATAGGAAACTTCTATGCCAAGGAGTAAGTGAAGGGAACAGAGGTCTTTGAGGGAGAAGGCACAATGCAAGTTATGAATAAACTGATGAATGAAGTCATAAACAAAGACCAAAACATAGTACACAAAAGAAGTGGTTCGGTTGATGAAAAGTGAGGAATCAGATTGATAGGATTTAAAGCCTCGTGAAAGAAGGGAATTCTTGAATTTGTTGAACCAAGAATGAGGAGCATGCTTAACACCATATAAGGCATTGTGAAGTCCACATACATGATGAAGTTTGGAAGGAACAATAAATCTATTGGGTTGATCCATATAGACTACCTCACTTAAGTGGCCATTGAAGAAAACATTGTTTATGTCAACTTGATGAAGGAACCAATTATGTGTGATGGTATGGGAGAGAACCACATGAATGGTTGTGCGCTTTACTATTGGGCTAAACGTATCAAAACAATCAACACCCTCTTGTTGGCGGAAGCCTTTAGCTACTAGCCAGGCTTTGAATCTATCAAGAGTATGATGGACCCCTGTTTAAATATACTTATGCTAGGAGGAAGGGCAGGAATATGGGAGGCAAGCAGTTCAAAGGCACATGGGGAGAAGTGGGGGACAGAGCCACACATTTGGCCATTCTGTTGAGCCACACGTTTGGTAATTCTATTACTACCAATCGGCTAAAGGGGAGGGGGGAGTCTGTTAGGGGAGTAATATTAGATTCCCTCCTATTTTTATTTTTCTTTTCTTTTCTTAATACTGTTAGTTATGGGTTGTAAGGGGGGACTATAAATAGATATAGAGAGATGTATGGAGGGCAGGCATTGTTTGGGTAAACATTGGAGGTACCAAGCCGTCACATAGTCTGGAATATTGAGGAAAACACCTACTATTCCCTTTTCATTTTGCTCTGTGCTTACCAATCTGGTATTAGAGCTCCCTTCGATTCCAACACCACCCATGGCTCTTAGTAAGATCAATGTGTTGGAAGAGAAATTTGCCTAGTTGTAGGAGTTGGTAGGGGAGAGGCGCGAGTTGCGTAGTGAAAATTTGAAGTTAGGGGAAACAATTGGGTTAATTGAGAAGTGGATGAGCGAGTTGGCAGGAAGATTAGATCAGTACTTTAAACCAGGAGCATCTAGCTCTTCCGCGAAGGATACAGGAAAATAGAAGGAGACAAAGGCTATGCACATCTCCATACCACCCGTAGGTCCGCCAAAAGCACGCGTGGAAAATAGACCTCCTTGTTAGTTGGAATTTCCACTATTTGATGGAGCTAATCTAGATGGCTGGATATTTAAAGTGGAGTGGTATTTTGTTCTGAATCAAACGGGAGATGAAGAAAAGCTGGAAATCGTGGCCATGGAGATGGAAGGGAAGGCGCTGGCTTGGTTCTAGTATATAGGGGACAACAAGTGATTCGAATCATGGTAGAGCTTCAAGGACTCTTTTGTGGCCAGATTCCAGTCACAACATGAATGATCCCTTTGCGAGAAATTCCTGGTAATGAGGCAAACAGATTCGGTTGAAGCTTACATTGAGCAGTTCGAGCTGCTTGCCTCTGCACTTCAAGGTCGATTGCCCCTAGAGGTGCTTAGAGAGTACTTTTCTCAATGGTTTGCAACCTAAAATCCAAGTGGAAGTGAGGATGATGTGACCAAGGGGACTGTGCGAGCTCATGGAGATAGCGTAGATGGTGGAAGATAAAAACAGAGTAGTCTCAGATCACAGTCGGGGTGGACTGGGGGGAGGAGGAAGTCGAGCTAGGACAGGCATTAGCTCTAGGCTGCAGACGTGGACAACTTACAATGGAAAAAGGCCCACTGGGTTTGTTCTTACTAGGCATAGCTCAAACGGGGCAGGGTCTGTTAAAAGCAGGAGCGAACCGTTGACCAAAAAACCTGTCACCACGGGACGTCTGAGTGAGGAGGAGCTGCAATGAAGGTGCAAGAAGGGGATGTGCTTCAAGTGTGAATTGTTCCCTTCAGGTGTTACTGGTGGAAAATGGAGATGAAGGGGAGTTGGGCGAAGAACCGGGTGAGGAACAAGCGGCCATTGAAGATAAGTCCAAGGAGGTTGAAGGGGCAGTGGAACTTTCGTTGAACTCAGTGGTGGGGATCAATATCCCCCACACTATGAGGTTGCACAGGCAGATTTAGGAAGAGAGAGTGGTGGTCCTTATTGAGTGTGGGGCCACGCACAACTTTATATCCAGGAAAATCGTCAGTAAGCTATTGCTACCTGTATCCTCTACAACTTCGTATGGAGTTCTGCTGGGAATGGGGAAATCAATCACGGCCAATGGGGTCTGCAAGGGAGTTTGAGTACTGGTTCCGGAGGTAGAAGTGGTGGACGATTTCTTGCCCTTGGACTTGGGCAGTGCCGAGGTCATACTCGGAAAAGTGGCTAGAGAAGCTGGGAATGACGCAAGTGAAGTGGAAGACGTTGGTAATGAAGTTAACCTTGGGGTCAACACAAGTAAGTGGGAGAGGGGAGCCCAGCCTTTGTTGTGCTCAGGTTTCTCTAAAGACCCTATTGCGCACCTTGACCAAGGGAAGGCAGGGGGTTCTCCTGGATTATTGTAGAGTTGAGTTGTCGAAAGAAACAGAGGGGAGACTAGCAGTTCTAGAGGGGATCATGAGGTTTGTGGAGGAGTATGCAGATATACTAGCCAAGCCCATAGGCCTCCCACCCACGAGGGAAGTGGATCACCAAATTACCTTATAGCCTGGGATTGTTTCAGTAAGTATTCCATCCACAAAAGTATCCTCACAATAAAAAAAATGAGAATGAAAGACTGGTAAAGGAAATGCTGGAGGCTGGAATTATACAACCAAGCCTGAGCCCTTTTTCTAGCTCTGTTTTATTGGTGAAAAAGAAGGATTGGGGATGACAATTTTGTGTGGATTATAGGGCCCTGAACAAGGCCACCATTTCTGATAAATTCCCCATACTGGTGATTGATGAATAACTTGATGAACTCCATGGGGCTGTCATATTTTCTAAGCTAGATCTCTGCTCAGGGTACCACCAGATTAGAGCAGAGCTCGGGGATGTTCACAAGACAGCTTTCCTGACTTATGAGGGTCATTATGAGTTTCGGGTTATGCCTTTTGGTTTGACTAATGCCCCAGCAACATTCCAGGCCTTGATGAATCAGGTATTCAAGCCTTATCTGAGAAAATTTGTGTTGGTATTCTTTGATGACATATTGGTGTTCAGTCCCTCTGAAAATGAACACAGGCAGCACTTACAGAGTCTTTGAAATCTTAAGGTAGCGTCAATTATTCGTGAATGGAAAGAAATTTGTATGGGGAAGGGCTGAGTTGGAATATTTGGGACACATAATCTTAGGAGAAGGGTGGTAGCTGATGCAGGAAAGATTAGGGTGATGAAGGAATGGCCGGTCCCCCGAAACATTAAGGAGTTGAGAGGGGTTTTGGGGCTGATAGGGTACTACAGGAAGTTTGTGTGAGGATATGGACATATTGCAACACCCTTGACAGGCCAATTTGAGAAGGATAATTTTGAGTGGAACTCTAAAGCCCAACAAACCTTTGATTCGCTGAAGAAAGCCATTATGTCAGTACCAGTCTTGGCTCTCCCTGACTTCTCCAAGAAGTTTGTCATAATGCTTCGGGGGTGGGGATAGGGGCTGTGTTGATGCAAAAGCAACGACCCATTGCATACTATAGTCAAGTTTTGGAGTCAAAGGCGCACCTCAAGTCAGTGTGTGAGCGAGAGCTAATGGCCATAGTCCTATTAGTCCAAAAATGGAGGCACTACCTCTTGGGAAGGTTTCTAATCAGAACAGATCAAATGAGCTTGAAGTATCTATTAGAGCAAAGGCAGCTACCAGAGGAATACCAAAAATGGGTTGCTAAACTTTAGAGTTATCAGTTCGATATTGAATACCGTCCGGGAATCACAGACAAGGCTGCGGATGCTTTATCAGGGTGGAGGGCAACAACGTAGTGCTGACATTAGCGGTGACCTGGGCAGGAAAGTGGGTTGGATTGGCTAAGGAAATTGATCAGGATCCTTACTTTGAGCAGCTAAAGAAGGAAGTACTTAATACCTCAAGAGAAAAAGGAGGATTTAGTGTTCATCAAAAACACTTGTTCTTTAAGGGCAGGTTGGTTCTGCCCTGCGGGTCCAGGTATATTCCCCTAATCCTAGCAGAGTTTCATGGGGGAAAGGTAGGAGGGCATTCGGGGGTACTAAAAACATACCAGCGTATAGCAAGAGAGGTTTACTGGCCAAGGATGAGAAAGCAAAATTCAGTAGTATGTAGCCGAATGTCAGGTTTGTTTGCAGAATAAAACATCAACACTCTCCCCCATTGGGTTATTGCAGCCTCTTCCCATATCCGAGAGGATTTTGGAGGACATAGCCATGGATTTCATTGAAGGGCTACCCAAATCAGAAGGGTACAACTGTTTATTGGTAGTAGTGGACCAACTAAGTATGTTCATTTCATCCCAATAAGACACTTCTCCTCAGCATCCACCATTGCCACCATCTTTGTGAAAGAAGTAGTTCACCTTTCATGGAATGCCTAGATCAATTATCTCTTATAGAGAGAAGGTTTTCATTAGCCATTTTTGGGTAGAATTGTTTAGGGTGCAGGGCACAATCTTGAAGAAGAGTTCAGCCTACCATCCTCAAACAGACGGGCAATCAGAGATGGTGAATAGAACTCTGGAATCATACCTCAGGTGTTTTGCAGGCGAGCAGCCAAGACAGTGGGTAAGATGGATACCATGGGCAGAGTATTAGTACAATACTTCATACCATATTGCTACTCACAACACTCCATTTACAGCAGTCTACAACTGAGAACTACCAGCCATGATCTGGTACGAATGGGCAGTGGCTTTGGTGGCAGCTGTGGATGAGGAACTAAAGGCTAGGGATCTGATTTTAGAAGAACTCAAGAGCCACCTGGAAAAATCCCAGCAAAGGATGAAGGCAACGACAGATAAAAGAAGGGACATCGAGTTGGTAGTGGGAGATTGGGTGTATGTGAAGCTTAGGCCTTATAGGCAGAATTTCCTGGCCAGGAGGGGAAATGAGAAATTATGTTGGGCCTTACTAGGTGAAAGCTCGTGTGGGTAAGGTAGCTTACTGCTTGGACCTACCCCCTTCCAGCACCATCCATCCAGTTTTTCATATCTCCATGCTAAAGCAAGCTCTAGGGGCGGGCCATGAAGCCCAGCCTATTCCGGGAATTCTCACATAGGAGCTGGTGTGGAAGGTCCAGCCAGAGGCAGTCCAAGGACTAAAGCACAACTCCAAGTTCTGATTCAGTGGCAAGGGTTACCTTCCTTCGAATCCTCTTGGGAAAGGATGACAACCTCAACAATCAGTTCCCCGAATTCCACCTTGAGGACAAGGTAAAACTTTGAGCAGGGAGTATTGATAGACCCCTGATTAAATATACTTATGCTAGAAGGAAGGGCAGGAATATGGGAGGCAAGTAGTCAGAAGTCACACGGGGAGAAGTGGGGGATTGAGCCACACGTCTGGCAATTCTATTACTACCGAAAGGGGAGTCTAGTTAGGAAGTGTAGGTCATAGATCGCGTAGGTCAGGAGAGGGGTATTAGTTTCTTTTCTTTTCTATGCGGTTAGTTATGGGTTTAAGGGGGGGCTATAAATAGATACAGAGAGATGTATGGAGGGCAGGCATTGTTTGGGCAAACATTGGAGGTACCAGGCCTCATATAGTCTGGAATATTGAGTAAAACACCTACTAATACTATTCCCCTTTAATTCTGCTATGTGCTTACCAGAGTACCATTGGGTTTTTGTTTGATCCGATATACCCATTTGATACCCACAAAGTTGGTATTAGGAGGATGTGGAACAAGTGTCTGTGTGATTTTGAAGAACGGAATATTAGGCATCCATTGCTTGCTGCCAAGCACAACTTTTGGAAGCCTAAGTGAAGGTATGGGGTTCATTATGGTTGGAGGGGGTGGTGTTTAAGTGCTGAGGACTGGCGGGTAGAGCTTTGGGTTTGAGAGAGTTGGTGTGAGCGCGGGTAAGCATGGGATGTGTGGAGGTGGGAGCAGGACAAAGATAAGACTGCTAGACAGAGGTAGCCATACCATGACAGTTGAATGGAGAAGAGGAAGAAGGTGACAATGACAAAGGTGGAGAGGGAGAGGAGGGGTCAGATTTGGAATAAGTAGGTGGGTGAAGTGACAACTCAACACTATTCTTGGTGTTAGCTTTGGGTAGATGAATGACAGAGGAAGGAGTGGGAGATTAAGAGGGGGAGCTGGAAGCGTAAATGATGCACTTTGAGGAGGAGATGAAGAAGTGGAGGAAGTGGGAAGTTGTCGAGAGTGGAAGGTATAACGAAACACATTTTCATTAAAAGCTACATGACGTGCAATGTAGGCTTCGGACTTGGTAAGATGATGGCATAAATAACCTTTATGTTTTGAAATATATCCAATAAATATACAGGGTAATGTTTGAAACTCCATCTTGTGGCAATTGTGGCGGCGAAGGAAAGAAAAATAGTGACAGCCAAAAAACTTGAGAAAGGAGTAATCGGGTGGACAATTGTAAAGGCATTCATAGGGAGATTTGAAAGAAGGAAGAGGAGTGATGGTATGGTTAGAGGAGTAGCCTGCGGTATGAAAGGATAACTCATATAAGCATAAGGGGAGGGAAGATTGTGCATGTAACGTGAGCACTTTCTTAACAATAAAATGGCAACAGCATTTGGCTGCACCATTTTGAGCTTGAGTATGAGGACAAAAAGCCTAATGGGTGATGCCAAGAGAGCGCAGAAATGCAGAGACATTATGATACTCCCCACCCTAGTTAGATTGTAGAGCTTTTTATGTGAGAATTAAATTGAACTTGAACCATGTTACGGAAGGATTTGAATATATTAAAGACTTACGACTTGTGAGACATAAAATAAATCCAAATGTATATACTGAAGTCATCAACAAAAATGACAAAGTTGTGATATCTATTAAGAGAAGAAACCGGGGGAGGACCCCATACAGAAGAATAAATTAACTAAAAGGGAGAATTACATAAAGAGTGAGTACTGGGAAAGGGGTGACGGTGACTCTTGTTTAATTAGCAATCCATGGGGAAAGTGTTTATTTGACAATGGAAGATGAAACCTAGATACAAGAGTTCTAAGAATGGGTTCATGAGGATGTGAGAGATGTTGATGCCAGACGTCGTGTGATTTTTTTTTTTTACCCAGGAAGATGTGAGGTGGAGAATAAGAGTTGGAATGGAGTGCATAGCTTAGGTGAAGACGATAAAACTCATCATCAATAGTCCCTTGGAGGAGGATCTTGTCCTGCATATTCTTCACAAAGCATTTAGTAGGATGAAATTCCGTGAAAATATTGTTATCTCTAGTTAATTGTGATGCTCGACAAATATTTTGTAATAGCAGGCATATGTGAGATGTTATTTAATTGAAGAGAGGAAGCGGAAGTGGGTATAGCTTGATGATTAATGTGAGAAATAGGAATAGCCATAACATTACTGACAGCAAGTTGATCTTTTCCATTACTGAATAGAGAGATTTTTTAGTTGACATGATTCATTGCTCTGGAGTCCATGTACCATTGTGGGTCAACAATGGAAGAGGGAGTGATTACGTTAGCGAATTTTTGAGGCTGTCTGTGCGAGGAAAACTCTGCCTCATTGAGGTGATTGTAGCAGTCAAGGGCTTCATGTCCAGGCTTGTTGCAAATTTGACAATGGATTTGTGTATGGCTATTTTTGTGCGGACCATTATGGCTGAACCGAGCGTTTAATTGTAAAATGAAGCGGTCACTGAACTGAAAAAAATGATGTTTGTGCTAATACATTTGCGCCCGACTAACAGAGTTTGATTTTTGCAGACGCTGGTATATTTGTATGAGCCGGTTGAGCTCGAGCAAGATCAACACATTGAAGGCTCAGTGACCCTGTCCCAGAGCAAAGAAAACCGCCGGTTCATGAATATTCATATTGAATATGCGTGAGTTTCTTCTCACCCTACTGCTTTTCGTCCGCCATTCGCTTAGAGTGATCGATTAATGTTTGTTTACATATTTGGGCAGCTCTGGTGGCCGAACCTTTATCAAAGAGTCCATCTTGCGGTGATCCCCCTGAGATGCATCTTCTTCTTGTTTGATGCTTGTTTCAATTGATGTCGTTGGAACTTTTAGTTAGCTAATTTAGCACTATTTTTCATTCAAATACAGTTGCTGTTGAGAAAGGGCAGGCGTCACCGATGGAGTGTAATTAGTCTGTCGGGGTAAAACACTATTTGATTGTCATTTGAGAAAAATACCTGTTAATCGACCCAGCTTTGTGGCTATAAGGTTAGGATCTCTAGTTTAGTTTAGAAATGTGGGGACCGGAGATTCATTTCTGATACAAGGCATTTCATTTCTCATGCGAGACATTTAATCCAAGCTGTTTGTCTTATTTTCGTCAAATCTCGCTATGAATCAGGTTCAGTTTGAACGAGTTATTGTTCGTGGTGTGTTATTCATTGTATTTATTTGGTAAGTAAAATTATGATATATTTGAAAGGTTTATCTAAAAAGTGCATTTATGAATGAAAACTTTTTCAGATCATCCTCGAAGCTGTTTTAAAGTGCTGCATGGCAAATGACTCTTGCGTCTAGTGTTAGATGTTGGTTTTGGTAATGCATAATGGATACCATCTTTGATTGGATTTGGGGCGGAGTAATGTGTAACCTCCTTTCTAGGTTTTCATGTATGGGGTATCATATAATGCTCCAAATTATGTAGTAGAAGGTAAAGGTTTAAGATTGATATAATTACTTATATTTATGAGTAAAATCTATTTTTGGAGAATTTTACAATTAAAAATGTTCTACATTTTTAGGAAATGTGTGAGTGAAGGCAAAACACATTTAAAAATATGTGTTAATTTGTGGGAGTCAAGTCCTCTAAAATATTTACTTGCATTGGTATAAGAGTGAGTGCAATTGTGAGTTGATCTTTTGATGAACTAGTTAGTTGTTTAGTAATTTTGGAGAGATTATGATGAGATTGTTTTTGATTTTGGTGCAATGTGGATGTTAGGTTCTTTAAATGGAAGTGTATGTAATACTTTAAATTATATGGTAGGTAGTAGAGTGTTAATCGATATGACTATTTATATTAATATGATACATCTATTATTAAATAGTTTATTATTAGAGAATTTTGTAGATAAGTGTGTTTGAGTTTAAACTTTTTTTTTAATTTTAAAAAAACATGTGAGGTAAGATAAAGTACCATTGAAATGCTTTGTGTTGGTACACATGTTTCATCGATAATCTCAAAGGTCTTTTAAAGTAACCACTTATGAGTGGGGTGGGATTGAGGTATTACAACTTATTTTTACTAATTCGTGATTATCTGCCAATCACACGATTACTGGTATTTATTTATGGATTATTATTAAACTAATACCTTTTTGGTACTTAAATACGCAATTACAACTCTACAGGTTCTTTTTAACACTGAATATTGGAAATAGTAGTAATAATAATAAGAAATAATCCACGGATAGCTAAGGTTGCTCACAGTTTAAATATTTGATATTTTAAACATTTGATAGTCGGACATCTAAAATTGCAGATATTTGAAAATGATATTTAATATATAATTTAAAACTTCGGATATCTGAATTTTCAGATCAGATATCAAATATAACCGATATTATCTAAATAAAATTTCAAATATAAAAAAAATTACCAAATCGCAAATATATTTGATATTATTTGATTTGCTAAGCAACAAATATCTGATTGTTGGAGATGATGGTGTGTCCTACATATCTGATCATAGTTTTAAAAACCGGACCGGTCATCGAACCGGTCTCGTAACTGGTTCATTGGTTTAGTGGTCAAACCAGTGGTTTGGACTGGTCGAACCAGTAGTACATTTTAAGTCAAAAAATATGAAATATATAAAAAATTAAACTCTACATAAATTTGACCGGCTCCCGACTGGTTTTTTGACCGGTTCTAAGACCGGTTTTTTGACCGGTTCACCGGTTTTTGACCGGTTTTCACTGGTTCTGAGATCTTAAAAACCGGCACATGAAATTTAACCGGTGACCTGACCGGGTCGCCGGTTCACCGGTCGGACCGACCGGTCCGGTCCGGTTTTTAATACTAGGTATCTGATAATGGTTAAGTAATGTTGAGTTGGAGCTGGTGGTAATCAGTAGTTAGTTAGTATAATTACTGAGTTAAATATTATAATCCCAATTATCAGGATTTGGTTAGCTATAGGTATATCTATATGTAGTATATATTCGTCCCTTCCTCCCTATATCATCTTTTTTAAGAGTTAATAAAAATTCTCTCAATTCTCCTCTCACTCTTCGCATGTCTTGAATTATTAAAATGGTATCAAAGCAGCAAGAGTTCTAATCTATATCAATGCCGCCTTGTTTATCATCATCATTTTTTTTTTCTATCCACTTTTTATGGATTCCACTCTCAATTCTCCTCAACTAATGAATAATTCACCCATGGATTTGTCAAATTTTTTATTCCTTCACAGTTCTGATAGTCTTGGCCTAATCCTTGTCTCAAAGCCAATTGATGGTACTGGTTTCAATGCTTGGAAGCGGGCAATGAAGATTGCTCTTTCAGCAAAGAACAAGCTAAATTTTGTTTTCGAAAGTGTTGTCCCCCCGGCCAAAGATTCTTCCACATATCATTCATGGAGTCGTTACAACCATATGGTAATTTCTTGGATTCTTAACTCTTTATCTAAAGAGATTGCTGAAAGTGTGATTTATTTTTCCAATGCTAAGGATATTTGTGATGATCTCCATGAACATTTTGGCTAGAGTAGTGACATTATAAAATTCCAAATATAGAAAGAATTAAACACAATCTCTTAGGGTGCTGATTCTTTCTTTGTGTATTTTACAAAAATTAAGAGGCTTTGGGATGAACTTAAGGATTTGACCTCAACCCTGGCTTGTACTTGTGGTTCTGCACAAACATTTGTTAAAAACACTGAAGAGAGTGTGGTAGTCCAATTGTTAATGGGGCTCAATGATTCCTTGCCTAGTATTAGAGGACATTTATTGATGATGAAACCACTCTCGACCGTTGCACATGCATATTCTATTCTACTACAGGATGAGTGGCAGAGAGAGATGACTCCCTCAACCAAAATTTTGACTGAATCAACCTCTCTAAATGTAAGTTTGCAGAGAGGCAAGCCGAACATCAAGAAGTTTATTATGTCCTATTCTTACAGCAATAAGTAAAGTCACCTAAAGGAGAATTGTTATAAGTTGATTGGGTTTCATTTATATTTTTAAGTTGACAAAGACAAAAAAAATTCTCTGCTAATGCTCAAAGTGATTTGGGACAAAGTAGGGGGCTTCTCTGACAATCAATGCTCCTAGTATATCAAGAGAGCAGTATGCACACTTGTTCTCTTTATTGAATCAATTCAAGGTCACAGATGGCAATGTAATGGGAAGTGGTTCATCAAGCACTGCCAACATGACATCAGGAACTGATCTTTCTCCCTCTTCCAATCTCAGCTCAACTAACTTCTCAGGTATTTTATCTTCACTGCTGTCAAGCATCTCTTGTCACACTTCTTTTGCCATTTCTTGCAATGGTTTTACTTCTTGTATGAGCAGCTGGATTATTGATAGTGGTGCATCAGATCATATGTGTTTTGACCACAATATATTCTTGAACCTACATGAACCTAAAACACAACATTATGTTTCTCTCCCTAATTGTCAACACATGGCTATTCAAGCTATTGGTGACATCAATCTCAACAACTCCATTATTCTTAGAGATGTTCTATATGTTCCCAACTTCAAGTACAACTTATTGTCTGTTAGTAAAATCACAAAGCAATTCAATTGCATAGTCATGTTTACTAATGATCATTGTTCTGTGCAGGGCCCTTCCATGAAGAGGCCACTGGTTCTTGATAATGCCAACAAAGGACATTACCTACTCCAGTTCACTCCCAAGATTTGCCACAACCTTGCTTCTCATAATTCAAAACATCTCTCTCCTGGCTCAAATAAATTTTCTCATACTTGTGCCAATGTAACATATTCTTGCAAACTTTGGGACACTCGTTTCAGTCATATTCCTTTGTATAAATTGAGTTCATTATCTCTGTTTTTGCAGTAGTTTAATAAAAAATGACAATTATCCTTGTGATATTTGTTTTAAGTCTAGACAACATCGCATGCCTTTTTATCACAGTTCTATACAAACTGCCTCCCCTTTTGATATAATGGGCATAAATATTTTTTGACTATTTTTGATGACTTTACGAGAAATACTTGGAGTCACCTACTAGGTTGCAAAAGCAATGCTTTCACAATCATAAAATCGTCTATTACATTCATTCGCACTCATTTTACCAAAACCATTAAAGTCCTAAGAGCTAACAATGCTTTTGAACTAGGTAGAATTTTGGAGGCTTCATCTTTTCTTGCTAGCCAAGATATCATTCACCAAACCTCTTGTCCTCACACCCCAAAACAAAATAGAGTTGTAGAACGGAAGCATAAACACTTACTTGAGATCTCTTGTGCTCTACTTTTATAGTTAGGACTTCTGAAGAAATATTGGGTGATTGTGTGTTAACTGCTATATACCTTATAAATAGGCTCCCCTTTAAAGTCCTTCATTATAATACTCCTTATGAACTTATTTTCCACACCAAACCTACATATAAGCATCTACATGCCTTTGGATGTCTCTTCTATGCAACCATAGTTCCTAAACCTAGAGATAAATTCTCCCCTCGATCATCTCCATCTATTTTTCTTGGGTATCCACATGGGAACAAGGTGTACAAATTACTCAATCTAGTTAATCATTCTATTTTCTACTCTCATGATGTCCTCTTTTATGAACATATCTTTCCTTATCATCAATCATCATCATCAACCATCCCTTTTCCTTTTCCCATTTCCAACAATCTCAGCTCTGAAACAATATTTTCCTCTACACCTCATGAATCTCCATCTTTTTCTCCTATTACGCTTGTTGACAGTGGACCTGTTGCTCTAAATTCTCCTCTCAATCCTCTCTTCTCTACCTCAAATTCACCTACCTCATGTATGCATACATCTGAACTATCCAGAGTTTCCTCTCCTTCTCCTTTACTCCAACGATCCACTAGACCAAGCAAAATATCCTCTCATCTTTATGATTATGTCTGTAATACTGTTTGTTCACATCATTCTTCTCCTAGCATTCTCACTCTTTTAGCTCATCCACTTGCCATCATACTCTCACCAATGCCTTCATATCCTCCACTTCCTCTATCTCTCCATCATCCTTGTGTTTTCATGCTTCCACCACCCTCATAGAACCAAGCACATATGTTGATGCTGCTTCTAATCCACATTGGCAAGAAGCGATACGATAGGAGTTTGCAGCACTTGAGGATAATAATACCTAGGAGTTGGTCAAGCTTCCTAGAAAAAAAAGACCAATTAGTTGTAAATGGGTGTATAAAGTAAAGTACACAGACTTGGGGTAATTTAAGCTATTTCTTGGGTTTTGAATTCATACAGTCAGCAGATGGAGTTGTCATGATGTAATAAAAATACATTTCTAATCTTCTTAAGGCCTATGGTGTTTTGGTTATGTCTCCTACCCTCAGTCCTCCTCCTCAAAATCACAAATTGGCTTTGCTCTCTAATCCTCATCGCCCTAATCCTACTCCATACAGACAACTTTTGGGAAAACTTAATTTTCTTGTCAATACTCGTCCTGACATCGCTTTCTCTATTCAATTTCTTAGCCAGTTTAATAAAGCTCCTCAGCAAGCACATTATGACGCTGCTATTCATGTTTTGCGATATCTAAAACGTAATCCCACTCAAGAGGTTCTCTTTAATAATAGTCCGAATTTTAATCTTAATGCTTATTGTGATTCAGATTGGGCCTCTTGTCCTCTTTCTCACAAGTTAGTCATCGGATATCTGATTTTCTTTAGTGGTTCCCCTGTTTCATGGAAATCAAAAAAGCAGCAGACTATATCTCTTTCATCTATAGAAGCTGAGTATCAGTCCATACGGCGTGTTACCACTGAATTGGCATGGTTATCTCATATTTTTCATGAAGTGTCCATTTCTTTTATCACTCCCATTCCACTTAAATGTGACAATCAAGCTGCTATCCATATTGCAAAGAATCCTGTTTTTCACGAGCGCACAAAACATATTGAATTGGATTGTCACTACGTACGAGATCAACTCCTCTCTGGCCTTCTTGATCTCTCCTACATTTCTTCTTCCTCTCAACCGGCTAATATTCTCACAAAACCTCTCCCTGGCTATGTTTATCAATCTATTATGTCTAAGCTAGGCATGACTTCACCCTGCTCTAGCTTGAAGGGGGGTGTTGGAGATGATGGTATATCCTACATATCCGGTAATGGTTAAGTAATGTTGAGTTGGAGCTGGTGGTAATCAGTAGTTAGTTAGTATAATTACTGAGTCAAATATTATAATCCCGATTATTAGGATTTAGTTAGCTACTGATATATCTATATGCAGTATATATTCGTCCCTTCCTTGCTGTATCATCTTTTTTATGAGTTAATAAAAATTCTTTCAATTCTCTTCTCTCACTCTTCGCATGTCTTGATTTATTAACACCGACTTGCTCAACAAATATCTGATGTTACAACTAAAATTAAAGTTGTTATATTACATCACAATATTTAATTGGATTCTATTAGATCTAAAAAGGGATTATATCAAAAAATATAATTTTAGCTAAATTAAATTCGGCCCAAATACTAAATCAAGTAAGTAAAAATTATGCGCACACACACATCTAACTTTATTTATATATAAAGTAAAAAATTATAAAAAAATATATAAAGTTTTCTTCGGATCGGATATTATTTGTAGTTGTCGAATCGAATATCTGGTTTGTTTGACTTTTCGTTGACCAAATCGGATGTTTGATTTGAAAAAAAAATGGATCAGTTATTTGTTTTTTTGGATCAGATCGCTTCGGATATCAGATCAGATAAACAGATATCGGATAACATAAACAGTCCTACGGATAACTATGTTTACATAAATAAAAAACGTCATGGAGCATGACATAAATATAAGATTAAGAGTGAGCCTCTTTTCTCTTGTCGGTAGCATTTTAAAAATTTTTTTTTATGGCGTATTTAATAATGACGAGTAATGTTTCTAGTGTATGCACAACAGCAGCTGCTGATCGCACGTATTCTTAGTGTTACATTTAGTACTTTTTTGATATGGGAAACAAACAAGCATAAAAGCATTACGAAACACCAACGTCGTGCATAACAAGCATAAATTGGAGCACAACAAATTAATAGCATCCATTCTCGTGTTTTAATTTATACATTTACCTTAATACAGCATACCTTATGAGCTAGGGAGGTTTCAACTATAAGAAGATTTAATTCATGAAAACTCTAATTTTAGCTACTCGACTAACAAGGGATCACAGGGCACCCCTCCCATTTCTTTTAGTTTGGAATAATAGCATGCAAAAGTTAGTTCATTGTCGTGCCGTGTGTAAAATAATTGGTTACATTAGTGCTTGTACTATCGCTACCTCCTTTAGCCTAATATTTTTTATTTGATCAGTAATTTTTTAATTAAATAAATTTATTGATTTCCCTTTAACCCCTTCCTTGATTTCGACAGTCTACTTGCTAAAGTCAGGCGTGGGAGTGCAAACGATTTATCATGTCCGGACGGGAAACCAAACATTATAATAATAATAAGGGGAGTTATGTATTTAGTGCCGAATAAATGAATAAAACTCCATCGATGAGAAAATAATATATATATTATTGCACGGATAGGGACTTAAATCTTAAATAACATTAATGATAAATATTAGTACAACTGATATACTTTAGCACAAAACATTTTTAATTAACGTGAGTGCTGCTTTTTTTTTAGATGTTAATAATGGCTCAATTATTGTGACTCCCGGTTACGTATGCATGCAACTATTTCTATTCCAACTCAAAATTTTTATATTTCTTCCTCCCCCCTTTTTTGTATCATGCACGTCCACTATAATATGAGACATGAATCATAACTCCATGAATTCTTTGGCTGAACTTGATTTTTTATTTCTTTCTCATTCATGTACCTAAAACCGACTTCCCATAACCTTCCACTTACTGGATTGTCGACTCACTCAAAGTCTCTGGCGGTCTGCTTAATTAATTTATGGGATCATTTTGTAAGATATTATATTAACAACCTTGTTAGCGCAGGTCTGCCAAATTTAATTAGGTGGTGTGTTGCGTACGTATATGACTTTTTGCATTGCTTTGATGTGTAATATATGTCCTAGCTAGGGAACCAATAGAATCATATATGCATTATGGGTCTGTTCTATTTATATGATTTTGTTCTACTAATTATTATTATTACTAATCTTTATCATTGTCATGAATACATAAATACATTATTATTATTATTAATTTTCTAGTTATTTTTATATTATTAAGTATATATTAATATTATTAATCATTATATTAATCTCATATGATGTTATTGGTGCATATTTAATCGTTATAAAAATAAGTCGAGAATAATGTGGCCTAAGTAGCTTAGAGACTAATATGGCCTAAAAAATGGGCGACATTTTCTTAAGTATATTCATATGTTTTAATCTTAGCCATCCATTGTGATTAATGGGCTATAGGATTAAGTTCCTATAGTTCTCACCCAGAAAGGAGTTTTCGATAGATATCATGCACGTACGTATATGATATATTCAAATACAATGGTTTTCTTAGGCACGTACAATAATTTTCTAATTATATGTATTTAAGGTTGTTTCCTTAGCTATACGTAGAAATTTTTTAAATGATAGTTTCTTTTACTACTTATATCCCCCCCTCCACAACAATTATAAGTAGTATTTTTTTTATCTGATACCTTAATTTTATTTATGATCTAATGATCCAAATTAAAAATTATCAATTCTCACAATAAGCAGTCGATTCTTATTAGGTATGATATATAAGTTTGGTTTTACATGAGCCTCGGATGTATGTATGGATTTGTGTATAGAGGACATATCCAATAAGAACTTCGTTGTCTGGTTATAACTAAGAATCATATTTCTAAGCCTTAGATTACGAAATGGACGACATAGATTTAATCTAACAATAGTTTTATATAACTATTATAATGATTTTTGTAGTTGCATAAAAACTATTACACTAATTTTAGTAGTTTTATAAAATTATTATAGAAGTTATAGTAGTTTCATAAAGTATTTATGGTAGTTTTATAAAACCATTATAGTAATTTTATAAAACTATCATACTAAGTTCGATAGTTTTATCAAATTATTATAATAATTTCATAAAACTATTATAGTAGCTCTTAGTTCTCATCTTGAGCTGATTTTATATATATATTGATTATGCGGCTAGCTAGGTAGCTAAGTATTGCGCCTTTTCGGTGATTCGTTGAAATCTAGCTAGAGGCAAATATAATATTGTAATTAAGTGTTGAACCAATCCATGATTTGGATTAGATAAGCCGGCCATCGGATTATATGGTACTTTTCTTAGTGTTGATATCCATATAAATATCTCATTATTCAAGCAAGCAGTCTTTGCTTTTAAACTACCCTTGCACTGACTGATAGGACAAGTTGTCAATCTATAACATTCTTTTGTGCTCTTGAAAAGAAATATAACTTTTTCAATTTGATCAACAACCCTAGATACGAAAGGAGATTATAAAGTACGTAACGAACATACAAAATAATAATAATAATAATAATAATGCGTCTTTGATTAATTCCAGGAAAGAACGCAGTGACTTGGGATCGGGTCCATGGACCAATTAATCAATCAATCTATAAAACAATTTCATTAACTATTCGTTATAGCATAATTTTCTTGAAATAAGATTATAAAAGTACATAAAAACTTGCATTTTATGTACATCACCTAATAGTTTCCTACAATTCATTAAAACAACAAAAAATATGAAATTACTTGACAAAAGTTTATACTGTCTTCGGACTTTAATAATGTTGGTCTTTGTCAAACTAAAATTTATCATTTATTATTTCTCCTTGAATGTTTTCAATAAATAGATCACCTATAAACATTTAAAGAAAAAATAATTAACTGAAATTCATTGAATATTTTTTAATCTTATTTTACATTTAAGTTGAAAAACCATTATAATACCTTAAAACTAGGTTTTTCCATAATGTTTTTTTTTTTCAATACATAAAAGTGCCGGTTCAACTTTTATTGTGTAATAGCACATATAAAGCATAATAATTGAAAGGCTAACCTAAAAGATGGAAATTTTACCAAATAACCTAAATTTTGGCACCATTCCAGGCTTTGCTCTTGAGTTTTGGAACTTACCTTAGCAAACCCTATACTTTAATTTATTAACCAAATGAACTAAATACTAGTGGCCTCCTTTAACACTAAATATTCTTTCGTGAAATCTTAAAATTATCTTTATCGAATCTTATAACCTCCCTACCTCCACAACCTAGAACAATCCTTTTGTTTGATAGATTCTTTTTAATTCCTCTCTCTCTCTCTCTCTTCTCTCTCTCTCTCTCTCTCTCTCTCTCTCTCTCTACTATGCTATCCCTCTCAACCTGTTCTTCATCTTACTCATTCAACTTTCCTCCATTCCTACTCCCTTAGATAATCACTACCCTTATTCTCTTCAACCCTGTTAAATCTCTCATCTTCACACTTGTCTACATTAGCTAGATACTATAACATGTTATTTTGATTATATAATCATTGCTGCCATATAGTCTATTTAGAAAAGCGATCAAAATTGGACTTTCACCGTGAGCATTCTAGGGTGAATATAATAGTAAATCGTCGTGATTTCATAATTACAAATACAATTTAAAGGGAAAATTAATTAATCTAGGATGTTGCTCTAGTAAAAATCACTATTGTAAGTAGGCTTTTAATGGTAATTTTAAAAACTAAAGGCTAAAACTACTTTTGTATACACTATATCATGGCAAATATAGCTTAAAACCATCATTATATGTTTACCATTCTTGTAGCACCAAATTGTAGTTATTTTTGTAGCGTATTGCTCAAGTATTAAAATATGGGCCATTTGATCGAGTATCGTCATGTTGCTCGAATATTGAAATGTTAGTCATTTAGTGTAGATGATGTCTTACATATCTTTTATATATTTTATTAAATCTTTTAAATCTTATTTACAATCCCCTAGTTTCTTAATGTCATCATCCTTGGTCTAAAAGTGATCTCTCTTTACACCCTAATTTACTATTGTCAAATAACGGCTTCTTTCTCCCACCAAGATCCTCCTTTTGTGATAATGAGTTTTGATCGTGATACTAAAGATATTGTTATAATTTTGATTGGGTGAAGGAAAATTACTCTAACTCAATAATGAAAAAATCACATTTTACGTTTGGTCATTAAAAGGGAACAAATAATTGGAACAAAAGTTAATGGAATGTAAAGGGGAAAAAAAGGAAATGTAGGAAGAAATAGAGGACATGGTGAAAGAGGAAGAGGTGGAGGAAGAACATATAGTGGCAGAAGAGGAGGATAATAAAGAAGAAACAAACATATTCCTCAAGAGGTTGAGGATGCTTATTCCTCAAGTTATTCATGACCACTAGATAACTGTCATCAATGCAACCTTCAGGCTTGTTCAGATTCCTCACATATCCTTTTAAGAATTTCATATACCTTTTAAATGGATATCTCCAATACAAATGAACTGGCCCACATAATCTGACTTCCCTAACGAAGTGAATAGTTAAATGGATCATGATTACAAAGAATGATGGAGGAAAATACATATCAAGTTGGCATAATAGAGTCATAATCTCACTCTGCAATTTGTCCAACCTTGTAAGGTCAATAACATTACAACATAGTTCATTGAAAAGAAACACAATCTAGTGATAATGCTTCAAACCTAATTTGGTAATATAGAGTGTATAACAATCGACAACAAGTCTTGAATGAGAATATGATGATCATGAGATTTCATACCCACTAAATTCAAATCTTTGATCAAAACAAGTTTCTTAACGTTTGATGAATATACTTTGGGAACCTTCACTTTGTGAAAATACTTATAGAAAGGGATCTTCTCTTTTTTGGAAAGAGTGTAACATGTAGAAGGTAAAAAAAGTTCCATGTCCACCATCTGTAGATGTAATTATATTCTTATACCCATGTAAACCAAGTCCAACCGATCATTGATACCATCCTTTGTCTTTTTTTTTTCATATTCAGAAGCATGCCAATTAGACAATCATATTCATTTTTATTGATATACATCACATTAAGATAATGTTGTAAGTGCAACTTCTTCCAATATGGAAGGTCAAAGATGATCAACCTCTTCTTCCACCTGCTTGAAGGGATTTTTTTTCCAAAAGACACATTCAATCCTTTTACTTTTTCAAATACTTGAAATCCCATGAGAGGATTCAGAAATTTTGCTTCTGAATAAGTAAGTGTGACATCTCACTATCTATAAAATAGAACAACCATTAAATCATGCCAATAAGATTGTTTTCTAACCCTTTTAAATTATAAAATATGTAAATTCTATAGCCTAAATAATTATAAATATATAATATAATATCCTAACAAAATATTATGTTAGAAAAGAAAATCCCCACAGGAATAAATATGATACCAAGCATGAAATTAATTAACTTATAACAACAACAATTTATCATAGGTGCATCAACACCATATTAGTAGTAGCATTTTATTCGTAATAATTAAATAAATTACATAATATTTTTCAGAAATATATTATACCAACATGCATGTATATATTATAGTATGTATTTAATGTCAAAAACATCAACCTACAGCCATGCGTGTATATATTTATAGAGGGAAAGACTCAACCTACAACCAAAAAGTATAACAACATAACACTAGAGACGAACATATATCATACAAACAAGAACACATATAATACCGAATAAATACCATGCATACATATGTTTATAATGAAAAAAAATACATCTAGTTATATTTAAAGATCGCACAAGGTGGAGAAAATATAAACTGTGAGCGGTGAAGTAAGAAACAGACAGACACTACGACGACAACAAGCAACAAATGTCAATGAACCGAAGGGCAGGAGAAAGGGATCACAAGCCAACGATGGGTGCAACCTTGGTCGAGAGAAATATAGAGAAAATAACAATGACACTAAGAGGAAAAGGAGAGTGGTAATCGATAGGAAAGAGTGAGGCACGATGACCATTGACTGGTGAAAGGAGGACAACCATCGATAGGAAAACTAAAGAGGAGTGAGAGAAAAGAGAGCATGAGAGAATAAAAAATTTGAAATAGATGTGATGAGAGAAGAGGGAAAGAAAGGTAAATATAATGTCAACATTTTAATAACAATTATATTTATAACTATTAAATAACTATGACCATTATTAAAGCATAGTGTAACTTTTTTTCCTTTTTGGTAACGGTTATATTTATAATCATTATCAAAACCAAATGTGACATTTTTTTCCGTTCATTTTATTAATGGTTACTATATAGAATCAATTTTAAAAGATGATCTGCATTCCCGTACCCAAATTTTATGTTTTTATCAAAATTTTTGGAAAAAAACTATTATTTATGTATTATTATTAATTGATGATTCCATAGTAGTGTGTAAATTAAATTATACTCTATATCTTATACTCATGGATCCTTCACACAAAAATGTTGATGCCCATTGTTCTTCGCACTGAGAAAATGTTCATACCTAGGATTCTTTCCCCTCAACAAAATATTGTTATTGAATTGATAGTAGTTTATATGGGAAGAACAAAACTAACAAAATCCTTTCTATGTTAGACAAGAATGTTAAAATATTTGGTACAATTTGATAAATTTGGAGTCCCATTAGGAGTTAGCTAACTTAACTTGAGTAGTTATGTAGGATTTATAAGCCACACATATGTACCCATTATTTATAAGCACTAGTGTGATGTCCCTCACAGGATCAAGGATTTTCTATGGATTGACATCATGGTATAAGTCATCACATAATCCTATTATATTATTTGATGTATATGTTCATATATCAAATATAAAATGATGATGTTAATAATCTATTGTTTATTTCATGCATGTACGTAGCCTACATTTGAACTTCCAAATTATATTGGGAATTTTGTATATTTGTTTTATGCTAGACCTTGCATAAAATATAAGTTGATATATTTTTCTACATTTGAACTTTGTATTTGTTGGTGTATTCAAAAGCATGCTAATTAGACAATCATATACATTTTTCTTGATATACATCACATTAAGACAATGTCGTAAGTGAAACTTCTTCCAATATGGAAGGTCAAAGAAAATCAACCTCTTCTTCCACTCGCTTGAAGGGTTTTTTTTCTATTCTTTTTCTCCAAAAGACACATTCAAGTCTTTTAATTTTTTAAATACTTGAAAGTCCATGAGAGGATTTAGAGATTTTGCTTCTAAATAGGTAAATGTGATATTTCACTACTTATAAAATAGAACAACCATTAAGATTATTGTCTAACCCTTTTAAACTATAAAATATGTAAATTTTATAGCCTAATTAATCATAAATCTATAATATAATATCCTAACAAAATATTATGTTAAGAAAACAAAATACCCACATGCATGAATAAGATACCAGCCATGAAATTAATTAACTTATATTAGCAACAATTTATCATAGGTGCATCGACATAGTATAAGTAGTAGCATTTTATTAGTAAGAAATTAAATAAATTACTTAATGGTTTTCATCAACCTATTATACCAGCATTCATGTATATATTTATAGTATTTTTTTAATATCAAAGGCATCAACCTTCAGCCATGCATGCATATATTTATAGAGGGAGATACCCAACTTGCAACCAAAAAGCATAACAACATAGCAATAGAGGCGAACATATATCATACAAACAAGAATACATGTAATACCAACTAAATACTATGCATGCATATATTTATAATAAAAAAAATTTAAACCTACTTATATCTAAAAATCACACAAGGCGAAGAAAATATAAGCCGTTAGAGCTGAAGTAAGAAACAGACAAACACTACAGTGAGAACGAGTAATAAATGGCAACATACGGAAGGGCTGGATAGAGGGAGCACAAGCCAAAATTGGGTGCAACCTTGGTCGAGAGAAATATAGTGAAAATGATGACAACATTGAGAGGAAAAGGAGAGTGGTCGTTGATAGGCAATAGTGAGGCACGATGGTCATTGGCTAGCAAAAGGAGGACAAGCGTTGATAGGCAAAAGGAAGAGGATGAGTGAGAGCAAAAGAAAGCATGAGATAATCAAAAATATGAAATAGATGTAATAAGAGAAGAGGGAAATAAAGGTAAATATAATGTCAACATTTTAATAACTGTTATATTTATAAACATTATTAAAATGCATTTTTAATAATCGTTATAAATATAACTGTTACTAAAGCATTATTCCACTTTTTCCCCCTTTTTTATATTTATAACCATTATCGAATGACATATTTTCCATTCATTTTATTAATGGATATTATATAGAATCATTATTAAAAGATGATTTGCATTCCCACATCTAAATTTTACGTTTTTATCAACATTTTTGGAAAAATTGTCATTTATGAGTTATTATTAATTGACAATTCCATAGTAGTGTGTAAATTAAATTATACTCTATGTCTTATACTCATAGATCCTTCACACAAAAATTTTGATTTCTATTTTTCTTCTCACTGAGAAAATATTCAGACCTAGGATTTTTCCCCCTCAACAAAATGTTGTTATTGAATTGATAGCAGTTTGTAGGGGAAGAACAAAAATGACAAAAAAAACCTTTTATGTTAGAAAAGAATGTTAATATATTGGTATAATTTGATACATTTGGAGTCCCATTAGGGGTCAACCAACTCAGCTTGAGTAGTTATGTAGGGTTTATTAGCCGTACACATGTTTTGATTAGTTATAAGCACTAGTGTGATGTCCCTCACAAGATCAAGGATTTTCTATGGACTGACATCATGGTATAAGTCATTACATGAACCTATTATATTATTTGATGTATATGTTCATATATCAAATATAATACGATAATGTTAATAATATATTGTTTATTTCATGCACGTACATAGCCTATATTTGAACTTCCAAACTATATATGAAATTTTGTATGTTTCTTTTATGCCAAACCTTGCATAAAACATAAATTAGGCAATGATTGCATATCTCACTATGTTAGATGTGGACGTAGCATCTCCTCCCATTTCTTATTTTGGCTTTCAAAAACTCTATCTTTTAACAAAAAAAATTAAGTGTAAAATGAAGGTGTTACACTTACAATACATCCTAATCCCAAAATCATTCTTCCTAGGTGGTTGATTGGTTAACCCATCCAATTTGTGGTTTTGATTTTAGTTGAATATTATTTGTAGCACCGCCACTAGCAACACTATATGTGAATCATTACTAGAGCACTTTCTAGATCGATGACTAGCCTCACATATTAACACGATCCTTTCTAATTTGTTTTATGCTAGACTTTTGAAAATAACATCCACCACAACTGCTGGTCATTACTTGAACACTTTTAGGATTGATGATTGGTCTTACTAATTAACAAGAGTCTATTCTAGCATATTTTATGATTACTCACTTGCTTTCTGAGAAATTTTATAGGAATTCAGTCATCCTTATATTGCTCTAAACTAACCACACATAACTACATAACTATGCCATGGTAGATTTTTGAAAAGGAAGATACATCTTATTGATATATATAGTTGGAGGTAGGATTTTGACTTCATGGTGTCCCCATATAAAATAATATTATCAGACAACATCGACAATTAACTATCTAGGTATATATCATTCCAATTTTCTAGAGATCA
This sequence comes from Tamarix chinensis, assembly GCA_030549775.1. NCBI lineage: Eukaryota > Viridiplantae > Streptophyta > Magnoliopsida > Caryophyllales > Tamaricaceae > Tamarix > Tamarix chinensis. The sequence continues at coordinate 48,810,572 of CM060177.1, read as the reverse complement.
ACTATTCTGTTCATAAAATTTCCTATGACAATTGTTTTTGAATATATTGACCTAATAAATAATTATATAAAGTACTAATTAATATAAACTTAAGAATTCATCAACTTATTAACTAAGAATAAAAAAATACTTAAATTATTTTAGAGAAAATAGTTTATAACAAAGGATTAATTCAGAAATTGGGATATTTAAAGGTATGATGATGAACTAATAACTTATACCCATTATACTAAATTAGTAACAAAAAAAAGTATATAATTTATCAAACATATACATCCACATAAAAATATAAATTGATCAATGATTTAAAAATATACCTCTTGAGTCCAAACTAACCATGTACTATGAATTACAAGCATAACGAAGAATAATGACATCGAGTCGCACCACACAATTTGGTTTTTATTTTTAATAGAAACTTCCCAAGCTAGGAAATGTATAGGAATAAGAAAAGCCCCTCATTTCCTCCATCATACTTCCACTTCTTGCCTTCAATTTCAAACTAAACCAATTGAATATGTTAGGAATGGAAGGAATAAAAAATTGAGAGGCTTCGGAACCCAGTATAAACCCCTTATTCATGTTTTATAAAGATAAAGAGATTCTAAATATTTGACCAAAAGACAAAGTGATTCTTGGTTAAAGGAGGAAAAGACAACTAAAATTCAAAGATTTTGTTCATCGGTTAGTTATAAAAAGATGATTGGTGAATGATTTAGTTGGATAACATTGATAGCACTAAATAACAACAAAAGGAAAATAAATGTAAATATTAATTAAAAAAAGAAAAAAAAAATCTCATATGAGTCAAAGCCATAGTGTGCTTCATAACACCAAAATGAATTGGAAAAATCTCAATACATAGACGACAACAAGATTCAAACACTGGTCTAGCACGAAGGATCTTGAGCAATAAGTTATATCATTTTCAATGATGTCTCCCCCCCATTCAACATTCCAATTTAACTTTGGTACATGTATACATATATACTACCATATTGGAGACACCGTGGAAGAGCCCCGGCTCTGCCTATATTTTTGGATATCACATTACATATCTAATTCCAAATTTACAATACTGCATGTAAAATGTGGATACAGCAAGATGAAGCATCTTTGTTCTTCTCTTGGTTGTGGAAGCTCGACCTATGGTGAATAAGCGTTACAAAACTACTCTCAGGTCAGAAAGTCTTGATAGACTATTACAAAAAATATAGATAGACGAATGGATGTTTAAGATTTTTTATATATAAATGAAATATGTTATTTTGTTTCCATAAGAAGGAACTTTTCAATTCTTTAATTTTAGTGAATCTTTCAACGATAAAATTACCTTTTTATATTTATTCTATATAAATTATATTATATAATAAATCAAAATATTAAATATTGTACACAATCAAATTAATATATAACACTATGTTGAAATTATTATATATACTATTCTCAAACAATAACATATCTAACCAAAAACAAAACTAAAAATGAAACTTAAAAAAATCAAAATCTAAAAAATTATGATTTCTTTTAAGAAGTATCATTCGAATTTTTTAACCATAAAGTTATTAATTTGGTTAGAATTACTTTTTTAATTCTAAAAATTTATGAAAGAAGTGTTTAAAAAAGTTAAAATTTCTAAAACTCAAAAAATCCTAAAATAGTTTTAATAATATCTTTAAGATTTTCAAAAATATTCTCAAATATAGAAAAGAAAAGGTTCTAAAATTATATTACAATTTCTAGAATTTAATAAAAAGCCTAGAGCTATGAAAGTTTCCAATAATTTTCATTCATTTTATAAAATATTCCAAAAGTTCTCATATTTGTATAAGAAATAGAAAATTTATAAGAGGAACATGAAATAAATTCAAAATTTGATAAAAATTGATATATGTATGTGTATATATTTAAAGAACCATTTGAAATTCAAAATAAAAGTTTTATATATAATTTGTAATATCTTAAGAAATTTTGAAAAAAAAATTAAAAATATATTTTTTTGGTTTATGGGTTTTCTAGAATTTCAAGAAATTATAATTATTTTTTAAAAAAAATTGATTTTTGGGATTTCAACAATTTTATTTTATATTTTTCGGAATATGTATAACTTTTAGATTCAAAATTATGTTTTTGAATATTTAATATTTTAATTTTGTGAAAATTTCAGAACATTTTACTTAAAATATATTTTTCATTTATCATTCACAAAATTTTAAAGATTTTTTTTAGGAATTATATTATTTTTTGAGAATTTTCATAAGTATTGCAGTTTCTTAGATATTTACAAGAAATTTTATAATATTTTATGGAAATAATTATTTTTAAAAATATTTAGAAGATATGTATTTTTTATATATAAATTTGAACCTTTTATTAAAGTAGGGAGCATTTTTGAAAATTTTATGATTTTTGAATTTTTAAGTTTTTAGAATTTAATATATTTAGAAAGTATTTGGGATTTATAAAAAATGAAATTTTTTTAATTAATAAATTTAATATTTCTGAGAATTCATATTCGTTTTAAAATTTATAATTTTAAAAATTAGACGTTCAAAAATAAAAATGAAATTAACACTAAATGTCTGTCAATTCAGATTATAAATGAATTTCGGTGATGTCAAGACAGTTTGCAAATGTCAACCAGCCCTCAAAAGGATGTATTTTTGTGCCTAGAGGGTCTAAATTGTGGGCACAAATCCTTTAGTCATCATTGCTCTGTTGAAATCACAGTAAGCAAATGGAATTGTATCTCTTACTATGAGATTCGACGACAAAAGAAAGCCGACCAGCGCACAAGAGTAGAAGAACAACGAGGGTTGCTATGACAGGAGAAAGGAAAACCAAGATTAATCGAACGCAACTAACAACGACAGTGGAAGTTTTTTTTTTTTTTTCGTCTCCACTGGATTTCGGCATCTCCGGCGTCGTTCCCATCCCCGAACGCAAAATGGCGGTGATTTTCCGTCCTAGTGCATCTTATGACTGGCACCAAAAAATGAACTAAAAGCATAACAAATTAATTTCTCACAAGTGTATCTGTGGTAGCCTCTCTTTTATTATTTTATTAAGACATTACTAATATGTTATTTGTTTTTTTTTTAATTTATAAAGGTATGTAAATATAAATACAATTTATTATATAGGTGACGATCCAATAAATACGTAACAATACCGAAAAAGGAGAAGATATTCAAACCTAAGACATCTGATATTTAAGAGCTGATCTTTACCACTAGATCAAACCTTATCCGGTAATATAGTATTCGACGTGTATAATATAATCGGTCTATATAGGAATTAATTGTAATCCAATTACGGCTTCTAATTTAGCTTCATCTTTTAAATCTAATATGATTTAGTGCATAATCCTTTAGGATAACTCAATATTTATTGATATTAGACTCAAATAATACTTTTTGGCCCATAAATTATAAACACTTTTATTTTTATCTATATAGACCTTGTCCCAAAAAGTATGAAACAACATATAGATATCACAATTACGAGTATATATCGTTATATTTTGCAGTTTTGTCCTCAAATAAACACAACCAGAATTTTGATGGATTGAAAAAATATCGAACAAGACAAACTATTTTCTAAATATAATAAAACTATAATTTTATGACGTGTCCATTTGGTTGGTGATATTATGCACTTTATATATATATATATTGGCGGCATTGACACCGCTATCATCCAACTTGATGAGGAGTCGGATGAACTGGCTATGATAACGGAAATTCAGGACATAGATGTCGTGGGGCTTGCTCGAAGGCAATCCACTTTTGTCCCGACAATGGTGGTGGTGGTATTTGTATACTAGTCACAAACGTCGCTGTCGAAGCTTTGACGGAGAGGTTGGCATCGATTAATAGAAGGGGAAACTTCCTAGGTATGTCGACAGATGGAGATGGTATCGTTACTAATCTAAGTGGTATCTAATAAAATGCAGTATTGGTTTAAAGACTTGCATTCGGATTACTCGGTTAAAGTATCCTCCAACGGCTCAAACTTTCCATGACTCTTTCAACCCTTCGTAATATTTTGGTAGAAAACATATTGTTGCTTTTCATTATACCATGACTAGAAAGAACTATATCTATCTACTAATGACTAGATACATGTATTAAAATCCTAATTATAATTTTGCTCGCTTCTAGCGGTCAATAAGTTACATTGCTTGATAATAATAATAATAATAAGAAGAAGAAGAAAGAGAGAATAATTTTACATTACTAATTTCATATTAACTAGAAATCTTCTATCTAAAATATGTGTATTATGATCTACAATATGTGTATTATGATCTACAATTGGTTTCTTCAAAAGCAATGTGTTTGGTAAGTATAAGCTAGCTTTTTTTTCTTTTCCCTTTTTTTTAAAAGGACACCAAAAGAGAAGCTTTGTTTGATATGTAAGTTTTTCACTAGTTTAAATTTAAATTTTAAAATTTTAATAATTTTAATTTTGGAAAGTACTAATAACTTTAATTTTGGAAATCTAATTAAAGTAACTTATATCTTTCAAATTTAAGTTAGCTTATAATCTACTTTTACCAAACATAAATGAACAATTACTTGATTCACTCTTGTCCCTGAAAAGGATGGGGCATGTGGATTTTAGATTTTCATCTTATAAGTATGATCGGTTATCTCTACAATATTATTAAAAATTTGTATGCCAATATGCTCAAGAGCTTCATAGAAAAACACTAGACTTGGTTGATGACCCATAAACAACTAAGACCAAGGGAGATGAATTATGGATGCGGGAAAATGTGAGAGTGGTGTACAATCAATACGGAATTTTATAAAGCATATAATTTTGTTTGATGGCACTTCTTAGACCATGATTTAAACTTGATGGGATTTGGTGAAAGCTAGTTACCTTAGATGAATTTGTTGGTTTAAATAACACAATTATAAGGAAAAGTAAAAGTAAATTACTAACACAAGAATGAAGATTTATGGAATGAAGAAATATAGACTTTATTGAGTATGAAAAGTGGGAGGAAAATGGGGCTTACACACACACACCCCACACAGATGATCAGCATAAGGGTCTTCTATTGTAATACCCTAAAATTTAGCTGAACCTAATTACGAGTAATTTACTTTGTAATCTAATCCTAATCTTAGAAAATTAATATTCTCACCTTACCCTAACTCTCTAACCTTAAAGTTTTGGCCTAATTCATTTGATCAATAATTAAACTATCCTAACGCCCTAATCTAAATCATATTAACCATATTCTAATCCAAAAACCAAACCTATTATCTTCTCTTTCTCTTTTCCATCTTTTCCCTTTTTATCTTCTTTCTCCTTTCTCTTCCTTTGGCCAACCCTTCTCTTTTTTCCTTTTTCCTTTCCCTCTTCTTCTTGTGTGAAACATTATCCTTAGATAATGCCATCCTCACCCCTATTACCTCCCCATCACCTGCCACTTCTTACCCCATCACTCCTAGTCTTTATGGTAGCAAGTTGGGGTTGAAAATCTCACCCGAGCACCCTCTCCTTCTCCCCATCTCTGCATGCATGTATATGCATATATATACATAGTAATAAATGCTCTCTAATAATATCCTTCTCCTTCCAACCACAATCTTATTCCTTACCTTTCCCTCATCCTTGTTGTCACCAAAACAACCACAAATCTCACCACCGATGATCCCAATTGAAACACTCCTACCTCCTTTAGTTACCTTTATCATTCTTTGCCCCTAACCAATGGCCAAAATAGTAGGTGCACCACCCCATCTTTCAGCCAAACTCACTGCATCCTCCCCTATTTCTTTTATTCCTTGTCTATGGCACCAAACCTAAAACCACCCGCATTATTAGGCTACACTAACCACCTCACACCACTCCTATTTGGCAAATTCCATAGCAACTCAGACTCCACCATTGCCCCCACACCATATTAGCCCTTCTTCATTTTCTTCCCTTGGTTGCAACAACAACAACCGCAAGCTATGTAATACCCCAAAACCCTAATTTAGGAATTAATAATAAAATAGGGGTTAACATGTGAGACTAATTAAATATAACATTTTTTTATAAAATAATGTTAATATAATGGGAGTAATTAAGACAAAAAAGAGGGAAATAATATAGGATTAAATTAGGGGATATTAGGGTAATTTAATAACTAAAATGGAATTTAGGAAGATTTAACCAAAACTTTTAAATTAATATAAAAAAAATTAACTATTTATTTTTACTAATTTTATTATTCCCAAAAAAAAAATAAAAAACACAAAAAAGACCACAAATACCCAACCACCTTATTTTTATTTTTCTTTTTTTTTCCCTTTTCCCCCTCTTTTCTTCCTTTCCCTTTTTCTTCTTCCTTTTTTTTTTCTTTTTCTTTTCCTTCTTCCCTAGTCCTGCCGATCTAGGCCTCACCCATGCAGCCTGACCCCTTCCTCTCTTTCTCTCATTCTTTTCTCCTCCACCTAGCCAACCCCCTTTCCCTCCTTTTCTTTTCTTCCTTCTTTTCCCCCAACTGGGTCAGCCCAACTTCCCCCATCGTTCTTCTTTCTCTGTCGCCCGTGTAGGCCAACCCAATTCTCTTTTCGCCCCACCTGACCGGCCTACCCTCCCCTTTCTTATTCTTCCTCCTCTTCTCCTTCGGCTTGTAGGTCGCGCCTGCCTTGCCACCGCCCGTCCTCCCTAATACCTGCACAGCCTTGTCCTACTCTCCCTCTCCCTCTCCCTCTGTCCCCCTGTCCTTTTCCTTTCCATTTTGAACCAAACCTACCCCTGCACTGCCCCTCTCACGTGTCCCTTCCCCTTCCCTTTCTAGCCCCTACTCCCTACAACCCTGCCCCTCCTACTTCCTTGTCCTCATCCTCTCTTTTCCTCTTCTCCTCCCTATGCCTATAAATACCCCACCCTCACCCTTATTTCTCTCCTTTTTGCTCTACCCAGAAATCTCCCAAAACTCCCCACCACTACACCTTTAGATGCCACCCCAGTCGCTGTTGTACATCGTTGCCATCCGAACCACCACCCAACCTCTTCCTTACATTACCCTCCACCAAACTAGACCACCCACCCCTAAATCCTCTTACACAAATCACCATACCTATGTAAAATGGGTAGCTCAAGCTGCCCTTTGCACCTCATCGCCACCCCTCTTGCCGCCCTACTATACCTCCTTTGCCACAACCACCACCCCCACTAGCTCCTTCTCAACCCAGCAAACCTTCCTCTACTTCTCTATACCCTTCCTTTTCCCTTTCTCCTTCTCCTCCCTCCTCCCTCCTCCTTCCTTCTCCACCACCCTCGGCTACCATAGTCACCACCACCTATGTCGCCACCCTGCCATACCACCACCACCACTACAACCCTCCTAGCCCAGGGAACCAACACCTCACAACCACCACCCTCCCTTTCTCTCTTCCAACCCCAATACCTCCTCCTTTCCAACCCTTCCACTTCGTCGTCCACACCACTTCCACTGTCGTGTGCCACCGCCGCCGCCACTCTAGCTGCCACCTTCACTTCTGGTTGTACCTTAACCTTTGCTATCACTTAAGAATAGATTATCTTGTATAATTGTTATTTTAGCTTTATCATCATCATCATCATCATTATTACTACTATTTTTCCATTATTACTATTATTATCATCATTACTATTATTAATCTCATTATGGTTAATGCTACTACTAATATTATGGTTGGCCTCTTTAATAATACCAACCTTACTAATACTATTAGGACTATTATTATTATTATTATCATTAATAATATTAGTTTCTTACAAAAAAAAAATAATTAGGGTATAATGAAAGAAATAAGATGGAAGTTAACATTAGTGTTCCACTCTTATAGGTGAACCAAATCCGTCCCTTAAGGAGGCATAGGAGTCATGCTCCAAGCCTAGTGTCATTCTAGGTAAGGATGTGGTTAAGGCCCAATTTGTGTGTTATGTGTTTATGTGTGTGGGTTGTATGTATGTATCTTATGTGGTTATGGATTATGCACTTGTAGCACAACTTGCTAAGCATGAAGCTAAGGTAAGTTGTATATGTTTTATGGCATGTGTAATATGGTGATGTGACTTGTACTTGTGTTGTGCTTATGTATTTTTGCCCTATATAACATGTATGTTTGGAGTCCCTAATTAGTAATATGAGGTTGTGGGAAGATAGAAGAAGTAATAAGAGTAGAGTGGTAAGAGGGAAGTGAGAAAGGCCTAAGTATCTTATGACTTATGGGCAGACAAATAAATGGATAATATGAATAAAATAAGATGATGGAATGAATCTTACATGGGGAGTGTAAGGCTTGTATGGGGTGGGGTTAACCTTTGAATGGGGGTAACTTTTACGTGGAAAAAGGTAGCTTGAGGGTTAATGAAGGTGAGGGAAGAGTAGATGGGGTGATTGGAGTCCATAAGTAAAAATTAGTACGTAGGTTGGTATAAGGGTGCATGGGGGACTTGGCTAGTGTTTGTGAGAAAAACCCTAAGTGGGGAAAGTGTGTGGAAGGGTAAGTTAATGGAAGTGGTTAGAGTGTGGGATGAGAGTGGAAGGGTATCACATGGAGGGGAAAATATATGTCAAGTGGAAAGGGTAATGGTGAGTGAGGGTGATGAAGGGACGACTTACAAGAAATTAGAGGTGCTAGGGTTTGGGGTGGCCAACTAGGGTTTTCGTGGCCATAAGTGCAATATGAAAAGTAAAGTTGTGATGTTGGGTCGTGTATGATAGGGAGAGGTTAGAGCACATAGGCCAGATTAGGGTTGCTGAGGGAAAATCCTAGAGGGTGATGGTGAGTTAAACCAGAGATATGGGAAAGTGGGTCTTGACCCACATATATAGGATTTTGGGCTTTCATGGTGAGTAAGGAAAAAGGGGGGGGGAGATGTTTGGGAATTCTAGGATGCGTAGACATCCCAAGATATGGGACAAAGTTTTTCAGGAGAGCAGGTGTGAAAGGGGCATGAATGGAAAGTCCAATATGCATACATGTCTAGTATAAAAGTACCTATTGAATAAGACATGAATAAGAAACTAAATATTTAAAGTAAAAGATTATTGAGCTGGGCCTAGACCGATCCACAACATAATAGTGGCCGGGTGCAGGGTGCCTTGGAGACTGATCCACTGGCTAATAATATTGGTTAGGTTCTTGTTACCTTAGATATTTTTGATCCACCGCTATAATAGTGGAGGATCTCGAGCTCAATAAACTAAACCTTATTTAATAATAAGCCATGCAAAATATACTAATTATTTACAGTGGAACACCATGAGAGTTAGGGCTAGACCGATCCACCGACATAATAGTGATCATAAGCACCTTGCCTTGGAGACCGATCCACTGGTGAATAATGGTGGCCAAGAGCGTTCTTCAATGAATATTTTCGATCCACCGACTATAATAGTGGGGTTCCCATACTTGCATGGACTTAAATTAAGAATTATGTGAAAATGGAAATAATGGCCAGAGATCTGATGATTATGCTTAAACGGACTGATTCACTATTTGTATTCTCTGTCTTTTATGTTTGGCCTTAGTTGTATGGTTACCTTACTCAGTACGTATCATACTAATCACCCTTTTCATGGGTGGAGCAATGGCCCCTTCTGAGTTGGTGTACTTAGGAGATGCTGCATTTGATGACTTTGACGAATTCACTGTATTGGACGGGGTTGAGTGATGGCCTATTGTACTTGGCATAGGGCCCAAAAGAGGGTGTTGTCCGGACTCATCTTTTTCTATTTTCACCATATTTTGTTGATCGTACTATTTTCCCTGTTGGGGCTTTGAAGTAATAACTCTTTTATCACACACTTTGATTTTATTTTAATTATGAATTATTCAAATCCTTGTGGTTTTATTCTCTAATCAAATTAATGTCTTTTGAATTTTGCAACCTTGTGATTGGTACGAGACCGGTCAAGGGTCAGACTTGTGCCGATCATGGCTGTAGCACCCCTTGTCTTAGTGTATGGTTTTAGTGTAAACAAAAAATTTTAACTGTGAAATTTGGGGGTATTATAGGCTACACGCACCTTTGGACAAAACAACAGAACAACACCCACACCATTCTACCACACCAACCGCAACCCACGCTTCTTCATTGAATAATGCCACCGGTACCACCCCTTATTTTAGCCTCCCATGCCAGTGGATGTCCCCTAGAAATGGCAACTCGTGGCATTTCCACTTCCTTGGCTCAACACTTGTTGTTGTTCCTCTTCACTTTGTTGTGCAAAATTTTCCCGAATCATGAATTTGTTTTGTTTTGGTTTTCCTCTGTTGTTCTACCCTCCATTCCTTTAGATTTTGCCTAAGTGTGGTATTAAATTCTAATAGTATTTTATTATGGTTTCTTAGGTGAAAATTTTGAGGTTTTTGAAGAGCTAGGATAAGACTTGTGTGCGTAGAGGCTAGAGTTACTTTTGTAAGGATACTTGTTGTAGTCTAGGGATTTTGGTTGCTAAGTGTCGTTTATATTTTTTTGTTATACTATGTTATTGTTATCATGTGATTTAAATGAATGATTGTTAATATTATGATATGATATTTTATATTGTATGATGGAAAAATAAGGAAGTTAAGATTTTTGCGATATCGTATTGTTGACCTCAAAGATTAAGCAATGTTATTATACTTATTTTGATAATAAAAAATGGATCTTGATAACTAATGTGTTTTCTTAAGTGTGCATTTACAACAATTGAACTATCTCACTTTAAGCATAATCCAAAGGTAAAAATATAAAAGAGCAATCAAGGTCCCAAGTACGAGAAAATAACACATGAAAAAGAACCAAGACTTTAAGGATAATATTTTGTGAATCTTAGGTGTCTTGTAAAGAGTTAATTTGAGCAAAGTTCATATTTCAAATAAAACTCTTTAAAACACTTTGTTGAAGAATACTTGACTTTATTTTATTTCATAAACTATTTGAAAGAATTTTTAAAACAAAATGATTGGTTCTAGTAGAAACTAGTCGACTGGTCCTCAGACCAATCGATTGGCATGGGTTGAGTTCAACTCAGACGAATTGACTAGTATATAAAATCGATCAACTAATTATCCCAAACTGATCAACTATTTTGGAAATCAATTGAGTGTTTAATCAATCAATCCTTGGGTTTCACTCTTGTATAAACCTATTTCGTCTCTATTTAAACAAATCAAATGGTTCTACTAAATTGATTGATTGGTTTGAAAACCAATCAACTGGTTTGACCAACCAGTCTATGGGTTTCACTCTAGTATAAATCCATTTCATCTCTATTTAAACATATAGACTGGTTTTGCCAAACTGATCAATTAGTTTGCTGAAACCAATTGATTGGTTTGACCAACTAGTCTATAAGCTTCACTCTTACAGAAACACATTCGTCTCTATTTAAACACATTGAATAGTTTTTTCCAAATCGATCAATTGGTTTACTAAAACTGATCAATTGGTTTGACCAACCAATCTATGGGTTTCACTCTTGAAGAAATCCATTCATCTTTATCTAGACACATAGACCGGTTTTTCCAAATTGATCAACTGGTTTGCTTAAACCGGTTGACTGGTTTGACCAACCAATCCATGAGTTTCACTCTTGTAGAAATTCATTCTTCTTTTCTTAAACACATCAACCGATTCTCCTAAATTGATAGACTGGTTCATAACCGATCGATCAATTAGTACAAACCAATCGAATGGCATAATGAACACATCGATTGGTATTACCATACCATGTCACTATTTACACATGTTTTTAAGATCAATTATGCACTATACACAACTAATTGAATAGTTTGAACAATGGTAACTTTCATTTTTGGTCAAAATATAAATAGTTGACTGGTTTAAACATACCGATTGATTGGTTCGGCTAGACCTATTGACTGGTCAACATTGAATGCTAATTTTCTATACCTTAGGCAAAATAAATTTTTTTTATTTTTTATTAAACTACTATACAATGAGGGAAACCTTTATAAATAAGGTCCCTATTTATTTATTACAACTACTTTTCAAAACAATGATTGTATAATTAATATCTTACTCTCAAATCATTCAATTGCTCACTTAAAATTTTCAAACTTTCATATTTTAGAGTTTTGTACTAAAAAGTGTTATTCACTCACTTCTTTTATCTATAATTGTTTTCAAATTATAATATCTCACATTACATCTAGCTAGATTACATATCATCCAACGTTTTAAACTTTTATATCTTGTATCTTTGGTGAGAACTATCTGTAATCACAACCTCCTCTCAAAAATATTTTAAAGCCATTAGTGAGTGTTTGCCTATTATTCTTGAGAGATTCGTGTGGTGAGTTTAGAGAATATAAATAGGTAAATTTGTAAAACATCTCTTAGAGGAGCATTGAGATAGTAAGCCTCATAAACTGAGAGAGGAGTGGTCATCAATAAAAATTTGTCACTATTTCAAAATCCAGAAGGTATAAAATTTTGGTCATATGCTTATTTTTATTTAGTTATTTCCATTCTATAAAACCTTATTCACCCCCTCTAAGGTATTTTTCAATCATGATGATATTATGTATAAAACCTCAATGTGATATATGGTTACAATTTGGGTTTATTAGGATATGATGGATGTGAAGTGAGTATAATAAGGAATAAGGAGATAAATGGAGGATTTGGAAATAATGTTACCAAACATATAAGATTTGCATAAAATAAGGGTTTTGTTATCGGTAAGGGCATTTGGTCAAAATGAGTTTAATATGGGAATCATGGTATCTTAATGTGTTATATAATCTAAAATGTGATAAGGAATTTATATGAAGTGTTTAGAGTAGTTATTAATGGCTTAAGTTTAATAAAGTAGGAAATCACTTGATTTGAGAATGGTAACCCTAAAATGAGAATACTATTATCACATGTATAAAAATGGTAGATTTAGACCAAGAAATTAAAATATGTTGTTAATATTATTTTTTTGGACATGTGTATTGAATCTGGTAATTTTTTGAGCTTTACAGGTAAAGTTATGATATACTCGTGAAATTAGGGTTTATATGCCTCAAAAATAGTAACTCTTGAGATAGGGTTATTATTGCATGTGCAAGAATTTAGATTTAGTCCTTGAATTTTGAGTATGTTGATAATATAAATATTTGAGGAAGATTTACTAAATTTGGTGGATAAAAGAGTAACGGAAGAAGAGTTATGACAAAAGTGTAAAATTAGGATTTTTGGGGGAATATAAGCATGTTATTCGTTGAGAACGACCTTATAATCCTTGTAATGTTCTTTACCTACTTTAAATATGCTCTATACTTTTCAAATCAATCATGAATAAGACATTAATTATTTAAAGTGAAAGATCATGTGAGTTAGGCCGAGGTGTCTTATGGGTCCATTCCACCGGACAATAATAGTGGCTCACGAGAGTTTTTCCTTGAGAGGTGCATCAGTCTGTTACATTGGATTAAGAATAGTGGGGCCCTAATATCAACATGAAATATAATAATATTTGAGATAATAAACTAGATGGATAAGATATTAAAGACTTAAAGTAGAAGAGTACGTGAGTCAGTACTGAGGTGTTGGGTCTGCTCCACCGAACGATAATAGTGGATCAGGTGAGTTGTCCTTGAGAAGTGTTTTAGAAGATTCCACTAGTTTAATTTTTTTTTAAATATTGAATCAGGATCATTTTACCTTAAAAGGTGTTGGTTCCATTCCACCAAATGATAATAGTAGCTCTAGTGTGTTATCCCTGTGAGGTACTTCAAACCATTCTACCAATTTAAGAGTAGTGGGATCCTTGAACTCAAAGTAAAAAAAAATGAAAGCTATTATATCTAATAAAGAGGTATGGATTAGTATTTACCTTATGATATTTTATGTGTTTCACATGTGTACCCATTCTCTACTGTGTATGTATGTATTGACCATCCTTTTATGGGTGCTGCTCATTTCCATGAGCAAATGACCCTAATACTTTTGTGCATATCATTGAGAATCAGCTGAATTATTTTACTACCTATGCTACGTTATATGGGGTGGAGTGATTATTCTGTACTGAGGGTTTGGGTGAAGAGTCATGTTATTCATATGATAGTTTAGCTAGATACATTTTTAGAATCTTAGCTCCATGGTATTTCTTTTGTTTGTATTTTATTGTACTCTAAGTAAAGATCCCAAATCATATTTTTGTGTATAAAGCTATTGTTATTCTATTTACTCTATTTAACTTTTAATGATTTCATCCTTGTGATTGATGTAAGTATAGAATGGTAAGCTAGACTTACATTAGTTACAACAGTAATACCTAGTATTTTGGTTATAAGCTTCTCCTATAGAATAAATTTTTTGAAAAGTAAAATTTATGGTGTCATATTTGTATATTCTTATATCAAAACTAGGCAAACACAAACTATCTCATTACCTGATAAGCCCAATATAATTTTGTACCTAACATTAATCAGAGACAAAAAAAAGTTTATAACTTACCACCTAATGATTACCCCTATGACTTGACCCAATCAATCATAGGTTGTTGGCTAATAAGTACCAAAATCCTTGAAATATTGGATTCATTAATTAATCTTATACTTTCCATTATTCACTCTATTTGTTTCCAAGTAATCTCCCTTTTTCCTTAGCCTATATGTTAAGCCAACACATACGAGAAGTTTCCCTCAATTTTGAATTATTCTCAAGTGCAGTCAGCCAACTAATCCCATTAGTTGACATTATGTAACCGACACACTTGGTTGAAATACTTTGTCAACTAACACATAATTTCTGGTTGAGTCACCATAGCTGAATGATGCACTAACGATTCTCCATGCCAACCAACCATTGTACTTTGTAGACCAATTCACTCTGGCTAATTGATTATTGTGCTAGATAACCTCGATCCTCTAGTGGATCTCCACACCTCCTATTGAGTTTATGGTATATAGTCCCATTAGGGTTATATTGGTTAGAATTCACGATCATCATGACCCACTACGTAGTGTCTCAACATCTCTTCATTAAAGTCGGATTGAACCTTAGGCTCCCTCGTGGGGTTATCTTTTCTATCCAAGCTAGATCCTTAGGAATCATCACTAGGTTCCTGAAGGTTGTCAATGTAAGCCTCCAACCTCCCATATTCCATAAATTTTTTGATATTTAGGTCCTAAATATATATATATATATATATATATATATAACATATCTACTTTAGATGATATTTTTTGCTACTAGGTTGAACAACTTATAGCTAAACTTTTATTCAGCATATTCAATGAACACAAACTAATGAGCCTTCTTATGAAGCTTTGTTCTTTCAACCCTTGGAATGTGAAAAAAACACATGATAAAAAAATACTCTCGGATGACAGAGATAGGTTCATGAGGTAATATGTTCTTTATAAGGCTTCTCACTAGAATGGCCTTCAAATCTCAACATGTGAGAGCAATCACCTCATTTTATCCATCAATGTGTGGTTCATTTATTCCACCATTCTATTGCGTTATAGAGTTTTACAAACGATTTGCTTATGTTGAATTTCATGAGCCTTACAATATTCATGTTAAAGAGACTGAGGTATTCACCTTCGTTGTTTATCCTAATATACTTCAACTTTCCCATTCTTACACTCAACCTCAGCATGAAAGAATTTAAATTTGTCTTCATGGGATACACCCAGATCTTCCTAGAGAATTCCTTGATGAACGCCTAAAAGTATGATGATACACGTACAGAAATTATCATCATTAGCCACATACATTTGAGAAAACTCATTCTAGATTTCCTATGGATCGAACATTGCCTACCTTGACAAAATGAATTTGAATATACTTACCCATAACATAATGGGTACACCTATCAACCTCACCACCTCAGATCTCAAGCACCACACCTTGGTTGAGAATCTTTATCTTGTTTTTACTCATATGACCCGAGCATTGATGTTATATCTCATATGAGCCTTCCATTGAGTTGACCATTGCCTGGCCTATCACACCTTTGCATTTTTCTGATATAGTGAGCAACACTTACTCCCCTTATATACTATGAGTGACTTATTTATCAACTTCCGTGAGCCCTTTCCAAATCGACTCATGTAGCCTTCATCATCAAGCTTTCCGATCGAGGATAAATTAGTTCTCAAGTTTGAAACGTGTATAACTTCTTTAAGTTGTAAAGTACAACACAAGCTCATCTCTAGCCTCATACTCCCTATATTAACTATCTTTGAAACATCATCTTTTCCTATATGCACTTCACCAAAATCTCTAGATGTATAGGAGGAGAAGTATTCCTTATATGGAGTGACATGGTGAGATGCACTAGTGTTCACCACCCAATCAACCTATATGCATGAAGTGCTTGTAAAAGCACTTACACACTCCAACATAATCATCAAGTTGGCATTATCATTGGTTATAACCATCGTCTCTTTAACCTTGGATTTCCTTTTTGCACCCTTCATTAGCTCCCAACAATTATTCTTCTAGTGGATGAGCTTCCTATAATATAATAATAACTTATCCTTCTTTAGGTTCCCTAGTTTACTCTTAGACCTCCCCTTTTGCTTCCTTTTACTTGAGAATTGAAATAAGAAAGAGCTAAAGAGAGGATCATAAGAGTGTGAAAAAATAGATTAACAAGGCTCAAAATGTAGAAGGAAGAGAAGGAACGTAAGACATAAGAAATTTTGGTGGCTGAAAGAAAGGTCGAATGTAGGGATGATTGGGGCTATTTATAGCCAAAAAATCGAAGATAATTATTCAGGGCTCAGAGATCAACTCAAAACTCTACCATTGTCTGCTTGAACTCGATTAGAATGGTTGAATTTGTTTAGGAATTGTTAACCTCTTTTCTAGATCTCAAATGGTGTCTCTAGAGAATTCAGCTCAATTATACTAAAATTTGCATTCATGAATGGAGTAATAGGAAGTTAGCGTGGAAGGAAACTTCCAACAGCTTAGAGCATACATGAGATTGAAGCATTCTATCTTAGAATTGTGTCGAGAAGAGAGGAAGAAGAAGACAATTGTTGAGGTCGTTTCGCCCCCTTATTTGTCCCTATCAACCTCTAAATCAAATCAAGATAATATTTTGGGTTAAATGCATTATAAAAATGGTTAGGATTCTCTTAGGAACAATCTCATATAGGTTGATAAGGTTTTAATTTAGTGTAAGGAACTTTTCAAAAAAATAAAACTTGAAAATGTAACCTACTCGACAAGTTGGTCGATGGGTGTGGGTCTACCAGCTAACTGTTCATCCACCAGTTGATTAGTTTCCCACAATCAATCCATTGGTTTAGTCAAGGAGCCCAATTTGGCTAAAACTACAAACCAATCGATCATTTTATCTACAAAACTCAATAAACTCCATTTCTGAAATTATTTTAAATTAAAATTTATCCCAAATCAAATCATAATATAAAATTAAAATTAATGACCCAAAATTTGGCAAAAATTCTCATTCAATCATCATACAAAAATGTGGGGTATTACATAGTGTACGGATCATTCTTTTTGTGGGTCTTGTTCATTCCCACGAGAAGAGGACTTGGTTGAGTTTGTGCAAGCCATTGAGGACTCGCTAGACTATTATAGTACTTATGACACTTTGATTAGGGAAGAGTGATCATATCTAGGGTATTCCTTTATGTATTTGAGTATTGTATTTGGAGTTAGCTCTAAAACTCTTATTTATGCTTATGACACTTTTCTTGTTTTATGTTTATTATGTTTTACATAATAAATTATTTTATCTTATAATTGACTTGAGCATGGAATGTAAGCCAAACATATGTCAATTACGGTAGTAAAACTCATTTATATTTGTTTTATGCTTCCACTTAAATAAAATTTTACAGCTCTAAATTTTAGGGTGTTACACCAATGGTGGCAAGATATTGGTTTCTCTATTTCATTTTTAGTTGGTTGATGACATGCCAATCTTTTGTCTGACATGGCCTTATAAGTTTATTACAAATTGGAGAAGAATCTTGGATGTTTTTCATATTGTTTTGATCCTTTAGATTAATTATAGCAAGCCAAGCTCGGTATACGTAGGATAGTGAATAAGTTTGATCTTGCCATATTATTTGCAAACTCATGTGCAAGCTCGTGTACTTTTCGATGCTGTACCTTGGGATTCCAATGGAGTCAAACCCAGATATGCATCCACATGAAAATAAGTTGTAGCCATGGCAAGATGAGGGTACGTTCATGGAAAGCCCGAAGTTTGGTTGAGATTCTAGCATCTTACGTTGATTGAAATGGTCTTAGATTATCTTCCCATGCACTACGCGGTTGTGTTTGATATTGTGAGAACTTCTTTTACAATAGCAGTTTCTAAGTTGTTTTGGTATTCCTTGAATGCTAGGCTTGCCTCGGTGTCTGAAAAGTTAATTGTCGCACATAAAAAAGATGAAGGGAGTAGATGTTAATGCAGTGCCATCCAACTTGTTGGCAGTCTTATACGTGCGGCTGTTTTAAAACACTCAAATGGAAAAGGACTCGATCGTTTCCAAGAGATCCGTAAAATAATACTTTTGAGAGGACGCTAAGTATGTACTTAATCTTTATTACTAGGCTAATAGACTTAAGATCGGAGTTACTACTAATTAAAGATGGATCTGACCATAGAGCAAGATGCGCCTCGGGTTGAATCCCGACAGGGAAATCAGACATCCGTCGAAGAGTCGTTAATCCGGTGATTAAGAATTGAACGGTGCATGTATCTAAATATTTCGTGCCCGGATTCTCTCCCTATGCATTATTCTCTGCAAGGTGTTTTCAAACCACTTCAATAAGTGCAGCACAAACCTAGGGTCATCTTTTTCACTACGTCAAACCGCATCTGAAACGAAATCCGTATTAGCCTCTCTATTGCCAATATACATGGAATTGGAGATTACTTTCGTCCGATATTTAGCTACCGAACCTGGGCCAACATCGCTAGCGTCGTATACCAAAACTGGGCTATATACTACGTACATAGCATGCAGTCATGGACTACTTTATCGTCACCGTTGAAAGAGGACGAAATAATGAATTCAAGGGTCAAAGGGGAAAGAAAAAGAACGGCAGTACAGCACGCACGCAACACAACTGACTCTTCCCTCAACCATCACCACCAACAACTTGCTCGCTCTTCCGCTCAAAATGTGCCCCTGCTTTGATCTCCCAATGCTGTTATCTTACTATTTTCTTATGATTTTATAAGTTTTATATTTATATAATATTAAATACTCTTTTTTTTTGTATGCTCAAATATTGACACATGCTATTTAGTTTCCCAAATAAGAAATTTGTTACTAATGAGAAGAAATAAATAATACTACAACTGATCTATTTATTCCCCAAATATGGTTTTAGATTTTACTGTCATACAATTTTTTTTTAATTTGATTTAAAAAAAAAAAGGATTTCACGTCATTTGGAAAGTGAAATCTATATTATATACACTTTAATTATAAACCTCACTATATATTAAATGATGTATTAAATTGAGGGTACATTTAAAACCTAACACATGAATTTAACTATTTACAATATAGATTGGAACAAACAAAAATTGAATTTAGACGAGGACAGTATTATTAATTCCGTCTTTAGGATTTTTTACAAATTAAAAAAAGTCATCCATAATAATTACATATAATTTTTAATATGCTAAAAGCTAATTTATTACCCTTGACATTCGATTATATAGACTAGTAATAATATGCTAGGAGATGGCATTTAGGTGAGATATAATTGGGACTAGAGTACAGAATTGAGACCGGGGCAACCAACAACAAATGATACCGAAACTATTAAAGTGGAAACCAGAGAGAAAGGGAGGCCACCAAATTCAATTATGTGTCATGTCACCTTTCACTATTGATCATCTCATAGCCCAACACAAATAAATCCCCACCTCCCTCTCCCCTCCTTCCCCCAATTAACTCGTGTGATTGCCTGCCATTTCGTCCAAATCCAAGACGTCATGCCACAACACACCCATTCCACTCCTACTCCTACTAGTCCTGCTGCTGCCTGCGCTACACCTGACCTTCGCCGCCATCGTCAACCATGTAACGTCCTACCCCAATTTCCAGCACGTAAACGTACGCGAATCCATTCTCTCTGCAAAAACCACACGCCGATCTCCTTCCGCCACGCCGGATAACAATCCCGATGAATTATTGTACGACGAAGATGGCGTCATGCCGAAAGATGGAAAGTTAAGGCTGGAGCTCATTCACAGAGACCACCTACCCACGGCCGGCCTTCCTACCTCCCTCAATTACACCCGCCGATTCTCCGACCGGATGCGGAGGGATGCTAGACGGGTCGCCGGCCTCGTCCGCCGTCTATCCGCCGCCGCAACCCACGTAGACAATTACGAGGAGGAGGCATTTGGGTCGGGTGTTGTCTCCGGGATGCAACAGGGGAGCGGAGAATACTTTGTTAGGATTGGCGTCGGTAGCCCGCCAAGGAGTCAATACATGGTCATTGATTCCGGAAGCGATATAGTATGGGTCCAATGCCAGCCGTGTAACCAATGCTATAAACAATCCGACCCTGTTTTCGACCCTTCTAGATCCGCCTCTTACGCCGGAATTGCTTGTGGATCGTCCATCTGCGATCGTCTCGACCAATCGGACTGCCATTCCGGTCGATGCGAGTATGAGGTTCATTACGGTGATATGTCCTACACCAAGGGTACTCTTGCCCTTGAGACGGTCACGCTCGGCGGGACACAGATAAGGGATATGGCCATCGGTTGCGGACACCGCAATCAAGGGATGTTTGTCGGAGCAGCTGGGCTCTTAGGCCTCGGAGGTGGGACCATGTCCTTCGTAGGACAGCTCGGTGGTCAAACCGGTGGGGCATTTAGCTACTGTCTTGTGAGCCGTGGCACCGATTCCTCGGGATCATTGCTCTTTGGACGCGAAACCATGCCCGTAGGCGCGACATGGATCTCTCTGGTGCAAAACCCACAAGCTCCCAGCTTCTACTTCGTCAGGCTGTCGGGTCTTGGCGTCGGAGGCAATCAAATACCAATATCCGAAGACCTATTTCAGATATCCGAAGTCGGCGAGGGCGGGGTCGTCATGGATACGGGTACGGCCGTAACTCGGCTGCCTCCGCAAGCGTACGAAGTCTTTCGCGACGCATTTACTGCGCAGACCACGGCGCTACCCAGAGCACCAAGCGTGTCCATATTCGACACGTGTTATAATTTATCCGGGTTTGATTCGGTTCGGGTCCCGACGGTGGCGTTTTACTTCTCGGAAGGGCCGATCCTCACGCTGCCTGCGAGGAATTTCCTGATACCGGTGGATGAGGCAGGTACATTTTGTTTTGCATTTGCGCCTTCGCCTTCAGCTTTGTCGATTATTGGGAACATTCAACAAGAGGGAATTCAGATTTCGGTTGATGGTGCCAATGGGTTTGTTGGGTTTGGGCCCAACGTCTGTTAATGATAGTACCAGTATTTGTTTATTTTTGTGGTGTATACGCAGCATCTATTTAATAAACCAACCCCCCAAAAAGTTAAAATTAATAACGTATTAAAATCAGCTTGTACTACTTGTTGCTGTAAATCTTTGTGGTATTGCTAGGTTCTCGTTACTGTATTGGGTGTTCTGTTCACTTAAGGTTTTATGTATTGTTTATTAGAAGAATATATTTAAAATAATTTCCACAGTATGTAATTTGTTAGTAATACGTGAACTAATAGTAAAGAAATTATCTATAACTATCCATAAGCCTTGTTCGTGAAATTTTCTATAAGTTATCATTGCACTTTATGCACATTTTATAATGTTTGGATCGGAGCTTAACATTTCTGAATGAATACTTGGTATGCACATCTATTTTGGATTAAAAAGAGACGGAAAATGATATGATGTATTTTCGCTCCATCATTGGTCAGAATAACATACACCTCCTTTAATTTCATGTTTTGTTACCTTTTTCAACTTTTGAGGATGGATACAGATTTTACGAATAGAGATCGTGACTTGATTTGGGGATCATAGTGGGAATGGGGATTTAATGCCCATAGAAATCGAGACAAGGATCTTCTTTAGCAAAAATTGAGGATTGAAACATGTAATATCCCAAAAATTCATAATCTATTTTTTTTTTCCAGGTGTTTAGCCTCTTATTCAAAATTTAGTCTTAAATATTAGTTTAATTATTTTATTAGCCCTTAAACCATAACCCAAACCATTTCTTAAATAAAATTTCCAAATTATTTTGCTTTATTTCCTTTTTTCTTT
Source organism: Tamarix chinensis (assembly GCA_030549775.1). NCBI lineage: Eukaryota > Viridiplantae > Streptophyta > Magnoliopsida > Caryophyllales > Tamaricaceae > Tamarix > Tamarix chinensis. Next base: position 48,788,337 of record CM060177.1, on the reverse strand, counting down.
AGCCCTCACCTTTAACCAGTTATTTTTCTTAGTTTGGTTTCTTTAATCGAAAACCCCAAACTAGCCTAACCAAACTAGTCCTAAACTAGCACTCAACCTTTACCCTTTTTCTTTCTCGTGCAACCCTCCCATGATCTTTGCCTTCTCCTTATCTATGCACTCACTCCTTGCCATCTCCTTTCCTCTACAAAATCAATCCTCCCTCACGTCTCCCTTCTCATGCACACAATCTCTCCTACAACTCTTCTTTCCCCATGCATTTTCTTTTGGCGATTCCATGCACCTCGAACTCCCTTCTCCTTCCCCATGGATTTCTCTATCGATCCAACTTTCACCACCCCATTTCACAACACCAACACCCCAAACCTCCACCCTTCTACATAGCTAAACATCACCCAACCATCATCCTTTGATGTAAGGCACCTTGTTTCCCCACTTCAACTTGCACCACCAACCCTCCACAACTTCTTGTCCTCAAGTAGCTCTAACCCAACAATATGGAGGACTCGGGCAGTGAGCATCCATGCAGCGTGGCCTGTGACGTTGATCACCACCACTAGCCTTCCACATTCCCCCCCCCTTCTTCTTCCTTTTCTTCCTTGTTATTTCCTTTATCATCCACTCCATCCAAGCTTTGTTGCCAGCTTGCTACACCACCACCCCGAGCTCCTCTTGTAATACCCCATTTTTTTATGGAAAGTGTTGAACGAGAGGTTATGTAAATTTTTGGTGTTTGAATTTGATTTGGTATTATGATTTGGTTTGAGGCAAAGTTGGATTTGAAATAAGGTTGAAAAATTAAATTTATTGAGTTTTTCAGGCAAACCAATCAACTAGTTCATTATCTTAACAAAATGGTTTTTACTCTACTAAACTGATTGATTGGTTTGTCGAGCTGAGCATATATTTGAAACTCAATTTTTTGAAAAAATTTATTATACTAAAATGGAATTTTGTTAATCCATGCTGAATCATTCTTAATAGATTCTTAACCTTTTTATAATGTATTTAGCCTAAAAATACTATCTAAAATTGATCTGGAAGGTTGATTAGGATAATTGAGGGGGGATATGACCTTATCCTGACTTCTTCCACCTCTCTCCTTTGCACCTTTCTAAGATCATTGCTTCAATCTCATACTCGATTATGCTTAGCTAAAAGATTCCTTCCATTAAACCTCTTGTGAATTGCATTTTTGGAACAATTGATCTGCACTTCCCCCAAAATTACCATTTAAGCTCTAGATGATAGGTCAGTATATCTTGAATGAAATTCATATGTTTAACTCAAATTCAAATGGTAAGAATTAGGGTTTAATTTTTTTTCCTGACCATACTGTGATTTGTATTGATTGGTTGGCTATAAATAGCCCTAGTCACCCCTTTTGTTCGCCTTTCTGTCAGCCACAAAAAAATATCTAACTCTCTAGCATTCACCTTCTCCCTATACACTTTGACCCTTACAGTTGAATTCCTTTCACTCTTCTGATCCTTTCTCTAATTATTTAAGGTTTTATGTATTAAGTAACTAAAAGATAGATTTAGGAAAAAGGTTGAGTGGTTCAACTGAGTATTCTATATTGTTTCATTGGGTGTGGTATGTTTAGTCTTTCCTTATATTCCAAATTTGAATCTATAAAAGTTATACATGAATTTATGAGTTAAAACTTCTTTTTTTTAAGTTTTTGGAAGTTGAGGATTTCACAAGTTGAGATTTCATATTTAAGGAAAGTTTTGCCCGCATCAAGTAAGTTATTCTTACTTCTAAAATGGGTTATGAGTAATACTTAATGATGAGAAACTCTTTAAGCTAATATTATATGTTGGTATGAATATATATACTTACAGAATTGATTTGGATGGTTAGATTGTACAATCGAGTGAAAAGCATGAATCTTGAGAAAAAATGGGGTTGTGATAATTAATGTTGCGATGTGTAATTAAAATAGGCTAAAAATATGCTATGCAGTTTTAGAACATGTTCCAATGAGGCATAATATAGATTTATAAGCATGATCTACATGAAAATGATTATTTGGTGCTATTGTAGGGAAAACTAATCAACTAATTAGGTCAAACCGATAGGTTGGTTCTTAAAATAGTTAACTATTTGACCCAACCCATCAACTGGTGAGCTTGTAGAGACGTTGATCTTGCTTTATGCTTAAACCCATCAACTGGTTGTGTAGAACCAATCAAATGGTTTATGAATAGAAAACTAGTTTTCCTAAACCGATCAACCAGTTTGAGGAAAAGCAGAGTTTGGTTAAGCCAAAATAATCGATTTGTTAGCCAAAATTGACCGACTAGTTAGTGTAATTGATCAAATGGTTGGATCAAACCGATCAACTGGTTAGGCTAGTTTGTGTGATTTGGTTCCTTTCGGTTTGGTTATACTTTAATACTATGCATGGGATTTTCCTATAATTATTAAAGGGATAAAATATAGATTTTATCATGGATTAATGACCTAATGAATTGTTCAAATGGACCGTGGTTTATGACATACTTAATGGGTAGTGCAAAGGCTAAATGGGTGTACCACTTGTGAAATGTGATGGTCTTTGAGAAAAGAGTAATGAAGCACAACATGTTCTTGAATAAAATAATACGACGGGCATGAATAATATTGGACAAAAATAAATGGAAACTACACACATGGTTGGGAAATGAAAATGATTAATATGGAAGAAACATGTGAATGCACTACTTGCTCTTTGTATGAGCCTTGTATGATCACTTAACCTTATGAATAATGTACTAATCATGTAAAGCAGAAGACAACCAAGTTGCGTATGGGTCTAGGTTACTCAATCCTTGATTACCTACAGAAGGTTAGTTTGCCTTCGGGTATTGATTGGTGCCTTCTAGGTTTGCCTTTAGACGGGATTCTAAAGATCTCAGCACCTTACCTACTCTAGACACTGATAATTTATTAGGGAGTATCGATACTAAATAGTCTAATTACCTTAGTGGTTGGATTTGGCCTAGACTTATGTTCATATTAGTCGGCTTCGGCTTTGACTTATGTCTATTTTGGTGATTGGCTTCGGCCTTGACTTATATCCACTTTGGTAATTGGCTTTAGACTAGAGTCCTTTAGTTTGGATAAGATTCTATGGTATATGAGACTATAGGGTGGTGCATAGTCTATCGCTCAATGATAAAAATTTGGATGATAAGTAAATGGAAGATAAAATTTTGATTGATGAGCAAGTGGATGATAAATAATTGAATAATGATGGGAATAATGGTTTGCATGATAAAAAAGGGTAAAATATGGAATGAATACTTGGATAATAGCTTAAATGTGCAACTAGTTAATAATTAGAAGGATTGACTAGATTTTGACCTACATTAATATAATATATATATAAGGAAAATGGTATAATATAATCGATAGAGAAAGTTGGAAAATAAACCCTAGTGGTTGTCTAAATTAATCTACTTAGTACATGTGTGATTATCTATGTTATGATACTATGAAGATAAGCATAATACATTCTAAGTTACTTGATTTATACATAATCGTGTAACCTGATGCATTACTGTCTTTATGTATATTGCATTAGTATGACATATATGTAGCATACTGATGTGCCTATTTTCTCGGTCACCTATTCATTCCTATGAGTACAGGGCCATGTGCGGGTTTTGGGAGATGGAAAGTAGTGGACCTACCTTAGTTTGGGTTTGGGCATTGATAGTGTGGACATCTGAAAGTTTTTGTGTGATATCTGACGAACCATAGTTTGGGCATATACCTTAATCTCATTTTAACATAGCCCTGTATTCTTAACTTATCTGTCTTCCTATTTTTAACTTGGTTGGGGATCGTCAAGATCCTTTGATGTAAACAATCATTTAAATATATATGTAATTTAAGTTTTTGCACATTGTTTTAAATTGTATGGTTTAGTTTAACCTTATATCTAATACGGGGTAGGTGGTAGTTGTCTATCTTGTGTTAGATACAATAGTAACACCCTAATTTTCTAATTGTGTTTAGTTTTTATGCTTCTAAATTTTTTAAAACGAAGTTTTTTTATAGTGAAAAATTAGGGTGTTACACCTTTTCTTCTTCTTCTTGCCCTAGTTTCGTTTTCCATCTCGCTCCCTAAGCCCGCCTGCATGCAAGACTTGAGCATCCCACCACCCTACAGTGTGTAGAACTCAAGCTCCACAACCTTATGCAATGTCCATCTTTTATGCCATCCAACCCTATGCAGTGCTCTTCCTTCATGTTTCTAAGTTGTTGTTTGGTTAGCTCTCTACATTAACGCCCTCTTATACTGTGAGTCCCTGATGTTGGACACTATATTGTGTGAGTAGATCATGTTTGGCCCCATGTTGCATGAGCTCTACACATTTTTCTCCTAGCAAATGGAGCCTTGGTCGGGGTGTATTTGGTGGGGTTTTTATTAAGTATAAAATGTCTTTAGTTAAGTATTGTTTAGTTGCTAATATGCTTTAGGCTGGCTTTGTTTTAAGTGAAGAAAAAAGATTAGTGGAGGCTAGCAATTAATGTTAGTTTGATTGTATTTTTTTTTTGAAATTAAGTTAACTTATATGCCTTACTAAAATGCTCAAAATCATATGATAACATATAAGGGTTTTGATGTGAATATTAGATTAAGCATGTCTTGTTGTGTTATATTTATTTTCCAAATAATGCTAGCATGAAATTATATATAATGAAAGAAGTTCAATTTTTGGTAATATTAAATGCACAAATGTATGTTATAGTAGGTTAATGTTATAAATATATTACACATGATGTATGAGGATGTCAATATGTCATGGTAGTGTCAGGCATGTTAAGCTCATTTTCACATGATCATTATTCGTATTTCCTAGGGGTGTAATTTTCTTTTAAGTGTTGCATGTTTATTCCAACATATACATCTAGCATGAATTATATGATGCTAATTATGAAAGCATGTGATTTATAATGAATTAGATATGCATTTTAGGGTTTTATATGATTATACATGTGTAAGTGTAAAATAGTCAATTGACATGTCTTTTTAATTTAACTGCATGCTAATTTATTTTAATTATCATATCTTAGCCTTTTTCATGATAATGTATTAATTAAAAATAAAATTAGCATTTAAATTGGATGATATCATGTTAATTTGGGTTTTAAGGAAAATTTTGGTCATTTATGACCTAATGCATCTAAAAGTGAAGAATAAGACCTAGGATGGCCTTAGTAAATTGTTAGATTCACCTTAGCATTGACTTGAATAATTGGAGTTAAAGAAAAAGCAATTAAGTATGAAAAATGGATTTATTTGTGTATTATGTGATTTTGTGAGCTCATTATTAAAATATTAATATTTAAAGTGAAAAAAAATTTTGAATAAGGAATGGTGGCTTTTTAGGGGTAACTACATTAAAGATGTGGTTTTTAGCCCATAGTTTGGTTTGAATTTTTCTAATGTGCCTTAGTACGCCAACCAAGTCCTATATCTTATTCTACTTAGATCTATAAACTTATTAGAGGGTATGTATATTTATAGATTAGGTGTCATTATTAGTAGAGTATTGCACTTTCTTCGTATACTGATCAGGCCTTAGTATACTTAGGTTTATAGTCGGTAGGATATTATGTTTTCTTTGTGTATCAATATGACTGAAGTACCTTAGTATATTTAGTTTGGTATTATCACCTTTCAAGTAATTAAAATGAAAGTAAATATTGTTGGTTAATGGAATTTATTTGGGTTTGTGGTTCGATAGTCACATTTGTGCACTAACCTTAGTTATACTTATATGGATTATGTTGGTTATAATGCTTAATAAAACAATACTATTTAAAGTGAAATATCATATCTCCATTCCATCATACGAGAATAGTAGCTAGTAGCACCATGCCTTAGGAGGCGTATCAATATGTTCCACCGGACAAGAATAGTGGTAAGGAGCACTTTGCTCTGAGAATTTTACCTATCTATTCCACCAAATGGGATTAGTGGTTAGGAGCATTCTAGCCCATGAGTTGTACTTGTATATTCCAGCAGATAATAATGGTGGGGTCCCCGAATTCAATGTAATTAATAGTTAGAATGGTTGTAATCACTTATGGAATTTGTATACAACTAAGAATAATAATATGTTGAGAACATGGTCTTGGGGATAGTTATGATATGGCATGCATTATCATTCTCTCTAACACATCTGTTATTTAATGTGTTGTTGCTATGTTCCTCTTGTGAGGCCATGTTTTATTTAATGTATTTCATGTGACATCTACATGTTTAGTAGTGTATAGTGGGTTACTTAGTATTGTTGTGCTAATTAATTCTATTTCATAGTCCTCTACTTTTTCAATGGGCAAGTGTGGCTCTATAAGAATATTTGATTGTATTCGTTGATTCAATACTTTTGTTGTGTTACTTATGGTGAGTGTTATCAGGTATCTTCTAAAGTATTATTATTTGAAATCTCTTTTTATCTATTCGGACTTTTATGTCATCTATTTTTAGTATAGTTATTCTCTTCCCACTACTTTATATCATGTATCACGGTGATATCAAGTGCTTCCCAAACCTGATCAGACATAGATGAAGTATAGGGAGTACCTCTTCTATATTGGATGGGGGTGTAATACCGTTATACTTTATCATTTTAGCTTCTACAAACTCATTTTAAATAAAATTTTAGTTCTTAAATTTGGCCGGGGGTTACAGAATAGGTTTGAAGATGTGTATATATTTTGGAAATGGGGATGGGGATAACATTCTAGTCTCTATAGGGCTCATTTATTTTTCCCTTAACCCTATTATCATCCTTAGGTTGATCTTTCTTGAAGCTAGGATTTTCTTGGTTTTGCTCACCCCCTTTAGCATAATATCTAAACTAATAGTTTCGGTTAAGTCTAATGGTTTGTTCATGGTTGATGCATGCCCCTCCCAACTAATCCTGGGTATCTCAACTCACCAAATGTGAGAACCACATACCAACATTCATCTTCTATACATGTGTGGCGCCTTAATAAATGAAGGGATAACACATTTTACTGGAATGTACAACAACAACTATATCTATACCAACTATTTGCATTAATTCTCAAGCATCCTTAACTCACAGAAAAATGTTGTAAATGAAACAAGTTGAGAAACCTTTTGGGTTGAGCTCAACTCGTTTAAATTTTTAAAGGCTTAAACCCATCTTATACAAGACTTGTGAGTAGCTCACTTGTCTTACTTGAGATAAACAAGTAGATTTGGTTCTTTTAATTGTTTAGCTTATGTATTAAATATTTATTAACTAAGATGATTTAGCTCATTTAAAAATGGCTCAATTACAAGTTCTATTTATAGTGTGTTTGATAATACTAAGAATATCTTATAAGCTAGTGTATGGAAACTAGCCTTTTTAAAGGGGGGAGGGGGAACCCTATTTGGTACGTATTTTTATACTCCCTTATAAGTTAATTCTTGAAATCTATTTCAAGTCGATTATATCTTATAAGTTTTTTTTTTCAAATATACATTGATATTATGTTTGATGAAACTAGAATATAAGGTAGCTTAAATATGAAAAAGCATAAGCTATTTCAAGTGGGTTTTCAAAAATGAACTTAAAAGAAAATGAAAAAGATACTTACCTTCCAAATAGATATTTTTTCCCTCTAAATACCAGGTTATGATTACCAAACACACTATTAATCTCAATTGTTATGGGTCATCCATAGTATATTAAGAGAGATATATATGATTAAATTGTATTTTGTTTAATTAAATCCAAAAATGTGTATTATGTTACGATGGAAAGATATCAATGAGTTTATGACGAGTTAGCTTGCGAGCCTATGTAAATAAGTTGAGTTTGAACCAACTTATTAACAAATAAGGTGAGTTTATCATAATATGATCATAGCTCATTTATTAAATAAGTTTAAAAATAAGGTTATGATCGAACTTATTTAACTAAATAAACTAGTCGATAATGTCCTTATGAAGCCAAGCCAAGTCCGGTTATGTTTGTTTATGATCCTATAAATAATACCACACTCGATTACTCATATAATAATGATTTAGGTTATTTTATTATTTGAATATTAGTTATTAATGAATATATATTCTTCAAATATAAAAATTTAAACTAGTCAATATAGATCAATTTATTTTATATGAGATATAAGTCATCAAATATTTGTACACCATTTATGTTTCAGGTTAGTGACTTGACCATGAGGGTGGGCTTTAGGCATGTAACGCCAGATTGGTGCCTCCTGGCGTTTAATTCCGTCTTCGTCTAAATGACCTTACGATGGTGTCGCATCTAAATGATCTTTAGAGACTCCCAAACAAATTCTACACCGGATTATGATGGTGTCGCATGCCTAGTTTCTACATGCTAATCTTGTTAATTTATAATGACCTTACGCCGATGTTTGCTTTCCACCTGGAATTGTTCAAATATTATCCGTCGCCAGCAAACCTTCCGCGGAATAAGTTCGTAGTTTAGCGATGAAACTCGAAAAATATCTTAAAAAGGACGGATGTCATGTATCTATCCGCCACCGCCTTTTATTCTCTTTCTTTCTCGGCCATAATGCGATAAATAATAATAATAATAAAAAAAACGTTACTTACTCAGAATAAGAGGTCCCAGTTAGAAATATCATGATTACAGGAGAGGAGAGCCTGCTCTTTTTCCCTACAATCCTAAGTAAAGTAATGGTCACGTGTTCTCGATCAAAACCCATGGCCATAAGGCTACGTGAAAACACAACGACGGTCCTCGTCGGGTTGACTAAAAAGGGCTTGTGTTTCTAGTATTGTAATCATGTTATCCGGGCACCAATGAAATCACATGAATATCAACTAAATCAGATGAAATTATCATTAATCAGATCGCTTTAGAAGTCGAGATCAATAGAAAGCAGTTTAAAAGCATCCATGGGATGGAGGGACTATGGGAGGAGGGTGGGTGGGGGGAGGCATAACTTTTGCTGCGTGGGATGTATGAATCTTCGGAGAAAAAACAACCGAGAGCGGAATTGGGACAAAAAGTCGACATTTTCCCACAGGAATCCAAGACACTGCTTTTTTCCCCCCCGCCTTTCTATTAGCTGTATGCAGTAGAACTTTTTAGGGTAAATTAATATCTACGCCGGCGACCTCATACTAAATCAGCATACGTACGATAGTTATGTTCGAGTATTCAGCTCATCCTACTTGCCTTCTCTTGTGATCTGAACGGTGATTTGAAAATCTTTCTCCAAAATCTCGGTCTGCCTTTGTTTTTTTGGCTTATCAATTCACAAACCCGAATGTGTACACGTCAATCTGACGTGTGTGTGCGTATCACTACATATCCATCGCGGTTTACCTGAACGTACTCCAGATTTTTAATCATTTATTCTGTTTATTAGTTAACTATCTTTAGCTTTTGAATTGATGTGTATGGGGTTTATACCCTAAAAAGTTCTACTACAGCTAATAAGGCACATCAACTGACGTACAAGTCATTTACACTAGGTTTATGCACTTGTCGACCAACCTGTATATTATATAGACACCCCCCACACCCCCCACCTACACCACCACCACCACCACCACCAGATGTATACGTTAGCTCACCTGAAAATAAGTTGCACTTTCAATTACTAGTAAAAAATGAATACAATTTTTTTTATTGATTAATTAATCATATATGGAAGTTTGGAATATCTTCGTACATATTAGATACTTCTGATATCCAAACTTCAAATATTATGCTATTTAAAAAGTAACTCATATATAAAGCTTTTTTTTTCTAATTAATTATATTGGGTTGACTGACATTAACTTTTTTTTTCTTTTTTTTTTTAATTCATATGTCTAATAAATGAATATGAGGAGTTTAAATTTATAATCTAAGGTACCCAAACCTAGTTTAGTCTTTAACCACTAAATTAAAAATTTATTGCTAATGATCCTTACGAATAAACTTGTATGAGATTATTAATAGAAATGTACTCACAATGAATTGTGTGTATCTACTATGGTGTACCACTACAGATAAACAATGTTTGAAACTACATGAAAATATATTGTTATAATTATATTATATGTTGATTATAAATATTTTTTAGAAGATTTTAAATCCTCATTGCAAACCAATTTGTAGATTTAGCCAAAATCTAATAAGATTTCCCCCCTTTTCCACTTTTCCCTCTCTGTTTTTCCTCTTCCTTGTCTCTTCACTACGTGGCTTCACCATATATCGTCTCTCCAACCCAAATCCCACCTTTTTGTAGCTTTCTTTTCAGCTTAGTCCTTTGGTCATATCTTACATCATAAGCCACCATTTTCTCTTTTCTCCTCACACTCATGTGTGTGTAGCCCTAGTTTCCCCCTACCTTTTTTTTTCTTTTAATCTTGACCATACCACTCTCCTTTCTCATTTTGTGTGCTCACCTAAATCCCTAGCAACCAACATTGCAGCCTTGATCTCCTATTTTCAAGAAGAAAACTTTCAATTGCTTATTTTGTCTCTTCTCCTTAGCTTCTTCTCTTCTTCCTTCTCCCTCTCTCTACTTTATTCTATTTTGAGCTCTAAATGTGTTGCTATATATTCTTCTCTAATTCTTCACAGGTGAATACAAATCTTAGGTGTTAGAATTGTATAAAGAGTGGTTTTTCTTTTCTTAAAGACTTGCTTGATAGGTAGATATAGTTAGGCCTTGTAGATGCGGAATGACACGTTATGTGTTATGTATTGTTTGTTTTTTGTTATGATTTCCATGATTGTATTAAGCTAAAATCATGTTTCAAATGATTGAAAACATGAAATTACCCTTAGGAGTATGCTAGGTTTGGTTATTTTGAATGATAAGTCATGATTGATGTATAATTTGGTGGTTTGGGTGTTGATTTATGAAATACTAATGTTATGTGTGAATCCATGAAAGTGTCTTGAGTTATGGATGTGTTTAGATTTCAAGTGAAAGCATGTAAGGCCTCAAATTATGTTTTTCCTAATTGAACCAGACAACTGGTTTGACAAAAACTAATTCACTGGTTTACTAATCAATTACTTTTAACCTACCAATTAATTAGTTCATTAGAAGTTAGCAGGTGGGTTTGGCATGACATTAGTTAGTTAGTCAGGCTTATGACTAGTCTACTAGTGGCATTAGTTGACATTTTTTTATACTAGTCTACTAAATTTCTTGTTTTGTATTATTTTCTCTTGGTCTATATCCCATACTAGCCCACTAGTTTGTGGCACCAACATACTTGTTTGATGGAAGCTTTTAGTATATTTTCTTAGGGTTGACTATCTTGATTTGCCTTTGACTTTCTTGAATCATAATTATAATGAGAATAATTATCTTAAGTATGGATGTATAATATAAGATTAAGTGTTGGCCATGAATAAGAAGTTATTGATTAAAATGGAAGATAATTGAATTTGATGTTGACTTTCCTTAGTGGAGTAGTTGATGGTTTTAGTCCACCTTATCTTGAGTTATAGGTCAACTCATGACCTTCTTTGACTCCTAGGTTGAATCATCTTCTCCTTGGTATTTTTGAAGGATCTTCACAAGTGGAATTAATCTTGGATGGGTCCATCACACTTGATTGTGGAGAATCTACAAATACACCTCCGACTTTCCTTAGTGGAGTAGTTGATGGTTTTAGTCCACCTTATCTTGAGCTATAGGTCGACTCATGACCTTCTTCGACTCCTAGGTTGAATCATTTTATCCTTGGTAGTTTTGAAGGATATTCACAAGTGGAATTAATCTTGGATGGGTCCATCACACTTGATTGTGGAGAATCTACAAATACACCTCCTTGTATGTTGACGAATCTTTAAGTTTGATCTTGTTGGATCTCATAACACAAGATAGATCTAAAATGTACTCCTTTAAAGGATAATGAGTCATAGGGTTAAGAGGCGGCATAGATCAAGTAAGTGATTGATATGAAAAGGTCAAAGCAAGGGTAAATGTGATGTGAGTAGAAAAGAGACAAGTGGGCATTAGAATGAAGGTCAGCAAATTGGGGTATTAACCCCTTAAAAGATATCATTGTAGGTTAAAGCCTAAGGGATAACCAAAAAGAAAAGGAATTAAGTAGGGACAAATATGGATAGGGAAAAGATGTAGAACATGTAATGGGTATGACAAAAGCCTTAGACCATAAACTATAATTTGGAGTGTGTTTAAGCCAAGGTTCAAAACAAAGGTAAGTGAAATGTCATAAAATGATGCCAAACCAAAAGAAGGAAGGGTATGGTTAAATCATCCTCGGCTCAGAGTGTCAAGATCTAACACTTGATTTTAGGGTAGCCTCATCTTCCTGATGATATTATCCTTGTTGAGTCAGAAACTTATATGGTTTCACTCCTCAAGTTTGATTTTGACTCACTGACCTATTAGTTGACTAAATGGTATTGCATGTGCATAAAAAAATTATGGCAATCCTCCTCTTCTTTTTGCTAAATTTTAGGCTTCCTTATAGGAAAAAGTGACTTTGAAAGGCATTCTTGAATTCCTCACTCATCATTGGAAATCTTGTAGTGCACAAAGACTCTTATAAAGATTGTCAACCACCATCTTTGAAAATTTGAATCATCTTCTAGGAATTCTCTTTTGTAGCTAAATGGTAAACAGTATATCCTCATCTTCATATCCATAGCCTCATGTCGTTTTTCTTAGATATGTAAAGGGAAATATGATACCTGAGTGGAGACCATGTTGGTAGGTGCATCGACTTACCACGATTATTGATGTGACATGTATGTATACCTTAATCTTCATGAGCTACAACACCAAAACCACATTAAAGAAAACCCTAAACTTACTAAGCACATAAGATCCATCACACACATAAAGACCATTTATGAGACCCATTTTCTGATTCCTTACAAAGTTAATCCAAAATTTAAAAAAGACTAAAGAATTTAAAAACTTTTAGAATTGTAAAAGCTAAGTCTCTAGCAAAAATACGATTCACAGCAACCAAAATTTCTAATAAAATTTGTAACACATTGAAATTTTTTGCTAAAAACTTTAGTTTTGTGGAAGCATTAATAATAAATTATTGGGTGTTATGCCACATCCAAACATAGAAGAGGTAATCCCTATACCTTTCTATGTTAGATGTAAAGATAAAATGTAACTTGTATTTGGAGATTATATATAGAAAACACTTGATCCCATGATGAAATAAGATTACAAAATAGAGATAATATACTTGATAGAAAATAGGGGCCTAAAAATTTAGGGAGAAATGGAGATATCCGGATAATAATACACTTGATCTAATCCATGACTACTCACCATAGGGAAGCACAATGAGAGCATTAAATAAACATATACCCATAAACAAGGCGATAATTGCTTATGGGAATGAGAAACACTCATGAAAATCATGGTTAATGCACTATATATTGAGTAAGGTAACAATACACATCCATAGAAATGGGCATGCATGGAACAAGTTATTATAATGACAAGATAGATATTTTTCTACATAGATGCTCAAGATATGAGATGATCCAAGAGTGAGTCATATTTAAAGTTTACTATTAGGTGATCCACACAATCCATTTACTTAGTCAAATTAAGATTAGGAAACTACATGTAATATAACCACTCATTTCCTCTTTTCCCAACATATGGAAGAAAGATAGTTAGCCTCAGTGATATGTAATATTTACTCTCATCTTTTCCGCATATAGGAGAAAGGTAATTAACCTTACCAAAACTCCCACATAACGGGTAGAAAATGCTTAGACCACTAGTAAACCTCTAGTATTTAAGTATTCATACCCTCTATAAGTTGATTGATCTATCACACAGAGTAGAATAAGATTATTTGATTCCATTAAGGCTAAACAATCATTTCAATAATTAGATAATTTCAGCACTTGGAATCATTTTTGCTCCATTCCATGTGATATTATATTTTAAGTACTAGTGTTTTATTGGATCATTAACCAAAACTTATCATATAATAATCTCACTTGATTTACTTGATATCATTATATTTCCACTTCATTACCATTAACTTACCATGAGAAAGATACTTATCATGATCCCCGTTTTATTAATTTATTCCAACAATTGATAGCATCCAACACTTAGATTATATCACTAATAATACTTTGAAAATGTTATAGGAGTAAAGGAATGCATTAAATGAAAATAAGGAACCTCCCACAAGGTAAAAGACCATACCACCCTTATAAACCCTAATTTTACAAATACACCATAACTTCCTCTATAAGGCTTTCTAACCCACAAAAATTAGCACACTAACCTAAATTATAATGAAAAAAATCATACCTAAAAATCACAACCTAAATATAAATTTTTACACATGAAACACCAATGCTACTCTTTTGGTTATTATTTCCGAATTAAGCATATTATCTCAAAATCATACTTTATGCTACTCATAATTTATCAAGGTAATTAAAAAAATCATCATCTTCATGTTTTGGCCCATATATTATCCCTACAACACCCAAATTTCCCGCAGATGAGAGAAAGGTAGTTAACCTTAGTGTAACTCCCACATGCCGGGTAGAAAACTCATAGACCACTAGAAAATATCTTGTATTTAAGTATTCATACCCTCTATAAGATGGTTGATCTATCACATAGAGTAGAATAATATCATTTGATTCCATTAAGGCCAAGCAATAATTTCAATAATCAGATAATTTTAGCACTTGGAATCATTTTTGTCCCATCCCATGTGATATTATACTTTAAGAAGTAGTGTTTTATTAGATCATTAACTAACATTTATCACATAATTATATCTCTATTGATTTACTTATTATCATTATATTTCCACTTTATTACCATTAACTTACTATGAGAAAGCTATGTATCATGATCCCCTTTTTATGAATTTATTCCAACAATTGATAGAATCTAACACTTAGAGTGTATCCCTAATAATACAGTGAAGATGTTATAGGATTAAAGGAATACATGTGCATATTTATTAAATGAAAAAAGGAATCTCCCGCAAGGTAAAAGACCATACTACCCTTATAAACTTTAATTTCACAAATACACCATAATTTCTTCTACAAGGCTTTCCAACCCACCAAAATCAACCCACTAACCTACAATATAATCAAAAACACCATATCTAAAAATCTAAATTTTCACACATGAAATACCAATGTTACGCTTTTGGTTATTATTTCCAAATTAAGCATTTTCTCACAAAATCATACCTTATGCTACTAATAATTTATCAAGGTAATTAAGAAAATCATCATTTTAATGTTTTTGCCTATATATTTTCCCTACAACATCCAAATTTTCATATTTGAACCAAAAGAATAAAATTCCCTTAGTTCACCTAAATAAGTCAAATTTTATTATTTTCATAACTTAAGTGAACCTTATCAAAAAATTAACATATTTTATATCAAATTTATTATAAAAACACCAAGGAACACAATAACATATTTATTTTCTCCATATTACTTCTATGGTAGACTCCTCATAAATCACCAACATTCTACAAGTCTCCAAAGTTCACCAATTTTACACATAACACCCTTTATATTACTATAATCCTAAAAATATAAATTACCAAAATTAAAACAATCCACAACATCACATAAAGCATAAGGCTGAGACACTCCAAGGGCATAAGAACCCCTAATTTTGAGGTTTCAATACAATACACCAATTTTCATAATTAGAAATGTTTTAGTCTGCTCATTCCAATACTTAAAAAATATAATATGATATACCATGATACTTAGGATTTTATGAAAAACCCTAGTAAGACATAAAATAGGCATTTCACATAAAATTACAAATATTATAAAATCATAATTTACTAATTAATTCATGGATATTAATTTAAAATAAAGGCTAGCATGATTTCTAACATAAAACATAATAACATACAAATTTATAAAATTAACACATAGTCACAAAATTTCTAAAATAGAGACATGCATCATTATCAAAAGTTATTTTAGTATCTAAGAAAAAATACTCCTAACTAACCCCCTTCCATAATTTAATTGCCTAAAATAAAAATAATAAAATAATTGGATAAAGGAAATAACAAATGCTATAATATAAGAGATAAATCAAGAGAGAGGAGAATAAACCTTCAGCACTAAAAAATAAGGCTTATATGAATCAAACCTCACCAATTTGTGAATTTAACTCCATTTTGTTTATAACAAGCGCCAAAGAGTTAAAGTCTAAGATTTTAGAAGTAGGAAAATAAAAGAAAATGAAGAGAGGAGGAGGGGAGGAGGGGAGGGGTTCGGTCACAAGGCCAAAAAGCTAAGAAAACAATAAGTTAAGAATAGAAAGATAGGAGAAATAAGAGAGAAAAGTTGAAATGTAGGAAATTTGATTAGGTGTAGAATGATAAACCAAAGGGAACAACCTCCTTTATAGCTTTCAAAAATGGCTAGAGGGAGGAAAATATCTTATTGGCAGCTTGCTTGCAAACAAGATGAGTGATTTGAGTGATTGGTATAGGTAAAATAGTCTAAGAGAGTTGGTGGAAGTTGATTGAGATGATTATGGTTATATTTTTTGTTGAATGAGCAAGGACCACATGGAATATGATCATGCATTGTAAGACAATCTCATCACGCTCTTTTTCATGAGGACTCGATTTCGAATCATGCCACCCCAATACATATCTCAGGTATGAAATGAAACATGGAAATCTTAGGATGAAATGGTTATTGTATTTGGGTAATCGCAGTGTAGGAGTCCAATTTATACTAGTGAATTTAGTCACTGGTTGGGGGTCGGCTACTTATGCATATTTGTGGTCACAAATATATGTTCCTTGCATTCTTGAGGCACATGCTGTTATTTACCTCTATCGTGTTGGCACAAAGCAACGTTAGCGACTATGCCTAAATCAAGCGTATTACATTTTGGGATGGGGTGTAATAAGGTTAGATTTTAAGCCCTCATGACCATGAAAGTCAACAATTATTAAAAAAATAATTTAGGTAAGGTAGAAAGCCTAATACATGATTTAAAATGGGAAAATAATTAAATAATTCCCAAAAACCATGAAAAATTATGAGAATATGAGAAGTTAATTTAAAACTCAAACATATAAAAACCATAGGCATAGGAATTTATTTCAGGTCAAAATAAATTAATAAAATGTAAAATCGTGAAAACTGCTCAGTTTTGGTTTATTACAATAGGTTGTATGTTGACCACCTAAGGCCTTGGACAATAGGGTTTGTATTGCTGCTAGTTGGTCGATTGAAATGAAAAATAGGACTTTTAAGAGTATAAAGGTAAAAATGAGGTCTTGAGAGGTATGGAGGAAATGTTCAAACAAGGCATAAAGGCTAGAAAGGGAATTAGAAGACTAATCACCCAAGAATTAGGATTACAAAAATGTGGCATGTTAGATGAGTATTTGGGATAGCATGTTGTATGTACACATCATTTACTGTTTTTTTGGCATACCCTATGTATTGGATGTTGCCTCTATAGGGAAGGCCTTGTTTACTCAATACATCAGTGTATTGATTTTGTAATTGTAGGTAATGTGTTGCAAATACTTGATGAGGATGATGTTGATCTGTATGCTAATGTGACTGGTCAAGAGTGACATTATTTGGGTTGGGTTTAGAGTAGGAGCTATTTGTGGTGTCTTTGGGATATTTGGTATTTTGGATATTTTACACCTCTGTGACCTATTCCCCTATTGTTGTATCTTTTTGGAAGATGATCTCCACAACTTTATCTTAATATATTATTATTCCTTCCATTATTTTCTATTTCATGACTTGTTTGAAAATAATTTTGCCTTTCCCCTAGCATGAGAAATGGACGGATATCAAATTCGTGTTGAGAGCGACAATAACATCCATGTTTTGGTTTTCGCTCCCTCAAATCTTTAGTTTTGAATTAAATATCTTGGATTGAAAATTTGGAGTGTTATAGTAAACTCCCACTTTTCATAAGTGGTTTTACATTTCACTTCCACAAGTTTTATTGAAAACAAAAATTTCTAGTAGTGAAAAATGATAATGTTACAATAAATGATTGGTTGAGTTAGAATAGATATAAGAAAGAAAAATTTATAAAAAGTGTGATTTTTTATTTGGATATGAAATCAAACATTCAAAATTGTTGGAACCCAATTGGTTATAAATGATTGATCAAAAGGAAATGATCTAAAATTCAATACAGTGACACAAGTCTTTGTACAAAGGCTAAGTTTTTGACCCACGAGATTTTTATAAGCATAGTTTGAAAGGGAATATAAAAAAATATGCACTCATGCATCTAATTAAAATCATACATAATACAAAATATGTTGAAATATAATAAGTTGAAGGGAGATAAAATTATACTATTTTCCTTGGTCTTGATTTTGTGTTATGGAATTTTCTTGATAAGGTTTTTAATGAAGTAGTAGCTTAAAGGTGCATTCTTAATATCAAATATTAGTGGAGGGGACACCTTAAATATGTAGATATATATAGAGTGATTCTCTAATTTTATAATAATTAGTATCTCTAGAGGGTGATGCAAATATATATTTTGAAATGTACATATAGGAAAAGTGTTGTAAATATTAGAAGACGTGCATCCAAAAAGGGAGCGTTGCAAATAACTCATTAGTAATGTGGATGTTATGTATCCTTATATATATATTTTTATGTAATTTAATGCTTTTAACTATTCCATCTCTTCAACCTCTCCATATTCCAAAACCCCCACCCTTGTAGTAGTGTATATATGTGATGTATAATAGACAAGTAAAATAATTAATGAGAAGAAGAGACTCAACAATCTTCCTTTCTATCTTGCCAATTTCTTTCTATTTGTATATCATAATAAGTCAATATTCTTCAATTCTAGTCTAAGAATATCCATTTTAATATGGAGGAGATATGTGGTTTGATTATTTAATAGATTATCCTAACCAATTAGTATTGAGTTTCTGAGTATATTATACTAAATTACTATTTCAAGCGTAATTATAATTATATATATATTAAATATGAAATTGTTTATTGTAATATATTTATATTGTATTGAAGGCATTGATACATATGCTACTATACTTTGAATGAGTTTTATTGGATTATGGAACATGTTATATTATGTAATGGCCATTATAATTATTACTTTTTATTGTTTATTTAATATTTAATTTGCTCCTTATTCTAAATTTAAATGACACTAGGTATAATGAGTATGATCCAAGTTATGTGAGAAAGAAATGTCTAACAAATCCTCTCTTCAAAAAATAAACCTATCAATAATATGTTCATATGGAATATTTCTAACACTAAATAGTTACAATATAGCAAAGGTGATAAATATTATCTTAGTTGTCATAGAGTTCGATGATTACAAATTGATAATCTTTTAAGTCATTTGATCTTATTAGATAAATCATATTAATGACTTAAATATGTATATTATATACTAAGAAAAAGATAAATCAAGAAGGAAAAGTTTAGCACAGAGCGCAACAAATTAATCAATCTGCATATCAAAGGAAAAAGATTACATGTTTAATAAATAATATTTCTTGAAAACTAGAGTAGATAACTATAATTTTTTAATGGTGTGTCAAATCATATTTAAAACCTAAACTTTTAAATATTTAATTTCTCATGTCATAGATTTACTTTTGATACATTTAAGAACCTCTATATACATTCATGTTATGTTCATAATAATTTATATGAATACATCTTCATACATCATATAACATGTACTAAGGAATAAAAAGATACATTATATTCTTATGTGTCTACCTTCCATTTATTATAATATTAAATAAAATTTTTAAATATTTATTTTTGATTTAAGATAGTTTAATTATAGTTGGTTTATCAATAAGAAGAGAAAGAGAATAAGAAATCAAATAAACTAGAAGCATAGACTTAACAAATTTTATAAGGGAGAAATGTATAACATCCCAAAATTTACTACTGAAAAAAATTATTTTTTTAGCATAAGTGCAATATCAAAATTGTTGGTTGTTACCATCATAATAGACATAAGTTTAACTTATCATATCATCCTTACATCAATTACAAGATAAAATAATTAGAGCATAAAATATTATAAATAAAAAATAGGACATTGATAAACTTAAATATAATTTTAGAGATTAACTCTAAGTACAATATCCAAAAATACATAAAAGGGGTTCTATAGAACTAAGAGTTCACAAAGATATTCGAGCTAAAAATAATAACTAGATAATATGACTCTATGCTCAAACCCAAGATAAGAGAATCACTCCTCCATAATTAGGGCATCATAAGCAACAAAGTCATTCAATGGGTCCTCATCGACTTGCACAAAAGCATTTGGACCCTTTGCTTATGGCAATGAACAACACCCTTAAAAATGATGATTATTATATTGCTTACTAAGTAAGGTAACAATACAACTGAAGTAAGGTTACATAAAAATCATGAGTTCACATCAAAAAAGAAGCATACATGAGTATTAACATACAAAGATGTAGAGTAAATAATGATTCCATATTTCATTACCAGATAAAACAAATATTTTATTCTTTTATTTGCATCGAATTAAGGGATCAATTATTTTTAATCTAGTGGAATGGACTAGAGCATCTCTTAAGGAAAAATACACCTAAGCCACTATTATCATCCAGTGGAATGGACCCAACATATGCCAAGAAAATATGCTCCTGAATACTATTCTTAACTCAATGGAACATCTAAAGTACTTCTTAGGATAAAACACACCCAAGTCATTATTATCATTAGGTGGAATGAACATAAAATCTCAACCTTAACTCACATAATCTTTCAGTTTAATTGATTAATATATTTCTCATTAGTTACTTATCTCATAATTATATTATCATTCATTTTGAGTTTAGACCCCCACTATTCTTAATCTAGTGGAATAGATTGCTGCACCTATCAAGGAAAAACATACCTAAGCCATTATTTTCATATAGTGGAATGAATACATAAAATAACTTGGCCTGACTCAGGCGATCTTTCACTTTAAATGATTAATATCTTATTCATAATTAATTTTACATGCAAAAAAATAATTGAAACACTTAAAGAACAATCACATAATTATCAAGATCGTATTTAAGGAATAGGTTCATAATTTTCCTAAGAAACCCTAATTTTGTATTATAAGCATTACTAGTCATTTATCCACCCATTTTACATTCGTAAAATATTATTATTATCAAAATATCCTCAAATCTAGGTCTAACTTCAACATTCTACACATGCAATAATATCCCTATCTATTGAGTTACTATTCAAAACACTTACGGAACCCTAGTTTCACAATTTAGGTATAAATATTTCCCTAGTACTCATTTTATCACCAAATCCAATTCAAAGCCTTAAAATATTATTATTGATGAAATATCTAAAAATTGGGGTCTAATTCCAACATCTTACACATCCGATAATAACTTCACGTCTAGGATTATTCCCATTTTAAAACTTTTTTCTTATTTTGTTGGAGCTTAGGTCATTTTTAATTATTCCAAATAATCCATATGATATTATTAGAATATTTTAAACCATTTAAAATATTAAATTACTCAAAATTCTCATATTTAACCCATTTTGACCAAAATGCTATCGAGGATAGCCAAATACCCTTATTTTAAAAAACCTTATATGTCTGATATCATTATTTTGCAATCTTCAATTTATTAAGTCACCATACATCTTAAATATAATTATTTTCAATTACCATATTTATTGAAATCCACATCACTATACCATATATCCTTCCAATTTATTTAAGGTTTACAATATAGTACTTATTGTAACCATACCTTATAAGCACGTGTTTTCTTGGTCTTACTCCCTTTTCATCATATGATCCACATTAACATATAATAAAATAAAAAAAAATAAATTTAATAATATAATAATAACAACATGATAATACAAACAATCATACATAACATTTAGCACAAAAATCCTTACTACGACCTATATTCTTATGGAAAGAGACATCGGTCTCTAAGTATATATAACCTGTCCAGCCTCCTTCAAGAACTTAAAAAAATCACATAAGAACACAAGGATAAATAAAATTATAACTTTGGGATATAACTAAGTAAAGGTTAAGATAATTAAGAGTGAAAGAAGAAGTAAAAAGTGTATCGCGAAGCTTAAAGTTGTAATGGTAAAAAATTATGCAACCAAGGGGGAAGAAACATCACCAAGTGCTAAATAAAGGGATGTACCAACAACACTAGCTGAAATTTATAGGGATAGGGGAACATCAAAAACCACTGGTGGTAAAGGGGGAGGAATGGAAGGAAGTGGAGGCCAAAGGTGAAGGGAAGGTTGTGGTGGTGGAGGCTGAAGTAAAAGAGTGAGGATTGGTTGTGAAGGCCAAAGGTAGGAGGGTGGAAATAATGATGGGATTCGATACTAGGGAGGGAAGCATGGCTATGTGCAAAGGACGAGCACAGTTGTAGTATGTAATGCATGTATGGGTTGAGAGTATGAAATGCTTACAAGGAGGGTGTGTGAGGTGTGCATGAATTAGGGAAAAAGGGTGTACACGGGTTGTGGGTGAAAAATATGTGGGTTGTGCAAGATGGGAATGATTGGGGCATACGAGGGTATATGGTTGTGCACCTAAGTAAAAATGAATTAGATCTAGATAGGGAGAAGGACAAAGAAGAGGATTGGGGTGGGGATGGTTGGAAGACAATGAGGGGGATGATGGGGTGGTAGTAATGGTTGGTTTTCTAGGGGAACAATTGTGCTTGGTGGATAGTGGTGGTGAGTGGAGTTGATGGTCGGTGACAACACAAATAGAGTAAGAAAGGAAAAAGGGAAGAGAAGGTTGCTTGGGGCTAGTTTTGATCAACTGAAATGGAGGGAGTGATGGAGGTAGTTGGGGATTAAATGAGGCATGCTTGGGAGGTACACACACACATAGAGACAAGGTGTGCATGGACGAGGTGAATTGGCAGAGAAAGAAAAAGGAAGGGGAGCACACATAGGATAGAGTAAGGCACGATTGAGTAAGGGGGAAATTTTTCCACCGGAAATATCCCTTAAGATGTGGGAGTTGATAGTTGTGATGATTAGGGTAAGGAATTTAGGTTATGGAAGCATAGTAGAAGGGATTTGATTAGGAAAGGGAGTGATTCATGGACAAAGAAGAGGGAGAAAAGGGAAAAAGAAGTCGCACAAGAGAAAAAGAAGGAGAAGGAGTAATAGGAAGAAGAGAAAGAAAAAATATGTTTGGGATTAGGATTAGAGTTAGCTTAAAATAATTTTGATTAGGGTATTAGGATAAAATTAATTATTAACCATCTAGGGTTACGTTTAGTTAAAAATACTAATGACCCGTAACAAAGATTATGATTAGGTTAAGATTTAGGATAAAGGAATTATGATAGGGTAGACATATTAATCTATCAATAATTAGGTTAAGATATAAATTACTCAATATTAAGATTAAATAAAATTTAAGGTATTATAGAAAACACGACAACATTAATAAAGTCTAAAATTATAAAAGTGCTATGGGTAGACAGTTTCACTTGGGTGAATTGAATAGATAATTGTACTTAGGTGAATGTTTAGTTTACTAAATACCATATGCATTTAATGCATATATAGATACTCGCTCTTCTTTATTGATTTTATGATATTAATAGTTTGTCTTATGTATCAAAAAATGTGTATAAAATAACTAACAGATAATATATATTAAGAACTCAATGAACTACTACCACTCATAATGATTCAAGAGTTCACAAAACTACAAAGAATCACATATATCTCATCATTATATTAGCATGAAAGATCTAAAAAATAATGAGTATACCGAGTCTTTAGCCCAAGAGCCTTCTGCCAAGTATACCTTCAACCTAAAAACATAAAATATTTTTTTTTTCAAGAAATATAAAATTTCTTACTCCAATCATTTTATCAAAATCTTTTTCCTTTTGAGCTCTTGAAAGTATGTTCTATGATCGACAAATAACATTAGGATCCTCTGTATTAGATGCCAAAACATTTTTTTTCTAAGATTTTTTTTCAAAGTCATTTTTATTTATTTATTTAAGATCTTAGCAAAAAATTAATATGAAATAATAATAGTAGATCCAGAACTGGATAAAAAAATTGAAGCATCTGAAATATATATGAACATATCTGAGCATATCAATAGAAAACCAAGATAGATATAAGAATAATCAACACTTTCTAAGCTAGATCAAAATAAATATAAGAAAAAATGAGTGTAAATTTAGAAGATATTGGTTACCTTTTTTGTCTGCATAAGGTTCAAGAAGACTAAAAACTTGGTTTTCCCCTCTATATTTATACTAACATATCTTTCTCTTCTTTCTTTTATGTTTTTGTTGTGTTTCGAAAAAAAAAAATGGAAGATGTATGTTGTTCAGCATGAGGAAGGAGAAGAATTTGTAAGTGGAGAGTGTAATTTGTGTCGGCAAGTTGTATCATTACCATTCTTTTAAGTTTTGTCCTCATTATTTTTTTCTTTTTCTTTTAATATATGTGTTGTGCTTTTTTGAATTCATACTTTAGGTTTTATCTTATCATTTGGTACACTTGCTCCCAAAGGCATGTTGGGTTAAGCCCATGCATAGAAGATTTTTTAAAACTTGATTACATACTTTTTTTAGTAATATATATATATATATATATATATATATATATATATATATATAATATTGATACACTCACACACACACACACACACACAGATACATGTATGTATAAATATGTATATTCGCATGTATAATATTTTATCTACTATTTCTATTCCACCTGGGATGTTGCATAGAAAGAAAAAAGAGCCATAAACATTATAGATATATAAATCTATCCGAAAACATATCGACTAATCCAAAATCTCTTAAGCTAAATATGAACGAGACTATTAGAAGTGAAAGAGAACCTAAAATATAAACAATTGGATATTTCACAATGTGTTTTTTTAAAAATAAAAAAAGGGCAAGAAAGAAGAAGAAAATAAATGGTTGGAGGAAGAAGATGAGAAAATTGGACAAGGACCAATGGGTCTTTTATAGACCAATCAAGAAAAAAAGGAAAAGAAAAGATACAATTTTCCTGATAATCTATTCTTTTGTATTACTTTATCCCATTTAAATATGTTAAACTAATATTTTATGAGATATTTTTTAAACTAAAATTACTTTATTTTTTAGAATACACCCTATAGCAACCATTGAGAATAGGAGCATTTGGTATCCTTAACTTATCAGATCAAAGATATCTAGAATGAAAAGTTACTACACTAGCACATCTAAAGACTATAGACCTTTCATATTACTGCAACAAATAATAATGCAAAAAAGGAAGAAAAGGCAAAGGTAACCATATTATTTGCCACCATCTACATGAAATTATGATAACTGAGTACTTATTAGAAGAAGATCCCAAAACGTTATGGGGTAGGTTAGTAGAGAGGTACAAACACTAAAATATGGTCCTCCTTCCAAAGTCTTAATATGATTGGATCCATTTATTATTTCAGGATTATAAGAGTATAAGTGACTATAATTTGGTTATGCATTGAATAATGTCCCAATTAAAAATGTGTAGAGAAGAATTCACCAATGAGCAATTGCTATAAAATACATTATCCACTTTTCATGCATCAAATTCATATTGCAAGAGCAATATAGATTAATAAATATTTAAAACTAAAACAAGCTTTTCTTGTTGCTAAACAAAATAGAAAGTTGTTGATGAAAAATTATACCATAACCATGGAATTATGGGTTTTAAATAAAAAAAGTTTGAAACCACAAATATTACGATGGGTAGAAGAAATTTCCTACAAAAAAAAAAAAAAAAACATTATGTTATAAATTTGTTATGGCTAGGCATTAGGCTCGTACTTATGAACTGCAAAAACTTGGTAGATTTATAACAAAGTTCCATCAAGGAAAAAAAATGAAGAACATTGAAATTAAATTCACTAATATTACCTTCACCTCTATGCCTACTCTAGAAATTATTAATTGCTTTGTGGAGAACACCTAGAATAGTGATGAATTTGTCATGATGGGGAATGCTACCAATTAAGAGAATAATATCTCTATATTTTTCTATTTCTATTTTAATATGTTGTATTGTGTTCTTCACTAGCAGGTTATAACATGTCTTATATTAGTATGTCATTTTTATAATTTTTGTAACCTTATTTATGTTATCTTATAATTTCTATTATTAATGAATATGAAGTTTATTTTATTAATTCCCTAATAATTATTATTTATTCTTGAATTGAAGATATGGACACATCTATAAACTAATTCAATGGTACAAAAAAAAGTCTCATAAAGTGTGTCACTACACATACCATTTTGAGAAATAAAGAATAGTTTTCAACTATAAATTTATAATATATTAATGGTAATGTAAACACCATATCAAGTGATACCAATATCATAGATGGCTCTAAAAATGCATGTTTGTTGCTCTCTAAGGGGACAAAATTAGTAATTTACCATGAATGAAAATGGTAAAGTCATGCATTTTAAAGGCATGTGTCAAAATGATTACCATATGAAAACCATGAATGAAAAAGAAAAGCGTACCTATTATTTAGAAAACAGATATTTACTATTTAGAAAATATTTTCACGCAACTTATTAAATATACCCTTCTGTCTCTTCTTCTTTAATCCTTGACCGACATATTTTTTTTTCTTTTTTCCATACTTTTTTTCTATCTGCCTTCTCTCTCTTCTCTCTTTAACGTAGATTTTTTTTTGCAAAGCAACAGCATTCCCTCAAGGTAAGTAATTAATATTTTTAGTTAATAATTTTTTTTATTATAAAATATACTGAATTTATGTTATAAATTTATGAGTTTAATTAAAATTATTTTAAAAATTTTTTTATTTAATTATAAATATGTAAGTTTAAATTTTAATTTTTTTAACAAATTGTAGATCTAGTATATGAATTTTTTTTATTATAGATAAAAAATATTTAATTTAATTATGAACGTGTGAGTTTAATTTTTTTATTATATAATAAAAAAACAGTTGGCTTCGGCAAAATGTGTCAATGGAGTGGAGGTTGGCTTTGGCAAAATCTGTCGGTGGAGTGGGCGTTGGCTTCGGCAAAATCTGTCGGTGGTCCAACTCCTATAGCCAAGTGATGGTTGGTTGTGTATAAAGTGAATGTCCTTTTTTTTGGCGGTGGGTGGCTTCGGCATATTTTGCTGATGGCCAGAGGGTAGCTTCGACAGATTTTGCCAATGGTAAGGGGTAGGCTTCGACAGATTTTGCTGATGGACGCGGAGGCTTTGGTAAAAATTTTTGGTGCGGGAAGGTTACTTTCGACATATGTTTTCCGTCGAGTAAAAAAAAAATTTCTACAAAACAATAACTAAGAAAAAGAGTATTTGTGTATTAAAATGCATGATTATGGGATTATATTATACCAATATAAGTCCAATTGAAATAAATATGGTCTCTAACTAGAAGTTAGAAGACAAGAAAATATTTACTTTATGGTATGACCATTTGGGTCACATAGGCACATGAATAATGCACAAAATTATGAAAAATTTAATTGGACACTCATTAAGGAACATTAAAGTTGTAAAGTCTTATGGTTTATCTTGTATTCCCTGCTTGCTTGGTAAATTGATTATAAGATTCTCCATGAATTATATTATCACTAAGTCTCCACAATTTTTAGGAAGAATACAATGAGATATTTGTAGACCGATTGTCCCTCCTTGTGGGTCATTTTGATATTTTATGGTGATAATTAATGAATCAACACATTGGTCACATATGAGTCTATTTTTTAGTATAAATGTGGTATTTTCTAGACTTATATATCAAATCATTCTATTAAGAACTCAGTTACCACATTATAAAATATAGAAGATAAAACTTAATAATGTTGGTGAATTTGCATCCCAAGTATTTAATGACTATCATGTGTCAATTTGGATTAATGTGGAGCACCCATTAACTCATGTTCATACATAAAATAATCTTGTTGAATCTTTAATTAAGTGATTGTAATTGATTGCTCAACCATTTCTGATGGGTTCCAAATTACCATCATCATCTTGAGAACATGCAATATTACATGAGGCTGATCTAATTCGATTAAGACCGACTGCCTATCATACATAATCCTCATTATAATTGATATATGGTGAAGAACCAAATGTATCACATATAATAATATTTGATTATACTGTATATGTTCCTATTGCTACACTATAGAGAATAAAAATAGGTCCATAAAGATAATTTAGGATTTATATTGGCTTTGAATCCCCATCAATTATTAAGTATCTTAAACCAATTACTCGTGATATTTTTATAGTACAGTTTGCTGATTCTCCTTTTAATGAAATAATATTTTCATTTTAAGGAGGAGATAAGAGCTAAGTGACAAAGTCACACATTCCACCAATAAATGCTCCTACAATAATTGTAGTTCCTACTAAATTTTTAGATATGACTCCTACAAATGAAACTATAGTATGTCAGTAGAGTGGTTGATCATTTGGTTCAAAAGAATTGCGGTCAAGAAGGATGAGAAAGCAAGATAATATGCCAAATGATATCAAAATTTCTGCTTCCATTGAAGAAAAAGATAATCATACCTCAAAGGTTGAGGACAATACCTCATAATAGGTGTATGATGATATAAATATCAATAATCATGAGATATAAATAAATAATGTTTCCATCATAGAACAAATTGATAGAAATGATATCTAACAAAAATGATCTTGATCCAAGGACAATAAATGAATGTAGACAAAGACAAGAATAACTAAAGTAGAAAAAGGTAATACTGGTAGCACTAAAATCCCTAAAAAATGTGAAGTCTTTGGACATGTGGTCCTTAAACCAATAAGCACAAAGCCATTAGGATGTAAATGGGTGTTTGTACGCAAAAAAAAAAAGAAGAAGAGAAAAATGAAATTGTAAGATATATGACAAGACTTGTAGCTCAAGGTTTTTTTGAGATACATAGAAATAATTATGAGAAGACATACTCCCAATTGTTGATGTAACAATGTTAGGATTCTTAAAAAGCTTAGTTATCTTTCAAAAACATGAGATGTGTCTTATAGATGTTATGACCACAAATCTATATAGATTACTTGATACAAACATCTATATGAAAGTTTATAAGGGACTTAAAATGTCCAAATCTCATAAATTGAAATCTCAAGAACTGATTTCTGTAAAATTAAGAAAAACATTGTATAGATTAAAACAATATCGATGTATGTGGTATAATTGTCTCAGTGAATATCTTCTCTATAGAGGATTTAAAAATGATCCAATTAGCCCATTTATTTTCATTAAGCGATCCAATTCTAGATTTATCATTATTGTAGTTTACGTTGATGACCTTAATATCATTGGAACACATGCTGACCTCAAGAATACAACAAGATATTTGATGAAAGATATAAAAAAATAATGTTTTATCTTATTTGACGGATTCGGCACTTGAATGATTGTATTTTTATCCACCAATCATCATACCTTGAGAAGATTCTAAAGAGATTTCACATGGATAAAGCACACCCACTCAACTCTCCAATGACGATTCGCTCGCTAAATATAAATGATGATACATTCCACCCTTGTGAGGATAATGAAGAAATCATTAGCTTTTAAAGTACAATATTTGAACTTAATTGGGGCATTAATGTATTTAGCCAACAGTACCGTAACACCCTTAAAAATACCATTGAAAAATTTGGTTTGTTTAATGAAAATGACACACCAAAAAGGGGGTGCTACTGCCATGATTAGTATAAGTCTAGCCCCTAGCTAGCCTCATACTAATCACAAGGATAAAAAGATCAACATGAATATGAAACCATAATAGAAAACGATTAAAACATGAAGGAGTCTAACATTGAAATATAGAAAATGCCAAAACAAGTGAGAGTCAAATGTTACTTCAATAAAGAAATGAAATACATAATAGAATCCCACTACAAGGGAATAAAAACATAAGGTACGAATGGAAAACAGTCTGAAATACACTCTCTCCAACCCCCAACCCCTAAACACTAAGGCATCACTTTGCCCCTACCGGCTCATCATATGCAGCATAGTCCTCTAAGGCCTCATTACCTACCTACACAGACTTAGGAGGGGGCACTGCTCGTGGGAATGAGTAGCACCCATAATAAGGGTGATCAATACGCTACGTACTGAGTAAGGTAACAATATAGTCAAGATAGGGTACAACAATACAGAATACAAATACATGCATATAGTAGATTTTATTATATCATTTATCCTAGTTGGAGTTTAGGCCATCGGTACCATATTTACACATACCTCAAATCATATCCATATTGGTATGGGATCCTACTATTATAACCGGTGGACCAAGAATATTTACCCTAGGACAGAATTCTTCTGGCCACTATTATAATTGGTGGACCGATAAATGTCCTACATCCGGTCCCTACCCATGTAATGTTCCACTATAAATAATTATTGTATTTTCCATAAATTAGTATCATCTAAGGGTTTTACTTATTGAGTTTAGGACCCCCACTATTATAACCAGTGAACCGGTAAATATATACTACATTAGGGAAAAATGCACCTAGTTACTATTATAATCGGTGGAACGGTGAATATCCTACATTCGGGCTTGGCTCCATAATCTTCCATTTTATGTGATTAGTATTTTATTCATGTATTATTTGTTGGGTAACACACACCTAGTCATGTACAACCCAAAGGATACTCATAACTTACTACCACTGGACCAACCCAAACTCTATAAAAACCTTAATCCCTTAACCCAAAACATCCACACCCTCCAATAACTCCCAGAACCCACCAAAATTTATCCACCAACCTAAGAGTCACCCTAGAAACCTCATAATCATGGGTCAAGGCCTACTATCCTTTTTCTCCACCTATGATCTCCATCATTCACTAGGGTTTCACCTTAAAATCCTAATCTGGCCTATGTAGCCTTTGCCTTTCCTCTCCTTACTTAGCCCATGACTCCCCCTGATTCAAGCACCCTCACCATACTTACCCTAACTCCAAACCTCATATCTCAACTCCTCAACTCACACATGTGATAATGATATTCTAGCTTGTCACCCTTGAAAACCCTAATATTTCCCCTTCTACTTTCATATCCTCCTTACTCACACAACTCTACCCTTCATTTGGCTTGACTCACATCCTCCATGTGGTACACATCTCATCACAACACTG
Organism: Tamarix chinensis; assembly: GCA_030549775.1. NCBI lineage: Eukaryota > Viridiplantae > Streptophyta > Magnoliopsida > Caryophyllales > Tamaricaceae > Tamarix > Tamarix chinensis. The sequence continues at coordinate 48,757,101 of CM060177.1, read as the reverse complement.
ATGTTCAACTAACTTCCTCAACCTTTCCCCACAACACACCCTATCTTTAGGGTTGATTCCCCAAAACCCTAGTTTATGCTCCCATGCACCTTCCTAACATCCCACGTACCAAAACTCCCCCAAGTATACTAACCACTCAAAACACACTTCCCTCCCCACAATCAACCCCCAAACAAGACTTCCACACGTAAATGTTTCCCCCATGCAAAGTGCACACCCACATGTAAAGCTCACATTCCCCATATAAGTTTTTCTATAGCCCCTCACATTATCATTTTCCTTTTTCATTAATCCATAATTTTTCATGATAGAACTAGGACATTTTTCCCTTAACACTCTACTCACTTCACCCTCTTCATTTTATTTCATTTCCCTTGGTCACTCAAGTTCCACTTAAAACATCTAGGCATAAATATATTATTACCCACCATGCATAAGAATATATCCACCTATAGTAAGATTTAGCCAAAGATACAACAAACAATGAATAAAATGCATATCATTACCTTAGATCCTTGCAAACCAAGCTACACCGCACATATTTAGTTTAATACACATATATTTACACATAACATACAAATACACCCATTTCATGAATAATAATCAAAGCACAACCCAAATCTTAACTATATCCTTAGTTAGTTGGCTCTGGGCTTGAAGCAAAAAAATCCTACGCCTCCTCAAGGGAAAATATTGGTTCAATACTTATAATGAGAGCATCAACTAGGTCATTTTGCTTCCTTCCTACCTCTTTTCCTTTTTCCCTTATTTTCTTAATCAAAATACTAATAATAATAATGATGATGATGATGTTAATAATAATGAATTATTAAAATAAAATACACTAACTAAGTAAAGGAAGGGAAGGTGTAACCAGAATGGACCGTGTAGGTGAAGTTGAAGGTGGCAATGATGACGACATGGTGGCGATGCCCAAGAGTAAGAAAGGAAGAGAGAGAAGAAAGGAAAGGGAAGAAGGGAGAGGTGGATGTGTTGGTGTGGTAGGGGGTCACTTGTGTAGAAATGGAGGCAGGGAGGGTGGTGTGACCAATAATGGCGCAAGGTAGCGTTGGTGGTGGTGTAAGGTTGCAAAAGGGCAGCTCAAGCTGCTCACTTTATACAACTGGGGAGAGGAAAGGAAAGGGAATGGAAGGAGTATGATGGACGCAGGGTGATATAGGGAAGATAATGGGAGATAGTGCAGATGACGACACGACCTAGTGGTGACAATGGTGGCATATGAAGAGGTGACATGAGTAAGGGACATAGGGGGAAATCAGGCAGAGAAGAGTGGGAAGAAGAGAGTGGGGCTTTTATTGGTGCAAAGGAGGGAGGAAGTGGACAAGGAAAGGAATATGACAAAGGGGGGAGTTGGTGGCTATCGGTTTGCATGCAGACCAGTACCGTTGTGCATGGGGACAATGGCAAGGGGCAGAATTATAGGAGGCAGGGGAGCAGGTGAGGGAGAGGGAGTTCATAGGGGAGGGGGACTGTGCAGGGGACGTGTCAGCACCATGCTTTGCGTGGTTGAAAGAGGAAAGGAGGGAGAGAGGCGAGGGGGAGATGCGGAATGGCAACGTTCCGTAGGTGTAGGAGCAATTGGGAGGTAGGGGTGAGGGCATAAAAGAAAAAGGAAAAGAAAGAGAGGGAGAGAAAGGGAAAAGTGGGGGTGTGCGTGAGTTGGACCTATGCTCGGGGGAGAGAAAAAAAGAGGGGATTGGGTCAGTCGGGGGGGGGAAGGAAAGAAGAGAAGGAGAGGGAAAGGAAGGGATTAGGCCGCCGCTGGGTGCAACCTAACTGACTGAGGAAGAAGAAAAAAAAAGAAAGGAAGAAAGAAAATAAAAAAGAGAAAAGGAAAGATAAAAAGAAAAATAGGGGTGGTGGGGTGTTTTAGGTTTTTGAAAAATTTAGGGATAATATTTAGTAATAATAATGATAATTTTTATTAATTTAGAAATTATTATAATTTATTTTAGGTTAGTTAATTAAATTAGTTTTCAATAACCATATCCTTGTTTTATTATTATTATTATTATTATTATTATTATTATTATTATTGTTATTATTATTTTATAAAAAAATGGTGCATATAATTAAATTTTATTCAATAATTCATTATTTTACTCTTTATTCCTAAAATAAAAGGTTTGGGTATTGCAAATGCACTCCCTAACATTGCTTCTCTATTAACTTATTATCAAGACACAATTTAGAACCGAAAAGAATGTATTAGAAGGGAGTTAAACATTTATCTCGTTATCTTTGGAGGTTCACATTATCTCGGACTATTTTACCAAAGATACACATATGTTACTATCATCGAATATGCAAATATAAGATACTTATTAAATCCACATGAGTTAAAATCTCAATCTAGTTACTTTTTCATATTTGGAAATACCACAATATCATGAAGATCAAAATGGCAAACTATAATTGCCACACATCAAATCATGTATAGTTACTTGCTCTTATAAAGCTGGCCAATAATGCATATGGTTAAAATCAATAATTCAACACACATAATAAATGTGGTATGAAAGCAATTGCATATCATCCCACTTTAATATATGAGGATAATACAACTTATATTACTCAAGCAAATGAAGGAGAAAAAATATAATGGCAAAGATTTTCTCCACATAGGAATTGAAAAAGAAATGAGCAATTAATGTCCGACAAATTCAATCATCCAAAAATCTAACTCAGTTATTCACAACATCCTGACCTTCTAAAATATTTAAAGGATTGATATACACAAGATAGAGATGCATCATTTTTGATATACGTGCTAAGTTAAGGGGGAGTATTTTACGCACTATACTCTCTCTTTTTTCCTTTCTTTTTTTTGATGTTTTTTCTCATCGAGATTTTTTTAATAGTTTTTAACGAGTCAATATATCTAAAGCATATAACAAAATATGATAGATAAACATTCAAGAGGGTGTTATGGATAGCTAATTTAACTTGGATAAATAATTATACTTGGGTAAATATTTGACTTACTAAGCATTATATATATTTAATTTATATATAGATACTCACTCTTTTTTCTTTTTTAGTTCTGATATTTATAGTTTTGTACGAAATAATGTATATAAATAATCACTATATCAAGAACTCAATGAACTACTACTACTCATTCAAGAGTTTGCAAAATTAAAAACAATTACATATATATCATCAAAAAGGATATATTATTAATAAATGGTGGCAAATGTGGTGGAACATGTGAAAAAAAAATAGTTAGAAAAAAGAATGATCAAATCATAGGAAACCTAGCGCTTGCACAGACTCTTCTCACTCAACGGCAGGAAAACGTCCACGGCACAGGCAAGCACAAAAATATGAGGGGTACAGAAATTGAGACTCAAACTACTTCCTTTTGTAAAGCTTAATAGGGATTATTTACAAATATGGGTCTTGGCTTTGAGTCCCCTGCATTTTAATGGCGGCCATTGAATCAGGATCAAAAGGCTTACATAATGCAGCAAATAAAACAGGACCACCACACCCAATGCAACTTCTGTGCAAGCGCCATGACCGAGCTGACAGGGGAAAACTTGCCCTCCGTCCCCCTTATTCTCGTGCTTCCGGCGTTTTGACGCCACTAAACAAGGTATAAAGACCAAAACGCTAAAATGACCAAAAATGGAACAGCAGCAATTAATTGCCACCCATGAATATATATCTCAGATCATCAACAGTTAGGCGACTCGCCGAACTACCGCTACTATCTTCACCAAATGCGGATGCCACAATTTTCCTCTTCTCTTCCTGCAAAAGCAGTATCGTCACCATTAGGGTTTCAAATTTGCCATTCTTCCCCGCAAAACCAGGCTGTTGCCAATTACCAGCAGTGAGTTGTCTGTTAGCAAATCATTACAAATTATCAGCTATGCAGTACCCAAACTGACGATGAAATCAATGAAAGGGCTAAGGTGCCATATGCTATGGTCGTTTGTCATCTATGAATGCAATGCTTCATACAAGATAAAATCAAGGTACTACCAGAACACGTATACTCTAGCAAAGGAGCATTAGAGAGCAATCATCAATTGGATTCTTAGCTATTTAAATGGTGCTCTGCTAACTGGTATATCAGGTTTGAAGCTCCGCCATCTTCATTCTCAGCTATGGGATTATGAACTTGGATTATGCTGACGATGCTCGGATTATGTTCTCACCCTTGCTGGAGAACCTATATGCCGGAGATCCATGCTAAAGATTGTTGATTGCACTCTACCAGATAGGGACATGGCCTTTTCTCATATCCACCCTACAATATGCTTTTGCACTCTCTTACCAGTCCGGTATATGGTTTTCGCTGAAGCTGCGAAGGAAACACTGGAGATACATCGTACGACAGTCTGTCATTCCATCAACTACCTGTCAGAGTAAAAGACTTAATGGAGCTGCAAAGAATCCAGTGGTTGAATTGAAGGTTCTAAACAGGAATTGGGAATAGCAAGACGGCTTGTAGGTTGTGGTTTTGATAGACAATGTGCTATACATTTGGCCACGAACCAGGTCTATCATGCAATATCAAACCATATAATTATCAATCACAACATTGGGCCATTTCAGAGAATGCAGAAAATGAAGACATATTGACAGACTCAATCACCTCTGTTGAGATTGCTTGTAACTGGATAACCATTTTTAGCTGTAAAGTAGCTGTGCGGGCACCCCAATTAGGGGAGACCTTCAAGGTGGTGAGGAACTACTCAGCTAGGAGGAGACAGTTGGGTTGGCTCATCACTAAAGATGCTTTAGGTCAAAAAGGTGGGTTCAAGCAGTGGCAGTCGCTATAAAAGGAGCAACATGGAGCCCACAGCACAACCCAATCCAACCCAGATGTCGTACAAAGATATTGCTTGCCTCAAATAGCAAGTTGGTAGATGCAGAGGCTTCAACCCACAATAACGTAATTTGGGGTCCGAGCTTGGTTTAGCTCAGGCTATGAGGTAGAGTATTAATTCTAGTTTTAATTTTAATGTTAGTCATCAGACAACGCAGATTTTCAGTAGAATGCACATATGCTAAGACTATACGCATATCTTGAATCTGGGTTATATTGCCTCATCTAAATAAGAAAATAGGAAGCAGCAACTAAAATTAGTCCTTAACCAGTGCAACAACGTACAAAATGCAGCATTTTTACTTGCAGAGCTAATATCCGATCTTCCACACTCCATGAGACTATGGCAGGGCGGTTTTGTCCAATCCGGTGTGCTCTGTCAATAGCCTAGTCTACAGTTGTTGGATTCCACCTAATGTCCAAAAGAATAATATGGCAAGCTGCCACCATGTTTAGACCAATATTCCCAGCTTCGAGTGACATCAACATGACAGTGACCTGCACACACCAACAGAATAGTGTTTCAATGACCATTTGATCACAAGGCCAGCCTTGCATGTTTGGGATAACCATCCTAAATTACACTTCCATAATACTACCTAATATTTAAAAATAAAATCAAAAGTAGATCCAAAGGGATTTGAACCATGGCGGGCTATGCTACAACATCACACCAAAGTCAGTCACTCACACCAAGATTTTAGAAAGTTTATAGATGCTAAAATATTGTATTACCGAGACAAGTGAAAATAAAAGTTAATATTTGAAGCCGAACTCTGGCCATTTCCCAAGATTTAATACACTTCAAGCACCAAGGCAATGAAGTACGCCAACCTTTATTTTTACAAACATAATACATAGTTTGTATAAACTGGGCCCCAAAACTTTTAGAAACCCTAGCCCCAAGCATAGTTCACCTAGATCTAGGGCCATGCCTAAGTGATCACCTCAAACTCCTGAAAAATGGGCTACAAATATTCACAAATCTTAGGGTATAAATTACTTTATTTGCAAATCTTTGCCAACTTTAATACTAAAAATACTATCATGCCCTAAGAATATAATTAAATATCAGTCTCGATATGCGACATCAACCGATATTTATTAGATTTTGGGTCAGCCAATACACAAAATTGATGATACATAACAGATTTAGAATTTCATATATTTATCAGCGATATTTCGGTTATCAGTCAATATTTTACTAATATTTACCAATATGTGCCAATATTTATCAATATTTTCCATTATTTATTGAGAAAAAAAAATCACGTTGCAACAACTGCAACATATAAAATATCGTTCGCTACACTCCGATACCACAATACCACAACTGCAATTGTGACCACGACAACGATTTTATTACTTAGCCCTAAGGCATATTTATTTTCAAGAGGGAGGAATCAAACCTTGTGATTGGTATTGACCTCTCTAAAAGCCCTATCTCTTGAACCCAAAGACATTGTGCCATCAAGCCTCCTATACCAAATGTAATACGCATTTAAAGCATGCTCAAATAAGTCCATCCTAGTGCACTGAGAGAAAACAATGGCCTTTTTTGGTACCTACAAAGACAATCCAGCCTTCACCTCTGTCAGAACGTTTACACTTAGACTGGCATCACATGTAGCCACCTTCCCCAAAATATGAAAAATTGTCATTGCATCTAGTTGAATTATCTAGGTCCATACATGGACCACTTAATTGACATAGTGACTGCAATATCTCAAGTGCTGCTCTAATTTTGGAAGAGTGGTTTTTAGTCTTCATAATCGAAGAACTCTTATCGTGTTGATCATCAGCCCTTAGACCATGGTCAGTATGCTTGGACAAGCAACTCCTTAAAGTAGGTTCAGAGAATACAACATCAGCACTAGGGTTGTTTACGGTTCAAATATCCTAAATTTTAAATATTTGATTGTCGGGTATCTAAAATTCTGGATATCTAAAATTAATATTTGATTTAAAACTTCAGATATTCGAAATATCGAATATCCAAATTTTCAGATCGGATATCAAATATAACCAATATTATGAGAATAAAATTTTAAATAAAAAAATACAAATATATTTGACATTATCCTCCAATTTGTTGAGCAAATATCCAATTCGTTAAGCAAATATCCAACTTATTTAACAAATATCCGATGTTAAAACTAAAATAGGGAAGGGGTGAGTGGGGTCTATCAGCATGTAGAGTATTTTTTTTTTATAAATATCTAAAAAGAGATTATATTAAAAATATAATTTCAACTAAACTAAATTTTGGCTCAAATAATAAATAAAGTAAAAATTATATATGTAGACACACAAACATATAAATTTATTTATATATAGTTATATATAAAATAAAAAATCATAAAAAAAAAGTATAAATATTTTTCTTTGGATCGGATTTTTTTATATTTGTTGGATCAGGTATCTAATTTGTTTAACTTTTCGTTAATTGGATCGAATATTTGACTTAAAAAAAATCGGATCCATTATTTATTTTTTCGGATCGGATAGCTTCAAATAACATATTAAATAAGCAGATATAAATAACATGAACCGACCCTAATCGGCACTCAATTATTCCCTGCATCTAGGAGCAAGGCATGTATTCTCATCACTAGTACAGCAATCAAACACGCATTGAGAGCAGAAGACATGTCCACATATTGTGACAGCAGAGTCCTCGGGTGGGTCCTGCAGAGACACTAAGAAGAAAACAATACTACTGTAGCAGAATGGAACTCACGACCTTAAAAACTGCAGGAAGGGGATGAGAATGTGTATGAGTGGACCGTAAGCAAGGGGATGAGAGCATCTATGAGTGAAAAGATTATCAACTACGTTGACAAAGGAAAAATTACAAATATCACCAGAAGGTTAGACAATCACTCTCCAAAGAGTTCATGTGGTGCGGGAAAAACAGTCCACCATAAGAAAACATGAACTCATAGCACAAGGTGGCCAAAGTTCCTTTGCCCAACCTATAATTCATGCATTTAGGGAATAAATAGACTGAAAAGTAAACGACTACAAATCTCAAGATCTTAGCCTCTAGTACGCAGAGAATAGTCTAAAGACAGGTACAAAATAAGATCAGTCAATTACATTACAATGTCTCCATGAAGTTGGAAACCTACCAGTTATAACATCTCAACTGCGACTTACGTTCAGCATGCAAATTACAAATGAGAAAGATATCAAACATTCATCTTTAAAGAAAATAAAAAAAAATAGAAAATGACATTAATGCAAGTGAAAGTATCAGTTTATTTCCTAGGCAGCCAATTCGGATCTCATGCAGTCAAAAGGAGAATATCCAAGTCCAAAACCCTGTAGATATACATGCATCACCCTGGGTGTGTAGTATTAGACGGATTTTAATGACATGAATAATATAATTAATATAGTGTTAATAAGAATTCATACACAGTCAAATTAAAAGTTCATATAAAATTCTAACTCATGAAATAACAAACTTTATGCAGAATTAATATCATAAAATACTATATAGATATATATAGCGTACCTCCTACCATTATCGGAATTGATTTCACTGAATTCATAATTTATAATTTTCGGAGTCGAATTTTAAGGTTATACTCTCTTTCCCTCAAACTCAATGGTGCGTGCTTATGATAAGGAACGACAATAGCGAACTTCTTTATATTTCTTCTTTTTCTTTGATTTCACACATAAATTACTAAGAAAATTGAAGAAAAATAGCATATTCCTTTATCTCTAATGGATATATGTGTATGTATTCAAGAGGAAAAAAATTTTATAGAAAGAGAGAAAGAGAGAGAGCAAAAAAAAAAAATATTTGCTCCCCCTTAATCTTGCACATATCATAAAAATATGACAACCGGCAACTATTTTTCCTCCATTTAATTCAAATTTAAATTTAAAAAATTATTTAAATTAGAAAATTAAGATAATTTAATTAATAAGATAATTAAATTATCTTACTTAATTTTTCCATCACACAATACACATGACTTTATCCATAACAACTTAATTCTAATTATACCATCAAGAATTAGATAGAGAGATATAGGATTAGGCTTAATTACTACCATATTACCATATAACATAAACTTTATGTCCAATAACTTTATATTTAATTTAATATGAACCACATTAAGGGTTAATATATATATATATATATATATATATATATATATATAATATGAATCACTTTATTTATAAAATAATAATAATACTTTTATAAAATAAAAATATATTAACATTCTCCCACTTGGTCCATATAAATTAGATTAATGTCATGGTCTCCTTATGTTAGCATAAACTTTATGATGAAACTAATGCATAGATCATGGCAACAAGCTCTCAAAGTTTCAAAAGTTATCTTCCATGTATCACAATGCACTAATTACATCCTCAACTTTAACTTTATGAATAAACCCAATGTTTATTCAAGGTCCAAGACACAATGTGATATTTCTCAACAAACTATATGTATACAAGCTAAATGAGAAATAATCACAACATAGCTTTACTATAATCAAACCATAATGTATTATGTAATACAATTACATAGAGGGTCCAACATCCATATTATAAATATGATCCTTAAACTTGCTTGGTGGCATGCCCTTAGTTAAAGGATCAGCTACAACCAGTATCTATGTGTTCCAAGACCACTTCTCCTTTTGAAACACACCTTTTTTTTTATCTTTAAGTACTTAATGTTTATGCCCTTGGCACGAGTACCACTTTTTTTGTCCCTTGAGATAAAGACGATAGCTGAATTGTCACACTTGAGCATCAAAGGCCTAGATACAAAATCTACTATCCTAAGACCCAATATAAAATTTCTTAACCACACACCATACTTTGTGGCTTCAAAAGATGAGATGAGTTCAGCTTCCATGGTAGAAGTAGCTATACAATCTCGCTTCTTGCTTTTCCAGGATATTGCTCCACCAGCTAATAGGAAAATGAATCTAGAAGTAGATTTACGTGAATTAACACAACCAGCAAAGTCTGCATCTGAATAGCCAACTACTTCCAAATCCTGAACATGACGATATATGAGCATGTAGTCCTTGGTTCCCTTTAAATACCTCATAACCCGTCTTTGCATCTTTCCAGTGGTCAACTCCTGGGTTACTCTAGTAACGTCCCAATACCCCAACGACATAAGTAATAATGTTAGGTCTTGTGCAAACCTAAGCATACATAAGCTTCCTATTATAGAAGCATATGGGATGTTCTTCATACGATCTCTTTCTAAGTTATTCTACGGACATTGACTTAGTTGTAATTTATCTCCTTTGAAAATTGGAGCCAAGCTTGGTGTACAATCTATCAACCTATATCTTTCTAACACCTTATTGATATATGCTTCTTGAGATAGTCCTAATATCCTTCAGGATCTATCTATGAATCTTAATGCTAATGACATAAGATGCATCACCCATATCCTTCATATCAAATTTGTTAGAAATAAATTATCTCACCGCATATAGCATCCCCTTATCATTGCATGCAAGTAAAATATCATCCACATATAGAAAAAAGAAACAAACCTTACTCCCACTGACCTTAATGTATGTACACTGAACTATGACATTCTATTCAAATCCAAATGAAGAAATGACACCATGGAACTTTAGATACCATTGTCGAGAGGCTTATTTTAATCCATATATGGTTTTCTTTAGCTTGCATATAAGACTTTTGTCTCCATGAGAAGAGAACCCTTTAAGTTGTTTCATGTATACCTCCTCCTCAAGCTCACCATTCAAAAATTTTGTTTTCATATCCATTTGTTGTAATTTAAAATCAAAATGAGTTAATAATGCCATAAGAATGTGTAAGGAATCCTTAGTGAACACAAGAGAGAAAGTCTTCTTATAGTCATTTCCCTCTCTCTAAGTGAAATCCTTAACATCTAGTCTAGCTTTGTACCTATCAATGTTCCCTGATAAGTCTCTCTTGGTCTTAAAGACCCACTTACAACCAATAGGCTTAACCCCATCAGGTAACAGTACAAGGTCCCAGACCTCATTGACTTTCATGAAATTTATCTCTTCCTTCTTGGCATCATACCATAACTTAGATTTCGAACTACTCATGGCATGTGAAAAGGTTTTAGGATCATCAATATCACAAATGTCACAGTCAAACTCTTGTAAGCACACATAATAGTCACTAGATATAGCTATCCTTCTTTCCTTAGCAGTTCTTCTAAAAGCTAGCCCAGCATCCTCTTGTGGAGGTTGCTCAATAGTCAATTGTTCAACAACTTTAGGAAGTTCCTGAACAACCTTATCTACCGGATTTATGTCATCATTCTATGGAGGTTCATTAACTTCTTGTTCAACCATGACAGGAATTGGAAGTGCACGGCGAACAAAAGTCACTCTATCATATAAAGTGGAAGCTTCCTATACTAGATGAGCAGGTTTAGGAACTGTCCTTGATCTGATCACTCCCACTGATTAAGTCATGTTCAAGAAATTTATCATTTCTTGGCTCTACAAACCTAGTGCTATGTGATGGATAATAGAACCTATAACCCTTAGACCTTTCATCATATCTAACGAAATACCACTTATGGACCTTGGATCTAGCTTCCTTTCTTGTAGATTATAGATTCTCACTTTAGAATGACATTACCAAACTCTCATATATTTTAAACTTGGGCTTCCAACCCTTAAAAGCTAAAATGGTGTCATAGACACTACTTTGGTTGGAACTTGGTTTAAAATATATACCGTCGTCTTAACTACTTCATTCCACAAAGATCTAGGAAGATTGGAGTTGCTAAGCATACTATGCACCGTATCTAATAATGTCCCATTTCTCTTGGAAAACTATTCCATTCTCTTGAAGAAGCTTTGCAAATGGACTAGGTACTTGTCCATCCTTAATTTACCTACCATAGTACTCTCCACGTCTATCAAACCTCACAATTTTAATTTTCTTATCACATTGTTTCTCTACCTCAGATTTGAATACTTTAAAAGCATCTAATGCTTCATACTTATTGTTTAGCAAATAGAGATAAATGCATCATGAGTAGTCACCAATAAACGAGACGAAGTATCTCTGACTATGTGAGTCTATATATGGACTACATATATCAGTATGTATAATCTCAAGTAGTTAAGAACTCTTATTGGCACATCTTTTAGACTTGTTCATTTTTTTCCCTTTATAAAATTTATACAAGTGCTAAAGTTGGTAAAATCTAGAGCACCAAGTACTCCATCATTCACCAATCTCCTTATTCTCTCAATGAAGATGTGACCTAATCTTTTGTACCAAAGCATTTATGAGTCGTCATTCATAACACATATTTTTAAACCAATGTTCAAATTCATTGCAACATTTGTATCATCATGCATCAAATCAATAGAATAAAGAGTTTTAGACAATGTACCATACTCGACACAATTTGCTTCATAAAACAAACTAGCTGAATTGTCTTTGAAAACAAACAAGTATCCATACGGTACAATTCTTGAAATAAAAATCAAGTTTCCACTAAAACTTGGAACATAAAAAGTCTTTTCTAAAATTAATACATAACTGCTAGAGAGAAATAGTTTGCATGACCCTATTCCTCAAACAACTGAACATATCTTACTACCGGTAAAGATACTTCGTTCATTGTCCACTGGTTCCCTCATCCTTGTCATAACTTGCAAGGAATTGCAAACATGGATTGTAAAATCAGAATCAATCCACCTAGTGTTATGATTTGTATCTACTATATGAGATTCAAAACATAGCAAAGAGGTTACATTACCTTTCTTCACAAGCTAGGATTTGTACTTAGCACAATTCTTCTTCATGTGTCCCTTCTTCTTATAGAAGAAACACCTAGACTACTTCTTTATCTCACCCTAGGGTGGTACCTTGCCTTTATCCTTTTGGTCTTTTTTCTTCCTCTTTTCCTTAACCTTCGTTGTAATCATTATGATCTCCCCATGATCCATCAAAATTCTTTCCTCTTATTGCACACACATTGTCATTAGTTCATTGATTGACCATTTCTCCCTTTGTGTGTGGTACGTGACCTTGAATGGTGTATATTCCTTTGGGAGCGAATTCAAGATGAAGTGAACCAGGAAGGCATATGACATGTCAAACTCTAGAGACTCGAGTTGTGCTTCTAAATCCTACATCTTCATGATGTGCTCACACACACTCTTAACTGTAGTGAGCTTCATGAATAAAAATTTCATTATCAAGGTATGAGCTAAGGCCTTGTTAGAATAGATGAAATGTTCATTTATGGCCCTTAGCAAGTCACTGACATCTTAATGATGATCAACTGAGCATTTGATGGAAGGAGACACCTTAGTCTTTATGTACATGCAGCTTATGAGATTGGCTTTCATCCATCGCTAATGTGCAGCCTTTTTTCCTCAGTGCCTTCATCAGTTATCACAGGCTTTGGATACTTAATAGCCTCATCCATGTCACAGTAGATAAGTTTTAGGAGAATCCTCTCCTTCTAAACCTTATAGTTGTCCCCTTTCAACTCAGGGACCTCAACATTAAGATCAGACATCGAATATAAACCAGGACAATTTGCTGCAAAATTTAAAGATACATACATGCTTACATCAATTTGAAGCCAAAACACACACACACACACATGATCTACCAATGTATAGCATATCAAAAATGCAACTGGCATGAATCAAAGATATTAAAACTGACTATAGGATGAGTATTTAATTCAAATGGACTCATGCATCTCAATATTAAAACTATTAAGTTATTTCATAACTCTTTAATCCCTATGGGGAAATTGAGAATAATAACTTAATATTTTATTCCAATGTATTATATATATACAATAAATGATCCTGTCGGACAACACTTATTATATATATAAAATATATTGCAATTAGTATCATATTAACCATATGCGACAAAATTAAATTAAACACATTAATGTATTCTTTTTTATGATTAGGAGTGTTGTAGCTAAGTCCAAAATCACATAAAAGTATAGAATCACCTATGATACTTACATAAATATATAAAGATATATATTAAAAGTCCAAACATGGCCTTAAGGTACATAAAAATACAGTCGTGAAATAGAATAAGCCAAACATGGCCTAAGGTTGATAGTAGTGCTAACCATGCTAAGAGGCACACATAATAAGCCAAAAATGGTACCCAGTAACGAATATGATATAAACCAAAAATGCATGTGACAAACATCAAACTCATGTAGCATGAGTGGCACAAGTGTAAGGCGTTGGGACGTAGGACTTGGGATCAAATCTCCATCACCGCACCGTGTTATAATTTTTAGTCAGGATTACAACAAGTCTAGTTTTCTAATAAAAAAATGGAACACGTATATATATCAGATTATGTGTATAGTCCGGATGACAACAGGCTTACAGCGGCATGTCAGAGAATGTGAGATCAAGCCCCAACGAACACGTATTTTTACCGTGTTTTTATATTTAAATAACAACCAACACAGAGGTTCACATATGCAATTCTTTGTCCATTAATAAACACAATTAAGCAACCATAAATACAATTACCGTGATTTTATATTTAAATAACAACGAACACAGAGGTTCACATATGCAATTCTCCGTCCATTGATAAAACACAATTAAGCACCCATAAATACAATTAACGATTAAGACAGAGGCCTTATCAAGCTCTAATACCAAGTATTAGATGGATTTTAATGACATGAATTATATAATTAACATATTGTTAATACAAATTCATACACAGTCAAATTAAAATTCATGTAAAATCCTAACACATGAGATAATAAACTTTATGCGGAATTAAGATCATAAAATACTATATATATAGAGCATATCTCCTGCCATTGATGGGATTAATTGCACCGAATTTATAATTTATAATTTTAAGAGTCGAATTTTACGGTTCTACTCCCTTTTCCTAAAACTCGATGGTGCGTGCTTATAACGAAGAACGAGAATGACGACTTTCTTTATATTTCTTCGTTTTCTTTGATTTTACACATCAATTACTAAGAAAATTGAAGAAAAATAGCCTATTCCTTTATCTCTAATGAATATATGTGTATGTCTTCAAGAGGGAAAATTTTTTGCAAAAAGAGAAAAAGAGAGAATGCAAAAAAATCTGCTCCACCTTAATTCCTCACATGTCATGTAAATATGACAACCAACAACTAATTTTTCTCCCTTTAATTCAAATTTAAATTTAAAAAAGTATTTAAATTATAAAATTAAAATAATTTAATAGATAAGATAATTAAATTATCTTAATTTTTCATCACACAATACATATGTTTTTATCCATAACAACTTAATTCTAATTCTACCATCAAGAATTAGATAGAGAGATATAGGATTAGGCATATGTACTAACATATTACCATACAATATAAACTTTATGGCCAATAACTTTATATCTAATTTAATGTGGACCACATTAAGGGTTAATATATACATAAAATATGAAACACTTTATTTATAAAATAATAACAATTCTTTTATAAAATAAATATATATTCACAAATGAGAAACATATCAAACATTCATCTTTAGAGAAAATAAAAACAAAAATAGGAAACGACATTAATGCAAGTGAAAGTATCAGTTTGTTTCCTAGGTAGCCAACTCGGATCTCATGTAGTCAAGAGAAGAATATCCAAGTCCAAAACCCTGTAGATATGCATGTATCACGCTAGCATTCTGTTTCTGAAATCCCTTGGGTGTATAGTGTATAGGACCAGCTCAAAGTTCAGAAGTTCCATCATCCTAAATTTATGGGAGTCAAACGTTCCAAAAAGGAAATTTTAAAGGAAATACAAAAAGAGAAACAAGTAATATATCATTTATGTGTATAAGACCAATTCATTAATGCCACGAGTGCGTAGAATATGAGACTAATTGGTTGAGGAAAGAGCCTACACTACAAACACGACAAATGGGTGATGTTTCTAAATGATCCAATAATTTCATTAATTCGGAGTCGGAGAGTTGCTTTGCCACTTCAATGGATGTTTTTTGTGCAAGGTTGGAACTATATCCTTAAGCAAGAAATGGGGGGTCACAAGCTTGGCCCAACCACAAAAGTAATAACAGAATGTTTTCATAGTTCTGATTAACTGTACCAGCAGCCACATATGCCTGCACAGTAAGATTACAAATCAGAAAATGCACAGCGCGACCATAATATTAAAAAACTAAGCAATTAATAACACAATATGACTATTTTTCAAGCACAAGATCCTTTTACTTTTGGATCAAGCTTTTAGATCAACAAGAGAACAAAGGAGTTTAGATGAAATGACACCCTCTAAAGTGAAACAAAACATATGTAAATATACATGCGACATTGGGTGAATGTATAGATGGTATTGTCAGGCCCGCCCAAGCAAAAATTTAGGGTCTCCAACTATTGGTTAGGCTTATATTTGTCTAAGTAACAGAGACATTGCTTGGCCTTCTTGGCTATGATGTGATGTGATGTTGTTAAGTAGCATATCAGGGTTTGAATACTTTAGATAAAGGTTTGCCTTTTCTAGAAACCTGTGGCAATAGTGCTATATCCTTTTTCCTTACACAGAACTTTGCTTGGGTGGTTATGGTGCCTCTTAGCTGAACAGAATTATAGCCTTCAATTATTTCAGTTGACATCATTTTTTTTCTTTTAGCCCTTAACTCTTCCCTTTTGTTAATGCATACACACACACACACAAGTTGGTTGAGTAGTTTAGATAAATTTTTCATAATTCTTTTTTTGTGAGGGTTTGATTTTACAAGATAACAAAATTTTCAAGTTTTAATGGATACTGGACTAGTATATAAAGTCGCTATTTAATAAGTCCTAGGGCCCCAAATTATGTAGGACCGACACTTAGCATTGTTTAGCGATTTATATGAAGCGGTTGCTCATTGAAGATGTGTACCCCACGAATATCAAAGGAAGAACTATCCAGGCCCAAAAGATTAGGTGAGCAAGCTAGATAAATGAAGCTTTCCTTGGTAAACGTGTGGAAAATGTGGAAATTATGTAGGGAGATGATGCTCAGTGGGTGAAAGTGATCCACAACAAGCATTTCTTTGGCTCTAAACCAGTGGATACAAAACCCCAGAATGCAGCCTCCTACACATGTAAGCGCATCTACCAGAACTTAGGTGGAGTATCAGGGATGGAAAGACTGGATGCATGGGTGGATGATGATCCTCTATGTGAGTGGGCAACGTGTATCATTGATCGACAACTGTTGCAACAAAAAGTTCGCCAATTTGTACGTGAGGTTGGTTCAGAGAACTGCTCACTTGAAACTTTCCACCTAATCTTATCTTACTAAAGATTGCTTGCATCCAGGAATTGATATACAACAACTTCCCTGATGCCCTAGCCTAGAGCAAAACCACATCAGGGTTATTTTATGTTTCTTTAGCCTTAAGAATGCTGGGCATGGAGGAAGATACCCACTTGTTTGTGTAGATAGTTAAGACCTTAAGCAGTACGCAACACATTATCTGGAGGGTAGTGTTGGATTATTTACCAACAAATGAACAGAAAGAGGAGGGGCCAACTGAGCATATTTTAGGTACGTGCCATGCGGCTGTGGTGGTTTAGGAATAAATGATTCTGCAGCGTCTTTTCTCATCATTTATGGAAGGTAACGTAGTAGAATCCATCACAAATGAACATAATTTACTTATTAATTTTTTTAAGAAAGAAGAGATAAAATTAATAAATTAAATTCTAATATTAGTCACATATCTTTTCGTTGACATGTATAATTGTTAGATATATTTTGTAATTGATTAGCAAACATACTTAATAGATCATGAGTTAGTTTAAACTAATTACCTGTATAAGGTAATGCAATTATGTAAAACCTACATAATAGAAATAATAAAACAAACTCAATTACTATTTTTGCAAGTTGCTAGTATTTTTATTACCTCTTCTCTTTCTGTTGACTTTGGGCAATGGCTAGGTTTGTTAGATGTCATTGCGTATAATGCAAGATTGTAATTTCGTGTTCACTTATTAATACTATTTCTACTTCTCGAAAAAAAAAAACAAACTCAATTACGGTTTCTCTCTCTCTTTTCTCGTTAGCTTTCATTCAAGCTTTTGAGTTCATCATGGAAGCTCAACATGGTATTCTTTATCAACAAAATGTCTGATTCATCTACTACAAATTCTCCCACTAATCCCAATCTCAATCCATCAAATAATAATTCTTCAAATTCTAATTTGTCTAGTTTTCAATTGTAATCTTCCGATATACTTGGTGTACTTCTTGTCTTAAATCGATTCGATGGTCATGGATTATCCTCTTGGAAGAGATCCATGAAAATAAGTCTGTCAACCAAGGAAAAGCTATGCTTCATTGATGGATCATGTAGAAAGCCTCCATCAACCGATCCTAATTTTAGACGATGGGAGAAATATAATGACATGGTTATTTCCCGGATAATGAATGCACTAAATAAACCGAATGCTCAGAGTGTAATTTTATCATCCACAACTAGGGAACTTTGGTTCGAGCTTGAACGAAGATTCAAACAAATCAATTGTGCATAACTTTTTTCACGCTCAAAAGGATATATGCTTCATCACTCAAGGAACAGATAATATTGCCTCTTATTTCATAGATTAAAGAATCAATGGGACAATTAATCAACTCTCTTAATCGAAATGGAGTGCATTTTTTGTTGTACCTATTGTGCGAATGAAAAGTACACAAATAATTATTGAATGCTGAAATTAAAACAGTTTCTCATCAGTTTAAATGAAATTTACCTTTCTCAATGAGGCAATATTATGATGATGAAACCACTTCCTTTCGTGTAAAGCTTACTCTATACTCCTTCAAGAGGAAAAACTAGGGGACCTAAACTCCACTCGTGCCTTATTGGAATAATCGATTTGTTTTTCAAATTAGTTTAATAAGGCTAGAAATTGTTTTAATATGACAGAAAAGAAAGTGAAATCAAACCTTCATTGCAACTATTACAAGAAGACTGGTCATTCAAATGAAACGTGTTGTAAGCTGCATGGATTTCTAGCTGACTTCATATTCACCAAGAACAAGATATGGATTGGAGTTGTAGCACAAACCGGTCCACCTGTTGATAAGACAACTCATAGCAATAGCTCTTCAAGTCCTATAGCTGTTCTGACAGCCAAACAATGTACACTATTATATTCACTTCTCAACCAACATACTTTGACATCTTCAGCTTTGAATTTTAATGCTCAACTCTTGGCTAATTTTACTAGTAAGTTGGCCTGTACTTGTCATGGAATTATAGGTGATTGTGCTTTTTTTTTTTCACTCTCAATCTAAACACAAATTTTGAATTCTTGACTCTAGAGCTACGAATCATGTGTTTTGATCCTAGCTTATTTCATTCTACCCAATCTCTTAATAAACCTTTTCATATCACTCTACTAAATAATCAGTCTGATTATGTCACAATCACTGCTACAGTAATCCTTACTCTAACTCTTACCCCCACAAATGTTTTTCTCGTTACTAACTTCACTTAAAAGCTCTTATATGTCAATACACTTTGTAATCAACTCAAATGTACAACCACTTTTACAACCAATGCTTTTTTATTGTAGGGCCCTTCCATGAGGAGGCCAATGACAATTAGTAAAGCACATGGTGGAATTTACTCGCTTGATGTCGAGAATAACAAAGACCTATCAACACTTATACTCATTCTTTTTTCAATACTCTCAAAAACTCTTTTAATAAAGACTATTATGTTGTGGCACTATAGACTAGGTTATTTACCTATGCTGAAACTCAAATCCTCATCTCTATTTCCTATTTCTATTGATGATGTGAATGATCAATGTACTATCTGTCCTCAAGCTCAACATCATCATTTACCATTTTCACATAGTTTTATTCACACTTGTTAGATTTTTGACTTAATACACATATATAAATAGGGCCCATATCAAACACCCACTCATGATAGCCATATATATATATATATATTATATATATATATATATATATATATATATATATATATATATATTAACTATAGTTTATTGTAGTCATGCAACTTGGGCTCATCTACTATCAAACAAAAGTAATGCCTTGTTTATCCTTAAAGCTTTCCTCAACATGGTTCAAAATCAATTTAACACCATAATCAAAACCATGTGATCAAATAATGCACCAAAACTTGGGCTCATTAAGAGTTTCGCTCATTTGTTTCTTGACAATGGAATCATACATCATGATGCCTGTGTTGCTACTCCATAGCAAAATGGTGTTGTGGAATGTAAACATAAGCATCTCCTTAAAACTTCCTATTCTATTCTTTTTTCAATCTAATCTTCCTATTAAATTATGGGGAGAACTTTTTCTCACCACCATATACCTCATTAATGATTTCCCTTCCAAATTTCTTCAAGATCTAACACTATTCTACTAATTATGTGGTTTACCCCCAACTTATTATCACCTCGTAAATTTTGGTTGTCTTTGTTATAATTCCATTTTTGCTCAAAATCATAATATGCTCAATCCCAAGGCATCCCCATGTGTGTTTATTGGTTATTCTTTTGGGAAAAAGGGATATAAGGTTTATGACATAGCTAAACACAAACTCTAAGTCTCTCGATATGTCATTTTCCATTAGCATAGCTTTCCTTGAAAAATGTTTATTCCTAATCCTTCTACAATTATTCCACTTCTCATTCGTGATGATATCACCTCTTTCCCTCCCACTTTTCCTCCAAAACTTGCTCTTCAACTAAATACCTCATATTTTTTGTGTAATGGATGGATGAAAAATTTAAAAAAAAAATTGGGCCTTTGATTTTAATTCAATGCTATTATTTGATTTTGAATGACAATTGAGTTGAAATCCTATTATAAAATGATTTTTAATGAGTTTTGTAGGTCAACCCATCGACTAGTTCGGTGAACTGATCAATCGGTTTATCATTTTAGCCAAATTGAGTTCATCAACCAAACCAATTGACTGGTTTGGAAAAATTAATTGTCTAATGGATGAATGGTCAATTGATATACCCAAATTAATTGAGTGGTTCGTCAAGTTGGTCATATTTTTTTAAAGTTTGATTTTCTAAAAAATTACTTACACTAAAATGGAACCTTACCAACTCATACCTATTATCCCTAAAATATTTTTAAACATTTTCATGATGCATTTAACCCAAAATATTACTTCAATTTGTTCTAGAGGTTGATTAAGACACATGAGGAAGAGAGATGACCTTAGCCAATTATCATATTCCTCCTCTTTCCTTTGTCTGGTTCTAAGGTAGATTGCTTTGACCTTAGGCATGTTTCTGAACAGTTGGAAGATTCCTTCCACGCTAACCTCCTATTTCTTTATTTATGTATGAGAATTCTAACCTGTTTGAACTGAGTTCCCTCAGAGTCAAAAATTAAGCTCAAGAGACTAGGTGAGTAAATCCCAGGCAAATCTCTCAATCCTAATTGAATTAAAATGGTCACAAGTAGGGTTTGGAGTTACCTACCAAACCCTCTATGTTTTCCTTCGATTGGTCGGCTATAAATAGCCGCAATCCTCCATACATTGCACTTTCTTTTAGCCATCAAAAATTCTTTGAGTTCTACATTCTTTTCTTTTCTTCCATACTTCGAGCACTTGCTAGATTCATTTGCACACTATCTTGATCCTACCTCTAGCTCTATCTTATTCTAATTGTTAAGCAAGGTAGAGTTAGATCTTTAGAAAAGATTGAGTGGTCCAATTGAGTTTTTTCCTATTTTTTCCTAGTGGTATGGTCTTTTCCTTTCTTTTTCTTGCTTGAAATTTTATAAAGTTTTGCTATTATACCTAAGTTAAGATTTTTTTTAAGGTTTTAAGAGTTGAAGTTTCACAGATTTGAAAATCCTATTTTTGAGGAAATTCAGCCTACATCAAGTAAGTAATCCTTGCAACTAAAATGTTAGCATATGTTCCTCTATAAAAGTGGTGCCTCTTATTAGATTATACATGGTGGTATGAATACATGTAGTTGTATGTATGATTTATATGCTTAAATGACATAAGTTGAGAAAAGAGCATGAAAATAGAGGAAATAAGCTACAATAATGTTATGGTAAGAAATGCATGATAATGTGGCTAAAAATATATTGGTTGATGTTGATACATGTTCTATGGTGAGTAGACATGATTTTTATGTAAGAATCTACATGGTATTTGTGAATTAATGTTGTGTTATTGTAAACCAATCGATCGGTTAGGACAAACCAATCATCTGGTTCCTAGAACAGTTAACTGGTTAACCTAACCCATCAGTTGGTTCACTTACAGTGACCTTGGTCTCTCTCTCTCTCCACTTAAAACCATCGACTACTTTGGAAAAACCGATTGACTGGTCTACGAATAGTCGACTGGCTTGTCCAAACCAATCAACCAGTTTGAAGGAATCATGGTCTGGTTGAGTTGAACCGATCAACTGGTCAACCCAAACTAATTTACTAGTTAGGCTAGACCGATTGATTGGTTCGGCTAGGTTGTATTATTTATTGTTTTGTTGTTTAATTATGTTTGGGTATTATATTTAGGACTATATCATGATTATTAATGGGAGAATTGAAACTTTTAACATGGATTACCGGCCTAATTAAGGGATTAAAATGGATTATAATCTATGGCATACATTATGAGTAATATAAAGGCTAAATGTGTATCTCACTTGTAATTAGTGATAAAATGGAAATAAGAGTAATGAAAATCAGTAAGGACTTGGATTAAACCCTATGATGGATATGAAACTCATTAGCCAAGGATAAATGGTAAACCCACATGGTTGGGGAAAATGGAAATAAAAAGGATCAATAAGGCTTAGTATGGGGTTTACCTTATTTATTTATACGGGTCTCATATGATCACCCATCCTTATGAATAAAATACTAACCACTTAAAGTAAAAGAAATTCGAGTTAAATATAGATCTGGTGTTTTTGGCGTCTGCCTTCAGGTGTTTTTGGTGTCTTAGGGTAGGATCCGGAGAGGTCTCGATGCCTTACCTACTCTAGAAACTAATGATGTACTAGGGGTATCAATACTAAAGGGTTTGGTTATCTAGGTGGTTGGCTTCAACCTGGACTTATGTCCATATTAGTTGGCTTTGGCTTAGACTTATGTCCATATTGGTTGGTTTTGGCCTAGGCTTATGTCCATTTGGTGATTAGCTTCGGCTTGGACTCTGTCCTTTTGGATAGACTTCCTTGGTATGTGAGACCATGGAGTGGTGTACAATCCATCGCTTGATGGTAATAAAATATATTTGTTAAGTAAGTAATTGATCATATATAAATGATGATTAATAGCATGGATAATATTTGGCAAGAATGGAGTTAATGGTGTGGTTGGTTAAAAATAAGTAGAGTCAATTATTACACTTAGTTAATGGTTGACCTGACTACTTGTTTGTGAAATGGAATATTGATGGGTTGACTCACTTACCTCTTACATAAATGAATTAATAGTATAACTTGAGGATTTGGCTAATTAGGACCAGCCCTAGAGGTTGTTTTTTTCCTCCTTAACATTAAGTTTGTACATGCTTATGTGGAAAGGTGGTGAGTCTATGCATCAAGTATTCTACTTGTTGGAATTATGCATGATTTTATGACTTCATGTACTCTTATACTTATGTACATATAGGGCCTTATCATGATGTTTAATGTAATCTATATTGTATATGATAAACTGGTACACATATGTACATTGCGGGAGCAACTTGGTTTACTCAGTACATAGCATACTAATGTATCCGTTTGCTCGGTCACATACTCATTCCTATGAGGACCTTGTGTAGGTTTTTAGGGATGAACAGTAGAGGGCCTACCTCTTTTGGGTTGGGGTTGTGATTGATGACATCTAGAAGGTCTTGATGGGGTCCATGGAGGACCACGATGTTTGTTTTGGGCCTCATGTCCTAACCAATATTTTGTAATCTTGTACCTTAATATATATTCTATAACAATTTAAATAGAACCCATTAGGGTTGCTTGTTGTAAATATTTTGAAATCGTTTCCATTAATTTATTATTTGCACACACTATTGTTTTAGTATTTTTGTTAGTTTAGCCTTATATCTAATATAGGTTAGGTGTCAGACATCTAACCTATGTCAGGTACAATGATAACACCCCATTTTTAAAAGTATTTTATGCTTTTGCAACATGTTTTTAACGAAATATTTTGGTAGTAAAAATGGGGGTGTTACATTCCTACAATTCCTTCATCAAGCACATGAACCATCATCCTATGAGGAGGCAATCGCTTGTCCTGATTGGCAAGATGCGATGCAGAAATAATTTGCATCTTTCAAGGCCAACCAAACTTATTCCCTTGTTCCTCTTCCCAAGGGTAAGAAAGCCATTACTTGTAAATGGGTATATAATGTTAAATATAAAGTTGATGGAATTGTTAAGATGTTTAAAGCTCGACTTGTAGTCCGCAACTTCACGCAAAAGGGTGGCATAGATTATGATGAAACTTATTCACCTGTCATGAAGATGACCACTATCAGAAGTCTTATGCTATTGCCATTAAGAAAAAATGGGACCTGTATCAATTAGACATGAACAATGCTTTTCTACATAGGTACCTTATTCAAGACATTTACATGCAACCCCCACCTAGGCTTAGCATTCCTCATCCATCTTATGTTTGCAAACTTCAGAAATCTCTATATAGTATAAAGTGAGCCTCTCAGAGTACCAAGCATACTATCTTCTTATGGTCTCGAGGTTATCATATGTCTTCAAATGATCATTCATTATTATACAAGATGAATGGTTCTGAAGTGGTGTTTGTCGCTATATATGTTGATGATCTCTTAACTACTGGTGATGATTTTTTTGAGCTATCTGATGTTAAGGTTTATTTAGATAAACAATTAAAAATCAAGGATCTTGGTTCTCTTCATAATTTTTTTGGGTATCACCATTCTAAACATCCTCAAGGTGTTATCCTAACTCAATGGAAGTTTGCACTTGACAACTAACTCCAGTGCATTGTTTCTCCTCTTTCCACTCACTCCCTCCCAATGTCAAGCTCACTCCCCTCAATAGTGAACCTTATTCTAACCATACTTACTATTGTAGAATTGTTGGAAAAATAAATTTTCTCAACCACACATGACCTAAACTTTCCTTTGCGGCACTATATTTAAGTCAATTCATGCAAACCCCTCACCAACATCATTTTGATGTCTCCATGCATACCCTTTGCTATATTAAGCATGATTTTGGATTTGACTTATTTTTTTTTCTTTATCTAACTTCTCTCTTAAGACTTACTATGATTTTAACTAGGATGCATGCCCCACTACTCACCAGTCAATATGTGGTTGGTTTGTTCAACTCGGCTCTTCTCCTATCTCCTAGAAAGCGAAGAACCAATTAACTATTACCCTTTCCACTCTTGAAGTAGAATACAGAAGCATGCGTCAATTAATTTCTGAGCTAGCTTGGTTAACCTGATTATTACATGAGTTGAATGTCCTAAGTGTCACTCCAGTTCCTATCAAATATGATAATCTTGCTACTGATTACATTGCTAAGAATCCTATTTTCCACGAACAAACCAAACATATTAAGTTCACTATCATTTCATTCAGAAAAAACTTCTTGATGACCTTATTTCAGTAACTCATGTTCTTACATCCCTCCAACTCAAGTTAGTAAGTTAGGTATAAAGGGTTGACACACCTATAAGGTGTTGAGCTTATGTTTGAATGAAATAGCTTGTGATATTATTTTTCCAAGTGGAGCTAAGAATCCCCATTCAAAATTCAAGTGAAGAATTCTATTTTAAACCCAAAAAATCTTACTTCTTTATTCGAAGAGTTCAAACCTTAGAGGGTGCTAGTGAGTATTTAATCTTAAAAGGTGTTTAGAAATAGTTCCTTGCTAACCCAAAGACTTTTCGATGTGATTGACAAGCAGCAGGGTATGGAACAGAGTTGAATTTTTTGCGATAGAAATTCTAACCATTTTTCTCATCTCTCTCTCTTCTATTTGATGGTAATCACCCTAAACCCACCACCTCCCTTACCTTGATCCAATTGTTTCCCATATGCATCAAAAGGGTATTTTAGGCATTAGATACAAAAAAAACTAACAAAGAAAGTTATGCTAGGATTGATGCACCATGGGATATAGTATCCGCACTCATGTGCTAGTAAATTTGGAAATGGAGGTCTAATTATAGTTTTAGGAACTCCTATAATAGGTACCCTGATGTTAGAAGATTTCTGAGAAACATGGCTCAAGAACACTGATATATGTGGGAAGGTGTAATTCTCAAATTGGTGTGAATATGGTTCAATTATGTTAGTCTTGAGCAGAAGATGATTCAGTGATGATGTGTTAGTTTTTAAAGTGCTCGAATGGGATGGAAACTTGATGGTGATGATTCGAATAAAAAAGGTTGGATTCTTTGATGATGGTTTAACAATGATGATGGTTTGAATGGAATGTACTAATTAGCATATGCGTTTGATGATGGAATGATGATGATGATTTTGTGGTTTTGAAAGGTAGGGTTTGGATGATGGTTAGAGTCGTGGTTTAGGGTTAGGGTTTGGTTCAAAAAGAATGAATAAGTTGCGTTTTGTTGGAATAGAAGGGTTAGGGTTTCGAATAGAGGGTTTAGGGCTTTAGTTTTGTATACCGATTTATGGCTTGGCTTTACTTCAAATTTGAATATGATTTTGGTGGTAGTTATGGCAGGAATATATGGATTAAGAAGAATAGAAAAGATATGGATTAATCTCTAATTTACACAGACGAAGAGATTAAAACTTTCAAGCTAAACTATTCACATAGATTTGATTTCATTGAATTGAACTCATATAGCATTCACTTGTATTCAACTTCAATGTTGATCTTCAACCTCATTCAATTCTTCATATGCTCATATTTGACATTCATGCAGATTATAACCTTTCTACCACTAGCTAAAAGTATAGTTCAAAGATTCCAAGCTAAAATATATTATGCTACCTTTATGCTAACTTTATTATCCAACTCTACTACTTCATTAATAAATTAGCTAAATTACTAATGATGCTCAAAAATTCTACCACTAAACTCCCCCATGCACGTGGTCACTCCCTCCTTGCATGCCATGCATATGCACGTAGACACTTAGTTGCTTTTTTGGTACATTTCTAACAACATAAACATCCGTTAGTCTTCAAATTTGTGGGAGACACTTTCCAAATGAAGAATAATTTGTTCCATAATTATGAAAGTCAATTCTTGAGTGTTTTCTCCTGCATCAAACAAAATGCAACTTGGGATGAATATCATCGAATGAAGGCTCTTCCAACACTAACTATGGTTCTTGTACAATAGATACCACTAAATGTTAGGGATATCAATCTCAATATTGATGGTTGCTCCAAAGGGGATTTGGGACTTGCCAGGATAGGGGGTATCATTTTTAATCATATAGGAGACTGACTTGGAGGCTATATAGTGAATTGTAGGAGTGTTAGCACCTTTCAAGCTAAAGTACATGAATAGTGGATTGGTTTAAAGATTATGCAGTGGATTGGTTTAAAGATTATGCAACAGAAAGGTTTCTAATAAATATGGGTAAAGACAAATTCAATATAGTTACTATAGCAGTTTGACATCATGATGTCATGAACATTCACTAGAAACCACTTCTTGAAGATTGCAGGCAAAATGTTTATCAGATTCCTAGACTTAAGCACCCATCACCGAGCTCTAGCTAAGCGCCGTATTAGAACCCCCGAAACAAATAGCTGTAGAAAAGTATATCGGTGTGTGGATTCTCTTACTAATTTTGATATGTCTTCCCCCTCAGAACTCATTAGCTTTGTGAACGCCCCCACTTGGCTGATGGGATGAGTTATCTACAATTGGCAAATGCGATGGGTGCACAATTTTAGCGATCAAATAATATATAACATAGGTATGTCCCTCCCTTTCTATCGCTTGTGTGTGTACATAACACAAAATAAGATGATGAAAAAATGATTGTAATGGCTAAGGAAATCTCCAAGGATCTTTCTTTTAGTCTTGAACATAAGCGCTATAGTTTTATACCCTTGAACTATTAGTTAAAAACCCAAAAAAATTGTTGAGGACAAGCACACGCTCACATAATGACAATTAAAGACCATATGGTAGATCCCCAATATAAAAAGGAACGAGATAAAGGTCCTAATTTTTGAATACAATCCATGTGAAAATTTCACCGATGGGTAACAGTGTAGCCCAAGGACTAATTTTCTGTCAAAAAATTTATGGCTAGGCTAGAGTTGTTGCACACTAACAGCACTGGAGGTTTAGTTACAGTGATCCCCACTGATGCTCACAGAAAATCTTTATTTATAAAGATGTTGCAATGGGAATTCTAGGAGAAAACAAAATTATGATCAATCAATTAATAAGAAACTAGTACAAAGTTGTTGTTTCTTAGTCACAAATATCATGATCATGGCCCATATCTAAAATATGTTAGTTATATTCTCCTCTACCCCGGTATGGAGCATAAAGACAACAAAGTTCAATAGTGAAGAAGAATAGAGTATTACCCTAACCGACATATTTTGTCCATTTGACATAAAAATGAGAAGGTGCCTTAAATTTTGACCATAACTCAGCCTCTATCTGGGCATAAAATGAACGGTCTTCAATACTAAAGTTCACCCGTTCCATTTCAATAAGCCTTGGTGGTAAAATAATGATGGGTTTGCCATTAATCAATGTCTCTAGACAAGAAACAACTTTAATGATTAAGAGTCAATCATAATAGGAATCACAAGAAAATACATCCATGTCATGATTTTAGGGAATTCAAATACCAGCTCATAACATCTCAAGGAAAATAGAAAATTATAAAATATGTAGAAATTTTCTAAACTATAAAATTAAACAAATGATAGGTCACACACACAAAAATATTATTCTCTCCATTTCACAAGATAAGATATATTAGACTTTTGATTTTATTTTATAATATCAGTCAATTTACGAAAAATATCAACAATTAAATACTTTGTTGTCAATTTTAATGTTATGTCATTCTCTTTCCAATTAAATGAGGAAGGGTATTGAATTAAATATAAGAGAGTATTAGTAAAAGTAACTATCTCAAATTTAATATTTCTTTGTATGCATGTAAAACCTAATATATTTTATATTATGAAATGAAGGGAGTATACAAATGAGAATTGCCACCAGACATATAGCTTTTACATTAATTATTTCAGCTACTATAAGCTTTAATATATTTTCCTTTTCAATTATTTAATGCAATCTCTACAAGGATTTCAAGGAGAAAAAAAATAAAAATAAACTATTCCATATGAATGGACATGCTTTGTTTGATGACTTAAGGTGTAATTATATTATGAGCTCAAATAATAATAATAATTATTATTATTTTAGTTTGTACAATAAATAAAAAAGTAATGGGTCAGTGAGCTGACAACCCAACAATAATGAATATGCCAAGTTCAAGCAGTGAACATTAACATAATAAATTTGCAGGTTGACTTTGAATCGAGGTATTTGTTAAGAATAACTTCCATTGACATGAAATCAAAGTCAACTAGACAAAACATTATAAGCTTCACATTACCACAATAATTCTCTACCATAAACTTCATATTAAGTTTTCCCAAATTACTCTTCTTCGTTGACAAATAGTTTAAACTCTTCACAAGCTTTTTCCTTCTAAAAATCGATTTCTTCTTTGAATACCTTCATTGGTAGATTACACATGGCCAAAGAAAACTAATTATCAACATAATATATATCATATAAAATTAAAGATAGGAAATATTTTCTAGAAAATAACTACTTAAGGAAGCAATAATGTAATATCTAAGAGATGTTTTTTTTTATCCTAAAGATCAAAAAGGTTTTTTTCCTTCTATAGCAAGACCACTAAAAGAAGTCAACACAAAATCCCAAAATTTATGAGAGAATAAGATGAGAAAAGTGTTAACAACATATTGTTTCCAATACATTCCAATAAATCTATATGGTCATATGACATTAGGTACCCAAAAAATAATCGAAAATGTCTTGAATTTTCTATTATCAATTCTAATTTGGGTAACCTAGGCCTAATGTTAATTCCACATATATTATTTACTCTATGTAAACTATTTAGTATACTCAAAATATTTAAGGAGAAAGTGACAAAAGTGAATATGCATATTGCCCTAATATTATAAGCTATGGTTGTAACAATCAAGCCGATGTACCTACCAATGACTTAAAGCAGTTACATATAAGTAGAATAATATTGTGGTAGAAATGATATTATTTGTTTGATTAAATTATATATAATAAATTACTTAATGTGATCCCATTTTCTAATGCCAAAATCAACTTTAAGATATGGAATCATATATATACAAAAAAGAAAAAGAAAAAGCTTTTTCTTCTCAACCTTCTTTCATTATCCCAACAGCATTTCCCCTCTCTTTTATGGACTTATCTCCTCCATTTGTACACCCACTCAACCAAAATCTACTCTTCAACTTTCACACCCTATACTTCCCCTTTTCCTCCTTTTCCCTATTGAGCCAACACCAAAATGGATTGTCACACTAAAGTTTATGAATAAAGATGTGTATTGATCTCTTTGTGATGTTTCCTTCATCATCTTACTCCTACATCTCCTTATCTACTCTCTACATTGATCAAATTCTCCAATTATAAACTCGGCGTTGAAGAAATTGTCATAAATGTGGTGGTTACTTGGGTGTTGTGGGAGCATGGAGATTGCACGGACAAGGAGAAAAGAAACCATAAATGTATGGGGAGAGATAGAGAACACGGATCGAAGCATACAAAGCTATAGAATTGACCCTCTACCACCGACGATCAATCATCATGAACGAACTATAAACAACATTTCTAATGTTGGAGCATCCATCATAAATAGGCATAATTTACTTAGTAATTTTTCCAAATATCATTCTAATTTGGAAAAAATTAATGAATTAAATTATAAGCAACTTAGCCATGCAAAAGCTATATTCAAGCCATCACATTTTGACAAATCTCAGGTGGCTTAAAAAATGACTCTTTAGAGTGAACATGGCTCAGTTTCTGGCTCTAACAGCATCAAGGGAGACTAACCGACTTGTTGTAATTGTACTTAAGGTTTGTAGGCAGAAAAGCTACTCTTTTCTTTTTAATAATTTTTAGCCCCTATCTTTTAGGTTATGCTTTATTCCTAAATTAGCTGTAGTTTCTTACTTGTAAAATACCACAAAAAATGGAAACGACAAAAAGCTTGGGTTGACATTCAGGTTTGGAAAAAAAAAACATGGTTGACTTTAGCTAGAATTAAACTAGTAAATGTTAATCTCTTTTGACAGCTAGAATAGTTTGATTGGTTACCAAATTATTCCTTTTTATTTTTGCTGAGTTGTAATGTAACACCCACTTATAAGTGGTAGGCTCACACTTGAATGAAAGGCATATTTGATTACCCATTTTTCTCTCTAAAGAACCTAAGAAACCCCTACAATACTTAGGTATAGAGTTTGACTTATCTTCTAAAAAAATATAACTCTTCTTTATTCCAAGTGTTTAAACATTGGATGGTCATAGTAAGTATTTGATTTTGAGAGGTGCTCATAGATTAAATAAGTTCCCTTTCCTCATCTCTTTTTTTGTTTTTCTCCCCTAACTCCACTACAATCTATAGTCTGATCCAATTGTTTCTCATATGCATCAATTTCTAATTGAGGCTAATAGGGATTAGAATATGCAAAATAAGCATACATCATGTAAATCTAAAGTGCAACCAAAAGGATCATATTCTTCACAAAGGATGTATCATTGAATCTAGGTCCATGCTCTTTGCACTAAGACTACAACTATGTAACATGAGACACTCAAGAGATATAGTATTTTATCCGAAAAAGAACTTATCCCTAACTTAGAAGGCATAATAAGTTGAAGGAGCAAGTGGTAGAAGAGGCACAATGTATGTTCAAAATCAACCCATTTGGTTTGGTTCATTTCCGACCGATTTCACCTTTTTTGAAAAATTTGCCAATTCTTACTGATTTGTTGTTTTATCTAGTTTAATATATTAACCAAACTAGCCATATGTGTCTAGTCCAATTTTTCAAATATGCTTTAAATATATTAACACAAGGAAAAAGTGATGACATAAAAGTTTATCTAAATATATGCAAGACTATCTATTGCTCAATCCATTAGGTTAATCTTTTTAAGATAATGCAACAAACAAGGTCATGTTTTATAAAATACACCTAATAACTAAGTTTAATGAAAATTACACGTTTGTCCAATGACGCCAATCATGAAGCTATACCTGTTTGCTACATCATCACTAAACTTAGAAAATGCACCTAATAATCTGGTGTAATTTTCCTTAAACTGTTATTAGGTTAACTTTCAAAAACGCAAGGTTATTTGTTATATCACTTTTAGATTTCTTGCTGCATTAAATACAGAGGGGGGAAGAGATTAAACTCAATCAAGTCATTGAATTGGTATCAAAGCATATCAAAAATTGTTTCAGGTCCACACCATTCCCAAATGGAGATTTGATTATAGTAAAATTTTCGAACAACATCATCCTATACTCTATTGTAAAATCTCTCCCATGCGTCCCACATCATCTTTAATATCACCTAATATCATCCTTGTAAGCAATCGATATCATACTACTAATTTGACCTTTTGTTTATTCTAACATTTCATTTAAATGGCTAGGAGCCATGAAAATTGAGAAGCAAAAGCATTCATACTGAGCACAATATAATTGCACTACTATTGTAGAAGTCGCAACATAATTGCGACGAAGGATATGATAAAAGAATCAATTCGGAAGCAAAATAAACAGTAACTTCCAAGTTGATAGATTAACAAACAATCATAATTTAACCATCTATTATCTTGGAAACTGCCCACAAACTAGAAGCAATGGACAAAACTCCACCCACCCACGATGAAAGAGAAAAAGTTAAGGTAAAAGTCAAAACTAAATTTTTACTTTCTAAAAACATTTTTTTATACAAAGAATTACTCCAACCTTATATAGGTGTAATCTTCTGTATCAAAAGAAAAATTATTTGGGAAAGATTAAAATCTAATTTTTACATTTTGCCTAACATTTTATCCTTCATCATCTATATAGTAATTGTTCAATGAAGATTATAATTGAAATATCATAGCCAATATATATATATAAAGGTGTACAAATTGTTAAATATACTTCTATTTCTCTTTGGATACGAAGAGAGTACTTGTAACACCCCAAATTTTTATATCCTAAAATTTGAATGTTTAACCTTGTTATTTGAAAAAAAAAATTAATATTTAAATTATTGATTTAATTATTTTTGTAAACCTTTAACTTAAAAAAAATGATAAACTATTTAATAAATTCATATACTTATTTGTATCATTTTATCTTATTCTTTTTATTTAAATGAGCCCTAAGCACATAAGTTTACCAAAATGATTTTCTTAAATTAATATCCTAAAT
This sequence comes from Tamarix chinensis, assembly GCA_030549775.1. Classification (NCBI taxonomy): domain Eukaryota; kingdom Viridiplantae; phylum Streptophyta; class Magnoliopsida; order Caryophyllales; family Tamaricaceae; genus Tamarix; species Tamarix chinensis. The sequence goes on along the minus strand of CM060177.1, from coordinate 48,723,706 downwards.
TTTGGATAAATTAATATAATATTTTTCTAATAGCCTAATTTTAATATAATTTCTAATCCTAACCCTAAATATATTTTCCTTTTCTTTTTCTTCTTTTCCTTTTCCCTTTTTTTATTTTTCTTCCTTTTCTCTCTTTTCCCTTTTCTTTTCTTCTTCCTTCTTCCTTCTTCCCTCGGGCCATTCCGAACCATCCCCCCTTCTTCTTTTCTTTTTCCTTCAAGATATCACAGACCTTCTTCCCCTCTTTCTTTTCTTTTTCCCCCAATATGGCCCAACTTCTCTCCTCCTCATTCTTTCCTTCTCTCTCGCGCAGCTCAACCCCTCTCCTTTCTTCTTTCCTTGCGTAGCCTAGCTTCCCCCTCTCATTCCCCCTAAGCGCCTGGCCAAACACACCCAGAGCCAAAAACGTAGAGGTGTCACGCCGCATCCAACATTGAAGAGGTACTCCCTGTGCCTAGTCTATGTCAGGTGTAAGGCAAAAGTAACCTTATACCTAGGAATCAGGTGTGGGAAGCACGTGATTTCACCATGATACAAGATACAAAATAGAGAGAAGTGAATGAGTAGTAAAAACAGAAGACTAAGTGTCTACAGAGAGTTAGAAATATTCAGATGACCATACCCCTTATCAATTTGCTTAGTGCTCACCCAAGGCAAGCACATCAAGCTAATAATCATCAATCACCTACAAAATAGGGTATATATGCTAGTGGGAATTAACAACACCCATGAAAAGGATGATTGATATGCTACATATTAAGTAAGGTAGCAATATAATAGAAACTGAAAAAATATATCATTACATACATTCACAGGGAAAAGTAGTATATATGCACGATACAAAAATCAACACAAGTTAATTACTGGTCCGGATTCATATTATTTGAATATGATATAATCTAGTATTTTATATACATTGAGTTCAGGGAACCCACTATTCTTAAACTGGTGGAACAGTCTAAAACACCTCCTAGGACAAAACACTCCTAGCCACTATTATTAAGCTGATGGAACGGACTCTACACCTCCTAGAGTAAAATGCTCTTGGCTACTATTCTTAAAACGGTGGAATGTTTTGAAGCACCTCACATGGCATAACACACTTGGCTACTATTATTAAGCAGTTGGAACAGACTCCTACGCCTCAGCATTAACTCACATAATCTTTCACTATAAGTAATTAGTGTCTTAATCATTAGTTACTTATCTCAGACTCATATTATCTTTCACATTGAGATTAGGCCCCACTATTATTAGACTAGTGGAACGGTCTGATGCACCTCCCAGGATAAAACGCACCTGGTAACTATTATTAAGTCGGTGGAACAAACTCATAAAACACCTAGGCCCCGCTCCTGTGATCTTTCACTTTAAATGATTAATGTCTTATTCATAATTGGTTTATGAGTGAGAAACATAATTAATGCAAGTGAGACATCAATATACATATAACAAGACTATTCTCAAAAATTAAGATGCTCATTTTCCTCAAAAACCCTAAATTCACAATTTAAGCATAACTCTTCCTATATTGATCATTTTTCCACCATATTTAGTATATGTTACTCAAATAATAGTATCATTAATATACCCAAATTTTTTGGTATTACTCCCATGTATTACACATGCAATAATAATCCTATCTCAAAAGTTACTATTCATATGGCTCTCAAAACCCTAATTTCACAAGTAAGTCATAATTTCTCCCATAAGGCTCATATAACTACCAAACTAAATATACATCCTTAAAATACACATATTAACAATATAACCAAAATGTGTGGCCTAAATCTAACATTTTACACATGTGATAATAACATTACAATTTTAAGGCTACTATTCCCAAAATTAGGTCATTTTCTCATTTGAATAACTTATGACATTCCTAATCACTCCTAAAAACTTCATATAATATTATTAGCATATTTTATTCTAGATTGACTCAATACTCCTTTCTTGTGGTCTGTAGAAACACTTATCTATATTTCATTTAGAACCACACACTGATTTACTTTCTCATATATGTTTAGGGCTGAGACCTAATAGCTATAGCTTTTGTGTGTTTTCCAAATTACTAAACCACCTTCTAACATATTAAAAAAAATTCACATTAACCCATATTGACAAAAATGCCCTTAAAAATAGTCAATTGCACCCATATTGACAAAAATGCCCTTAAAAATAGTCAATTGCCCTTATTTTATAAAAATCCCATATCCTCAATATCCCTTTTTTCAAATCCTCCTTTTATCAAAAAACATATTATATATAATTATTTCCCACTTGTAATAATTTATTATGCCCATACTACTCTCTCACAATTTATACTTATCCACAAAAATACATCCTAGCGTAATATCATCGTATCAGCATACCTTTTAATATTCTTACTTCCTTTTTATCATACAATTCATATTAATATATAATATCATCATCAGCATGCATTTTAATAATATATTAATATAATCATACAAGTATTTAACACAAAACCCAAAACATCAACTAGTATCCTTACTATATAATCAACAATATAATTAACTATGTAATCAAAGGCTTCGGTCTCTAAGCACGCTTATCCTAATCTACTTCTTTTGAAACTTCTGGAATATTACCTAAGAATAATTAACAAAATGTAATTAGAATCAATAATATAATTAATGAAGTTTTAAGATAATGGAAGAGAAAAGAATAGGGAAAATCAAACCAGGGTTCGAAGAAGGTGTCGACCAAAAATTGTGTAACAACGGGGGGATCAGTTGGGGTTGTCGAGCAAGGGTGGGCTAGCAACAACACAACTTTCCATTGGGAGGGAGGTTGCAGCAGTAAGGGAGGCCTAAAGGAGGGGTGAGCTACAGTGGAAAATGGTGTAGCACAAGGGTGAGTTTCAATTGTTATGGCTAAAGGTGGGTGTGTTGGGCTTTGATGGATATTGTTGTAGGTTGGGGAGGGGTTGCAGCAGGTCTTGTTGTAGCTATGGGGGTAGGAATAGCAGATCTTGCTGCAGCAAAGGTAGAGAATAAAAGAAAGAAAATGGTGTTGTAGTTGTTACAGTAGGTGGTGGGTGTTTTAGTGGATTTTGCCAAAGGGTAGGGGAGGTTTTGGAGAGTTTTGTTGCAGCTAGGGGGTGGAATGGTGAGTTTTGATACAAAAAGGGGGAGGTGCAACAAAGGCTTTTGGTGCTTAGGGTTGTGGTGTGGAAAATGTTTGCCAGTGGAGGTATATATGGTTCGATTGGGCTCGCCAATGGGGGTGATTTTTGGGCTATTTGGGGGGTTAATTTTTGACACAAAATGAAGGGGTGCAGGGGTTAAAAAGAGGATGGTGTGTAGGAAAGGAGGAGCAAAATAAGGAGAGTAAAGTAAGGGGGAGGGTTATGGTATAAGGGCGGCACAAGGGTGGTGTGTTGGGGTAAAGGGAGAGTAGGGTGAGGTAAGAAAATAGAATAGGGTAGTGGTAATTTATTTAGGTACAAAACTGGTAAAGTATCTAGGTAAAAATTATCCAGTTACCAGAATAGGTTTATTTAATGAAATGGATACCTGTTATGAACCAAACCTAGGTTTAAATTTTAATACACACCCTTTAGCATATTTTAGCCTAATTAAATTTTATAATTAATAGTCCATAATAATATTACACGTGTTAATAATATTTTTAGTACAAACACTCTATAATAATTAATATAACTAATACACATAATTATTAAGGTTTTATAAAAATGGGGTATTACACCTCTGGCCTTCCTTCCCCCACATGCCCCTTTCCTACCATTTTCGTCCCCTACCAACCCTACCCTACCTTAGCCTGCCACCTACCCTACATGCCAAACCCCATATCCTCCTCCTCCTCTTCCTCTTCTTATCTTCTTCCCATCCTCCCTTCTCCCTCAAGTTCTACTCTCTCCCCTAACCTTCTCTTATCCTTTCTTCCTTCTTCTCCCTCGCCTTCATTTTTCCTCATCAACTCATCTGCAGCCACCTCCAGCACTTCCACCACCAACCTAGCCTCCGCTGTTAGCCACCAACCTATCTCTTTCCTTCCCTCCTTCCTCCTCCTCCTCTACCTCCCTGGCTCTCCTTCTTTCTCCCCAATGATAGTTCTTGCTGATTTTTCCCCACCTCCATCCATTTTCCCTACACAAGCCCCTCCTTCAACACAGTTGTTGCTAGCTCCTCCAACATACATCCTCCTATATGACCCCAAGCAACCAACGCCCAGCCTCTCCTATAGCCCTACCTCCTTTTTCTTCTCTACCCTTCGACACCCCCTCCCTTTCCTCCACCACCACAGCTCCTCCCAGCTGCCTGCCGCCAGCCACCCCCTCATACACCATCATTTGTAGCCACCCAACACCACATGCACCTACCCTTGTCCCCTTCCTCTTCTTCTTCTTTTTCTTTCCCTTCTCTGCACCTTTCTCCCTACAGCTTGTGCCGCTGCCGCCTTTAGGCACATACACCACACACTCCAACCACCATCCATCTCCTCCTTCACCATCTACACCCAACAACCAAAACCACCACCTCTAACTATCACCCACAACCCTTAACTAAGCCACCATTTTCCCCCTTCCATTTCTTTTATTCTATATGGCTCACGCTGCACATGCATCATGAGTTATGCTATGTAATTTTTATATACTTTGGATAATATTTAAGGTATAAGGGTAGTTTGATAATTTTATATTTAATAAATATTTTAAATAAAAATTATTATTTTATTTATCTAATATGAATATGATATTTGTAATATTACTTTTAGGTATAAATTTTTATCAAACAGAGCCAAAGCATTTTTAGTTGGTTATTGGTAAAGTTTGTTTTGCTAAAAATAAAGTAACATGTATACCCCACTAAAATGTTTTTATTATTGCATTTTAGCATACTAGGGTTTTTGACATGTGATTTGTGTAGATATAATGTATAACAAATAATCATGTGATTATTAATGTTATCTTGAAAAATGGAAAAAGTATGTATGTTATCTTATGTAAGATGTTTGTGTGTAAAAGGGTGATTGATAAAGGGTCTAATGTTGGAAAGTGATGGTGTATATTATGTGTATATAAAATGTTAGATTAAGCATATATGGACACTTGCAGTAAAAATATTACTATTACAAGCTTGAGGGATTTGGTTATTTAGATACATCATGATATTTAACCCCAACCGGGTTGCCTAATGTGTTATAAATATTGCTAGGAATGGAGATAGGAGTTTTGTGTGTCATAAACACATAATTTAGCATATATATCAATATTTTATGGTCTAGGGGTATTTTAGTAATCTTTAATGTATGGTGGTGATCATTCTAATAAATATGCATGCTAAGTGTTATGTGATCTTGTTAATGATAATACGAGTTTGTGATATTAGTAACACATGTTTGGGTATGAATATTAATATTATATGACCTAGGGATATTTTGGTAATTTTAAATGTACAATGGTGGTTATCCTAATAAATGTACATGATAAGTAATAATGGGTGCGAAGTATGAGAATAGGGGTTTGTTGCATTAGTAACACATGTTTGGGCATGAATATTAATATTATATAACCTAGGGTCATTTTGGTAATTTGAATGTGCAATGGTGGTTATCCTAATAAATATGCATGATAAGTAATAATTGGCACTAAGTATGAAAATAGGGGTTTGTGGTATTAGTAACACATATTTAGGCATGAATATTAAAATTATATGACCTAGGGCATTTTGGTAATTTTACATGTACTAGGGGGATTAATCAAATAAGCATGCATGATAAGTATTAATTGATGATAAATATGGGAATAGGGGTTATTGCCTTAGTATCACTTATTTTAACATGACAATCAATAGTACATGGTCTAGGGGCATTTTGGTAATTTTACATGTACTAGGGTGATTAACCTAATAATCATGCGTGATAAGTACTAATGAATATTAAATATGATAATGCAGGTTTATTGTCTTAGTCTCACATGTCTTAGCATGATTATAAATATTATAGGGTCTTAGGGTATTTTGGTAATTTAGAATATACCGTGATGATTGTGCTAATGAATATACATGATATGTGATGTTCTTTATCAAACATGTGTATAGGGATCTTGCTCTATTAGATATGTATGTTTTAGCATAATTACAACTATTGTATGGTTAGGGATATTTTTGGTAAATTAGGGTATGCTATGATGTTATTCTCATAAACATACAGAAAGTACATTAATTGTTGATTAAGCATGAGAATGTGTGTTTAGTTATTCTAGAAGCGCATGTTAGGGTTTATGTGAAAAATGGTCATCTAGTGTGTTGGGTGACTTAACTTTATTATCAATAGTTTATATATGGTGTGATATCATTTTTATGGCAAGTTGATATAATAGAATAAAATTTGTGATGGGAATAGATGGTAAAGAGGTAGTCTTAGCCTTAGAGCTATTTTCATTATTTTGACCTAAAGTTTCTAAGTATAAGTATTTGAGCCTAGGATGGCCTTCATGGACTAATTATGATAACATTGACAATGATCTTGATTCTAGTTACCTTATAATGTTGGAAACAAATAAAAATAATTAAGTATGATGGATTGATTATATGTAATTAATATGTGCTTTTCGTGGTCATCCTCTTAAAATATTAATACTTAAAATGAAAGACATCGATATTGGGAATGGTGGCTCTTTAAGAGTCGCTACTCTAAATACATTGTTTATCCCATAATTATTATAGATTTTATGGGTGTGCCTTAGTGCCCCAGCTAAGCCCTACATATTACTCTATTTAACTCTATGAACTTAAGTAAGGGATATGCATTCTTATAGATTAGGTGTTTTTATCGGTAGGGTACTATGTACCTTCGTGTACCCATGCGACCAGGGTATATTTGCATTCCTAGGTTGATAGTCAGTAAAATACTGTCACACCCCCAAAATTTATTACTAAAAAATTTAGTTTGTAAATTTTAAGCAGAAGTACATACAGTAAATTTTAGGGATGCTACCACCTCACTTAGTACCAGACCAGTTTCCCTCTACCATTCCAATACCAAGTGCTAAGGTTGAAAACATGTTTTACACAAATCCAAGATTACAAACTTAAAACATAATAGTGTGTTAATTAAATTACAAGAATAAAATCCACTATTAGTGGTTATAGAATAATATCCTTAAAACAAGAAGCATAGGAGTTTTAAGGAAAAATACTAAAATCTTCCTAGATAGTCCTATGCTCTTTAGCTAGAAAATAAAGCCTGGATAACACATGTGGGATAACCTCCAAAAGACACTGACTATTGAATAGGCAGGGGGACACGAAAGAAACCCTTTAGCACTATGGTACTAAGTAAACTTTTATAGAGAACTAAAAGGTAGGTACCGCATGCAACACATATATCCTCACATGAACAATAAATTACACATACACATAGAACGAGATACAATAATTATTACAATGGACATGTACTTCTATATCATTATGTCAAAAGGTTCATTCACTTAGAATTAATAGCACTTACCAAGAGAGAATCCAAGCAAAGCTCTTTTTAGTATAATTAAATAGCCAACATCATAATCAACCGTTGCACACCACAACTCAACTACAGGCAAGCACTAAGGCCACTACTCTATCAAATCAACAGATCATAACGATATAATAAATATTATTGGGAATTAATCCATTAATTAGATATTAATCATAATCATAATAATCTCCTAAATTATATCCACATAGGTCTGGGGACCCTACTATTATAACCAGTGAACCGAGCACAAAATATATAACCCTAGGGTAAAATGTACCTGGCTACTATTATAACTAGTAGACCGATAAATATATACAACCCCAAGAAAAAACACACCTGGCCATTATTATAATCGATTGATAGGTAAACATATATAACCCCAAGAAAAATGCACTTGGCCACTATTATAACTGGTAGACCGATACAAATGATATAACCCACATGGTCCCGACCTACGTGGTGTTCCACTATAAGTGATTAGTGTCTTTTTATTTAATTAGCACAACAATTCCGTTTTATTAACTTAAGGGGGTAGACAACAAACCTGAACACACAAAGGTACATTGGTCATATTGGTGCGTACAAGAAGCATAGTATCCTACTAACTATCAACCTAGGGACACAAATATACTCTAATCGTACTGGTGCACGAAGACATATAGTACCCTACCAAAAAAGACACCTAATACATACTTAACCCCTAAGTAGGTTCATAGAACTAAATAGAGTAAGATGTAAGGTCTATCTAGGGAACTAAGGCACACCAACAAAATCCAGAATAATCATAGTTTTAAACCATGTCTTTAGGGTAGCGACCCCTAAAGAGCCACCATTTCCAATCTTGAGATCTTTCTATTTAAGTATTAGTGTCTTAATTAAGGTGACCACGAGAAACACATTAATTACATGCTTATTCATTTTTATTTTTTTCCATTATTATGAAGTAATCAATATCAGGGTTATATCAATGTTAACTTATATAGTCCACTATGGCCATCCTAGGTTCTAATACTCATACTTAGGCGCCTTAGGTCAAAATGACCCAAAATAACCCTAAGGCTAAGGTTTCCTCTTATCATCCACTTCCATCACATAATTCATTCCTATTTATCAACATGCCATAATAAGTTAACATATCATGACTATACTATTGATTATGAAGTTAAGGTATTCTACACATTAAATGATCATTTTACACATAAACCCTAACAAGAGCTTCTAGAACAATTGGAACACATTCTCATGAATAATTATCAATTAAGGCACCTCTTGCATGTTTATGAAACTAACAACATAACACATCCTAATTTACCCATTTAACCCTAGGCCATGTAGACTCATTATGATACACTTCGATTCATTGAAATACCCTTAGCCTTAAAATATACATGATTATCCATAAACAGATGATACTAAGTCCATAAACCCCTATTCTCTTATTTAACATCACTTATTACGTATTATGAAGGTTCATTAGACTATATTGCATACAAAATTACCAAATTACCCCTTCTTACTTACAAAATTACTAAAATGTCCTTCTTACTTACAATTTACTAAAATGTCCTTCTTACTTGTAAAATTACCAAAATACACTTTTTAATATCCTTCTTATTTATATAATTACCAAAATGCCCTTCCTACTTTCCAAAATTACTAAAATGCCCTTAGGTCATTTAATGTTAATAATCATACCCCATATACATTATTAATACTACAAAACCCTTATTATTATTATTAACATTAATTATTACCTATCATACACATTATTTAAGAAACCTCAACTTTACATGAAAAATTACTAAAATACCCCTATCACATAAAATATTAATATCCATGACCCATATGCATCATTTCACACCATAAAAGCCTTATTATTATTATTATTATTATTATTATTATTATTATTATTATTATTAGTATTAGTATTATTATTATTATTCTTAACACCCATTATCATCTATTATGCACATTTATTTAGGTCACTCCCATCAAATATGTAAAATTAATAAAATGCCTCTAGAACATAAAATAGCATTTTTTTTATGATGGAACAAGTATTTTTTTAATACTACAAACTCCTATCTTCCTTTTCCACATCCCACAATAGTTAGCATGCATTTTCATTAAGATAATCAACACCATATATGATCATTACCAAATTACCTCTAGGCCACAAAATATGGATATTTCTACCAGAACTTATATTTATACTCCACTAAACTTCCATATCCATTTTTTTAGCATCAAATAACACATTAAGCATCTCATTTAAGTTTAAGCATTATGATACGTCCAAATGACCAAATTACCACTAGGGCTCATAATAGCATTATTTCTACCACTAATGTCCATATTCACTTAGCATGACATGTATATGCACATAATACTTACCACTAATGTCTCTCCTTTTCTTGGTCATCCTTTTTCACACAGTACACCATATATAAGATAACATAAAAATTATGGGATTTATAAGAACACCTCATTTTCATATAAAACATATACCAAAACCCTAATGTGCTAACATATATAAATCCATACATTTTAGTAGGGTATATAAGTTGCCTTATTCCAAGAAACAACCTAAATTTACTAGTATCTTGGTTTAAAAGTGTAAGCTTTTATTAGTAAAAATTATATCTAAATAATGTCACAACTAACATATTATTAGTAGATAATTAAAAGAATGATTTTATCAAAAAGGCTTATTAAATACCATTATTACTAAACCATATTATACCTCAAAGTTAGTTAAGTAGCTTCAAAATTATGTAGCACCACTCACACTTTATGGGCAACGTGAGTTTGCATGGCACAAAGAATGGGTGAGGGGAAAGGGTGGAAGGTGGTTGAAAGGTGGGAAGGGTCTCGAACAATGTGGTTAAGGGGATGATGGGAGGAGTTGGGATCGTTTGTTGGGTGTAGGAGTGAGGCAAGGTGTAAGTGGTGGCTGGGGGCCAAAGCTTGGTGGCTCAGGGGCAATGGAGTCGGGGATGGTGATTATGATAAGGAGGAGGAAGAAAGGAAAAGAAGGAGGAGAAAAGGAGGGGCCACAGGGAGAGTTTAGGTAAGGTGAGATAGGGAGGTGTTGGGGGTCATGTCAAGTGGTCTAGGGGTGGCTTCAGCGATGGTGGAAGAGGGGAGACATGTGGCACAAGGTGACGTGCAGGCAGGTGGTTGAGAGGAGGGGAAAAAAGGAAAGAGAGGGGGAGTTGGAGGGTGGCATGCGTGGTTGGTTAGGGTGGTGCAGGGAGGAAGTAGGTATGAGAGCTGGTGTGGTGGTTGGTTGGGCGGTAGAGACAGCGGTTACATGGGTGCAACAAAAATAGGGGAGAAAGTGAGTGAGAAAGAAAGGGATGATCAAGGAGGGAGAGAAGGGGCTCTGGGGAGAGAAATAAGGTAGAAGAAAACAAGAGAAGGGGCTTGAGGGAGAGAAATAGGGTAGAAGAGAAGAAGAGAAGGGGAAGAAAAAGAAGAGGAGAAGAGAGGGGGTTAGATGGGTGCAAGCTTCCATAGTAGGGGTGTGCAAAGGAGATGAAGAAGGTGTAAAATAAGGGGCATGTGAGGGAGGTTGCAGGGGTGTGCATGGCCGAAAATGGAAGGAAAAGGGGGCTAATGGGTTGACATCATAGGGAAGAAGTAGGAAGAAAGGGAAGAAGAAGGAGGTCGGGTGGGGAGGAGAAGGAACGGGCAGACCAGCTCACGGAAGGAAGGAAAGAAAAAGAAAGGGGGAAAGTTAGGTTGACCCAACAAAGGAGAAAGGAGAGGGAGGTGAGGCATGGGCTAGGCCGGTAGGGAAGAGAAGAAAGAAAACAGAAAAAAGGTCGGCTGGCCTAAAGAATAAGTAAAGAAAGAAAGAAAAGGGAAAAGGAAGGAAAAGGGAAGAAGAAAAAGGGAAAGGAAAAAGGAAAAAAGAAAAAAAAATTATTTTTAAAGTTAGGATTAAAATTTAAGCTAATGAAAATAAATCATTTATTAAATTAATTTATCAAAATTTAAGGTATTAATTTAAGAGGATAATTTTGGTAAAATTATGGGTTTGAAAATTTAATTAAATAAAAAGAGTATGATAAAATAATAAAATATTTATTTTAATTTATTAAATAGTCCTATCTATTTTTATAAATCAAAGGTCCAGAAAAATAATTAAATTAATAATTTAAGATTAAATTATTCCAAATAAGGGGTTAAATATTAAATTTTAGATTTTAAAATTTTGAGATATTATAGATATTGTGTTGCCATTATGCACTAGTCTTACTGGGGTACCTTAGTGTCTCCGGGTTTGTTAATCTCCCTTCAAGTAAATAAAAATGGAATTGTTTGATAATTGAATGAAAATGATTATTAGGATGATTCCATAGCAATCTTTGTGCCTATTTGTGAGTTTGTAGTAGCCTTTGTACCTACTTGTGAGTTGATAGCAGCTTTTGTGCCTACCTGTAAGTTGGTAGTAGCATTTAAGCCTACCTGTATTTTGGTAGCAGCCTTTGGGACTACTTGTGATTCGGTAGTAGCCTTTGTACCTACTTGTGATGATGTGTGTATTGGATTGTATTGATGAACCTACTTGTGAATTGAGAAATTATGGGCCGATTAAGAGAGTTGTGTATATTGTTGATAATGATGTGGGTTTTTTATTATACTACAAAGAGCATCGCTTTGATGTTCCATTTGTGCATTTCAGTTATTTCCAAATGACTGATTGTTGGTAGCATATGATCTTCAAGCATTTGGTTATATGAATGATTATCACATTTCGATTACTTTATGCATAATTCATTGCTCATATGATTGATGTGGTGCATTAGGTGTGTTGCATGCAGGCCTCATATATTAGTCTTGTATAATGGGTTACTTAGTACCATTATACTGAAGGGTTCATTTCTTGGGTCTCTACTTATTCAATATAATAACCTTTACAGGTTAGCTCACAAGCTCTATTCGAGGATTATTCATCGAGTTAAGAGCGATAGGTTATCCGAAATTCTAACCGATGACTTGAACCGAAAGTTTTTGTAATTTTCTATAATCTTTTATATTTCCTTTCCACTGACTTTATTTTGTAACTATAGTAAGTGGGTTTTATTTGAAATTTGAATTAACCTCCCTGACCATTATGCTACTTTGATATATCAATATATTCTTGAATGTAAGTAATGTAACGTCTTAGTCTTAGCACTTGGTATTGGAATGGTAGAGGAAATCAGTATGGTACTAAGTGTGGTGGTAGCACTATGATATTTACTATTTTATCTTTGGCTTTTAACTTTTAAAAAATAAAATCTTTTAGTAGTAAATTTTGAGGGTGTTATAGTAATCCTTATCTCTATATTGTTTTCAATTATTTAAAAATCATCAAGATTGAAAAAAGGGGTAAATTAACATTAAATACAATGTTGGTGTCATTACTTTTAAAGTAGCTCTTGTTATTTTCCCTCATGATTAATCAATTTCTTCGTTGGAAAATGAGTCATGTAAAAACCTTCAACAAATAAGGACATGTGGTTAAAGTAAAAAATATATAATGCCTTATAAATTAAAACCATTCAAACATATTGAGAAAACTCAAAAATACATGCAAAAAAATGTCATAGAGTATTTAAATCTGAATGATACCCTAATACCCTCTATGCACCAAAAAAAAGTCATTTTATGACTACATTTAATTATAAAACGGAAGTTATTTCGGAAAAATCAATACCTAACTTTCCATTTTACCTTTACTTTTTCTCTTTCATTTTTCTATATATCAATTGTTATGTTACTTTTCAATGAAATATTTAAATGTAATATCATGTTTAATTTTATTAGTTCCTTGAAAACTATATAAATTGCTAAAATGAGTTTCTTTTTAGATCAAAGGAAATAATATATTATAGTGAAAATGGACTAAACAAATTTAATCTTAGGCAAAATATAAAAACAAGCTTGAGTTTTTGAAAATTCACTAGAACTTATGACTTCCTGCATCACATAACCTTTACTCATTATGTAACTATTTGTGGATGGTATTCACTAATAGATATGCATGAGGATTACAAGTTGGGTCAAATAAGGATTGGCAGTGATTTGGGTAATAATCAAGAAAATATGGGAGAAAAGAGTGATAATATGATCAATAGGTACCTTTGATGATCATATACTTACAATCACCAATTAAGGTATTCAACTCTTAATATAAAGAAACTAATAATTTTAAGGAAAAATCAATCAAAGTCTCCCCTTGACTAGTTGACTTCGAAGGTATCAATCTTTCAAAATGAGAGAAAATATGAATCTTCCTATTCAAGTAATTTCTAACACTTAGTACTCATTTGGTTAGAGGTAATAGAGATGAAAAAATTACCCCCATATTTTATATAATTTAATTAAAATTAAATATTCTTATTCTAATAAATATCCATTTTAGATTTTAATTTGATCTAAAATGGGTAATTTATTAAAAGCATATTTATTATTATTAAATACTTGATATAAAAGACATAAAATAAGAATGAATTTTTTCCACTCCTACTACTCCCATACCAAACAAGCTCTTATAGAAAGTGTTAGACCCTTCGGCTACAGCTCAATAAAAAGAAATAAAATGAACTTTTTTAGGGTCAAACTAAGGGTTCTCTAAGAGACTAACTTTCCTAGTTTAAATCTAATCGAGAATGTTGATGAGGCACTGACTTTCAATCCTGTCAAACTTGAATAATTTTTCCCTTCACATACTTTACAAGCTAACTTAATTAATCCTACAAATTAATAAGCTATCTAGTAGGCAATTATGACTATTTGAAAAAGCAAAAAGTCACTTTAATATCCTTTAATAGGGACAATTTTGGGAAAACTAGCAAAACTAAAAAAATGCCATAAAGGTTTATTAAACTTTCAAAAAGATTATTGTTGCGCAGTTCTTATTGTCTCCTCTCTTGCTAATCTACCTTGCCGACCTGTCATTTGGTGTGCTACATGTCTATCCAAAAATAATAGACTCGGGATGCCCTGTTATTAGCTAATTGCAAGCTACCTAATCTATTAAAAGGTGGTGGCTTGGTGCTAGATAGTTCATGAACTTCATGGTTGTAATAATTTAGTTCATTAAACTAGTCTAAATTAGAAGTGTTTTAGGATCTTCTAATTTAGATAAATGAATTATTAAATTAGTTTTAAGTGCTTGGGATGCTCCTGTATCATCCCATCCTTCTTGAGAAGATCTCCCACATTTAATGTGTTTGATATATTTCCCATATTCGGGAGTGATTCAAGCCTATATGCGTTACCACCAATTTTTTCAAGAATCTTGAATGAGCCATCACTTCTTAACATAAGCTTGGTTTTTCTTTATTCATGTAGGAAACCTTTTTTTTATAGTGAAGCCATACCAAATCTCCAACCTCATATAAATGTTGCTTCCTATACTTTTTTCTCTAGCTTTGTTCATCTTAGTTATCCTTTCTATTATAGCTCTCGCCTATTCATAAAGCTTTTTCATTACCTTGGTCCTTTATTTTGCCTCAAAATTTTAAATATGCATTGATAAGAAGGGGTAAGAGATTTTTTGTGGATCGATACCAATTCGGAAAAACAAGATCTAATTGGAATTAATTAGAACGCAAGAATTGAGAAGAAAAGAATGCTTAAGAACACAAATTGGGAAAACATATAATCTTATTGATATGAAGTAATTGTAATTACAAAGAGAATTAAAGAAATCCTCACCTAAATCACTCAATTCATCAAGATATTACAAGATAAATCAAGTAGAGAGAAAAGGATGGCGCTATATTAATTAGGGTTCTAATTGCATGGTATTTATACTAAACACAAGCCCCCTGTATTTCTTTCCAACTTTAATAGTTTTCGGTATTTCAGACACAAGTTATTTTTTGACCTCCAATGGATCTGATTATTGATGCATTGAAAAGCTAATAGAAAGATATACAAATTTTATGTTCAACACTTTTCCAAATTCTAGTTTCATCAAGGTTAAATAGCATAGCGCACATTTCTACTCCAAATTCCTCCGAAATACTTCACATACTAATTTAAGCTATTATACACACCAAATATGAGTCACAAGCTCACAACTCTTCACCTTGACAAAGTATTTTAAATAGTTAGATCTAGGAACACAAAAGACCATATGTAAAAAAAAATCCTTGGTCCCCAAAAGCCCTCATAGAACACAAATACCAACCAAGTCTGAGCAATATTTGAAGTTGCTCACTGTTAATTGATTCATTAACATATTCGCTGGATTCTCAGTAGTAGCCACCTTCTCCAACATAACCTTACCTATAGCAATAGTACCTCAGATGAAGTTTTACCTAATATAAATGTGCTTTGGAAAGAATTATTATTCTTTTCCAAACATATAACACTCTGACTATCACTATGAACAATGAGAGTACCATGAACAAACCCAAGCTCATGAATAAAACCACTAAGCTATGAAGCTTCCTAAAAAGCCTCAATCACCTCAATTATAGCCATATACTCAGCCTCAATAGTGGACAACGTAGTCACATATTATAAAGATGACCTCCAACTAATTACCAAATGATCAAGACAAAACACATAACCTCTAGTGGATCTCCTATTATCAAGATCTCCACCATAATCAAAGTCAGAACCTAGTCAACGCATCACCTCTACTCAACTAATCTCTATCAGTATACATAATCGTAGCTACTCTACTGTCTACTCTTACTCACACCTCCCACTTCACCTTGCCAGTGAACCTTCCCAGGCTTTGTCATATATCTACTCACAAGACTTACAGCTTAAGCAATATTTGTCCTGGTACGAACTATAGCGTACATCATGAATCCCACAGCATTAGAGTGGGAAACTATGGCCATAAACTCCTCCTCATCTTTAGATTTGGGGAAATATAAAGTTGACAATCTAAAGTGAGTCGCCAAGGGAGTAATAACCAGCTTAGCATCAATCATAAGAAACCTCTCCAACACCTTGTTCACATACGACTTTTGTGATAAGTAAAGACGCATCTATTCGCGGTCTTGAATGATCTCCATACCAAGAATCTTCTTTACAGCTCCCAACTCCTTGTTTTTACCTTATTAACTTTATACAAATTTGTTGTTGCAACAAATATGTTATCAACATACAACAAAAGATACACCAGAGAACCATCACCAACCTGCTTCAAGTATACACATCCATCATAATCACTCCTGGAGAACCCATGCTCAATCATAAATTGATCAAACCTCTTGTACCATTGTCTAACTGACTACTTTAGACCATACAATGACTTCTTTAACAAGCATACATAATCCTGCTTGCCTTCAATAACAAAAATATCCAGTTAGTGCCCTCAAGTTCACTATGTAGAAAAGCTATTTGAACATCCAATTGCTCTAAATCCATATCCTACATAGCCACAAGCGCAAGCAAAGTGCGAATAGAAGTATGCCTGATAACAAGGGAAAAATACCTGTAACACCCCAAAATTCACTATTTTTTTTAAAGCGAAAGTAATTAAATTAAAACCCGTGAGTTATAGGGATGTTACTGCCACACTTGATACCAGACCGGTTCACTCCGACCGTTCCAATACCAAGTGCTAAGGCTAAAAGAAATTTTTGTTAAACTTTAATTAATACTTAAATCAAGAGTACATAACATTAAAAAAATCAGAGTACGCATAAAAGAATTACAATTCATGACCAAAAAGAGAAATAATCGTATAACTGTTAAAAGGTTCATCTCAAATATTGATCACAAAGTAATAAGTCAAAAAGGGTAAATCCGATACAAAGATAAATAACATAAGGGAAATAAAATAACGAGAAGAGTGGAAATGGCCACGACACTCTCGGACTTTGAGCCAACCACAAGCTCAATACTCAGTCCCAACCGATGTCTTGCCCACTTGCACAAAGTCAGAAGGGCCTACTACTCGTGGGAATGAGCAGCACCCATGAAAAGGGTGATTAGTATGCTACGTACTGAGTAAGGTAACGAATGCACTAAGGCCAACACATAAAATCACATAAATCATATAGTAGGATAAAAGAGCATAATCATGATAACATGATATCATACAAACATTCTAGTAGATACATAAGGCCCAATTATAGTCCGGATTAATCATTTAATTAATCTCTTATTGGAAATCAATTCACACCATGCATTTTTATCAAATCCATGCGAATACGGGAACCTCCCACTATTTTAACCAGTGGCTCGGTCACATATAGGGCATCATGCCCTAACCACTATTATAACCAGTGGATCAGTCACGCATAGGGTAAAACCCTAAACACTATTCCTTATCGGTGGATCGGTTCGGTTCCTGCTTGTATAGTATTCTACTGTAAGTAATTAGTATCTTTTAAGAGCCTCAGCAAAACTCTGGTTTGTGTTTATTAAGCTCGGGAACCCCCACTATTATAGCCAGTGGGCTGGTCACTTCCGGGGCATCATGTGCACACCAACCATAGTTAACCACTCTAAACCCTAGTTAACCACAACAAACCATAATCAGTCACTCCAAACTCTAGTTAATCACAACAAACCATAGTCATCCACTCCAAACCCTAATTGTCCACACAAACCCTAGCTCGGTCTCCTAAGTACCCTTATATTGCTCCACGTATTATTTTTTATCCAAAGTGTTCAAACACTCAAACAACACTTATATTACCTTCCTCACATCTCAAATCAACTTTTCATACGTAAATTTCATGCCCATGCAAACTTTACACATCCCATGCAATCATTCGAATTTTTCATGTAAAACCCTAAAAATTCCACGTAAAAACCCTAGAATCAACCATGTAAACCCTAGATCCATCCGTATAAAACCCTAGATTTCTCCATGCAAAACTTGAGATTCAATCCATAGAAAACCTTAGATTAGACCCTCCTATGCAACACCATGGAATCTGCCATGCAAAACCCTATGTCCATCCATACAAAACCCTAAATTCTTTCATACACAACCCAAGATTCCTTTATACAAAACCCTAAATTCAATCCACACAAAACCCAAGGTTTCTCCATATAAAACCCTAAATTTAATCCATGCAAACCATAGATTAGATTCTCCTATGTTACACCATCGATTAGATTCTCCTATGTTACACCATAGATTAAATTCTCCCATACAAAACCACATATTAGATTCTCCGATACAATACCATAAATTAGATTCTCCCATATAAAACCATAAATTAGATTCTCCTATATAAAACCATAAATTACCCATTTTATTCCTCCACTCATGGATCATTAAAATACTTAGGTCAACTCACATCTCTTGGTCAACTTATTCCCCTTGGTCAACCTCTTTCCCTTTTAGTCAACTTACTTTCCTTAGTCAACTTCTTTTCTCATTCTCCTTTTTCATCCTTTCCCCCACAAAAACCACATTAACATCCTCACATGCATCTCTTATAGGGTTACAACACATAACATCATATACCACAATATTTCATCACATACACATAGTACACATGTCATATAATAACATAGAAGCATACTTCAACTCCACGTCATACCACAAACGAAATAATTAAAATGATAGGCATAAGATACCACATACACTAAGCATATAATGCACATCAATACACATAAGGCCTTAGTAACACCCTTACCTAAAACGAAACAGGTCTTGGAGCACACTCATATGCCTCCTTAAGGCTTTGACTTACCTCACCTATATGAGGAAAAAGCTAAAATTAGATTCCCTCCTACCAAAAATACTATTAATTACTATCTTATTCTAAGACTAGGCTTTTGATAAAATAATATAATATTAATAATAATAACCATTGACTAATTAATAAATTTGGCTAAAAATATAAGAATTAATAGCAATAGTATAAAAGTTGATAATATAAGGTTGAAGACTTTACCCTAATAATAATAATAATAATAATAATACCCAAATAATAATAGCAAAGATACTAAAAATAATATCTATGTTAATATTAACAATAATAATAATAATAATAATAATAATAAGGGCATTACTCAAAAACATAGTGAAATAAGGGCTTTGGCCCCTTTATCAAAATAATACTAATAATAACATTAGTAAAATAAATAAAAAAAATTAGTAATATTAATAATAATGAAATAGTAATAATAATAATGATGATGATGATGATAAAAACCATAATAATATTGCAAAAATGATAATAATCATAATGGTAATAATAGTAATGATAATAATTGAAAATAAAATGAAATAGGGTTTTGACCCTACAATGAATAATAATAACTTATTAAATAATAATAATAATAATAAAATGCTAATGATCAAAATATTAATATTATTAATAATAATAAAACTTGACATTTGTAATATTACTACTACAATTCAAAATAGGCACAATAGGGTTTCAGCCCTATATAGAATAATAATAATACTAACAATGATAATGATAATAATAATAATAATAATAATAATAATAATAATAATAATAATAATAATAATAATAATAAGAAGAAGAAGAAGAAGAAAAGAAGAAGAAGAAGAAGAATAATAATAATAATATATAATAATAATAATAATAATAATCGCATAACAATAATAATAATAATAACACTAATAGTAAAATAGTTGTAATAATGGTAATAAAATAATAATATAATAATAATAATAATAATAATAATAATAAAATTAATAAAATAATAAAAACTCATAATAATACCAATAATATTAATAATACGAAACTAATAATTTAAATAAGTCCAATAGGGTCTTGGCCCTAATAAGAAATAATAATAATAATAATAATAATAATAATAATAATAATAATAATAATAATATTGAACCTAATAATAATACTACTACTACTACTAATAATAATAATAATAATTGAATAATAGGTTAAGAATTAAAATAAAAAAATAAACTTAAATAAATAGGGAAGAAGGGTTGAGAGGGTTTAGGGTTCAACCTTGGACTGATGGTGACAGGCGGCACTAGCGGTGGTGCATGGTGGTGGCAGCGGTGGGCATAGAAAGAGAAGAAAAGGGAAAAGGTAAATGTTGGGAAAAGGAGAGGTAGAATGAAGGTGGAAGTAAGGGTGGTTATAGCTACCCAGAAGGAGAGGAATAGAATAAGGGTGGTGGAGCAGCCAAAGGTGGCGGCTCACGGCGGCGGTAGTGGTGGTCGAATGGGGAAGAAGAAGAGAAAGAGAGGAGGAGAGGGAGGAAGAGGAAAAGAAAGGTAGGGGAAAGTAGAGGAGGGTCTGCAGAATAGGTTGGGAGGTGAAAGAAGCGGCGGTAGTGGCGGAAGTGGTGGCTAATGGTGGTTTGAAGGGTGGCGGAGATGAAAAGAGAGGCTAATTAGGGAGGAAACTTTGCACAGCCGGGGTGGCTTGTGTAGGAAGAATCAAGAGATATGAGTGGTTCAGTTGGGTAGAAGTAGGGAAGGCTTAAGTGGGCGGAGTGGGTGGCGTGGGTGGCCAACGACAGTAGAATGGTCGTTTAAAGTGGCAACGGTGGCAAGGTAGGGAAATTCTAGGTAGGAATCAAAATCTCGCTACAAGACAACTTAAGGGGGTATTTATAGAGAAAAAAGAAGTGGATGAAGTCAGAGAAATGTCAGGAATATAGGGCAGTGGGGAGAGGGCATCGACCAGCGACAGTTGGCCGGCGAAATTCAAAACGGTAGAGGTGGTTACACAGGCTAGGGAGGAGGGAAAATGCGCAAGAATATGGGAAGGTTGGTTGGGTGACGGAGTTGATGGATCAGCAGGGAAAAAGAGGAAAAAATGTCTGGGAAAGAGTTGCAGTCGACAGAGGGAAGGAGGAAGAAGAAAGGAGGAAGAAAAGGGGTTGGACCAACCGGCTGGGGAAAATAAAATAAGGAAAGGAAGACCAGACAGGCCAGCAGAAGAAAAAAAATGAAACGCAGCGTTTGGCTGTGCCGAAGGAGGAAGAAAAGAAAAGAAAGGATCTTGGGTCGCGGGACAGGCACAAGTTGGTGGAGGGGAGGAAGAACGCGGTGCCAGGCCACCGAAGAAGGAAGAAGAAACTGAGGGAATTAGGCCGTAGCTGGCCCAGATCGGGGTAAAGAAGAAGAAAAAAGAAAAGAAGAAGAAGGATAATGGAAGAAAAAAGAAAGAAAAAAGGAAGAAAAAATAAAGGAAAAAGGAAGAAAGAAAAGGAAAAAGAAAAAAAGGAAAAATAAAAATATGAGGGTTGGGTTAATTAAATTAATTAGGATATTTGGAATATTTAAAAATAATAATATTTAAATAAAATAATCTTTAAATCCCTTTTTAGGCTAATTTAGGGTTTTTGAAAGATTTTTTATAAATTTCATTTTAATTAACAAATCACTCTAATTTTCTCCAATTAAATTATTTATAAAATTCATATTAATTTGGATCTAATTTATCCTTCTTATTTAAAATAAAATAATTTATTTAATTAATTTTTAAAATAAAATCCTTAATTAGTTAAAATACCCAAATTTCTTCCTAATTAAAATAGTTATAAATTTCTTCTTTATTTTCCCTAATTAATTCCTTTTTAATTTAATAAAAATAATTAATTTTCATAATAAAACCTTATTTAACTATAATTCTTAAAATTAGAATTTTTTGGGTCATTTCAATACCTCATTAGAGTCTACACCAAGTATCTGACTGAACCCTCATGCAACTAAATGAGCCTTATACCTCAGTCCCTCAACACTTGTAGTTCCCTATTTGAACTTGTACATCCACTTGTAATCAGCTATTTTCTTCTTCCTAGGAGCCTTCACAAGTTTCCATATCTGATTCTTCCATAGAGATTGCATCTCCTCCTCCATAGCAGCACACCACTAAGTAGAATTAGCACTAACAATGGCATATGTATATGACATTGACTCTTGCATCTAAAGACCTATTTTCAGCCACTCTCTTTATTTTGGTATATTTTTCCTTAACACATTCAACACAATTATTTAAATCTATAAAGTTTAGGGAATCTAAAATGCCATCAGACACAAGTCTCTCCATTCTTTCTTTTGACATGTGATCTAAGTGCTTATGCCATTATCTTTTCTTAATTTGTGTTTAGTACCACATGATTCTATGTGTAAAGTTTCATGATATGAAGTGATGAAAACAAGCAAATATAGGTTATTATATGCACATAATGAACCGGTACCAATAACATTTAAATTTAATGAAAGACTAAATTTATTATTTTTTTGATGAAAAATAATAACTAGATTTGTCCAATAAGAAAATAGAAACCAAATTCCGTCTAAAATATAGTACAACAAAAGTGTCTTTCAAATCCAAATAATGACCTGATTCTAAAAATAACCTAAAATTGTCAATCACTTCAACCATTGATACTTTTCCATCTCCCACATAGATGTGTCTTTCACCATCATTTAGCTTTCAGTAGCTCAAGCAACCCTACATAGAAATGCTTACTTGAGTAGTAGCCTCGAAATCTAACCATCAAGTGTTTCTAGTTACTGAAGCTAAGTTAAGCTCAGAATAGACCAAAGTAAGGATTATACCTTTCTTCATGCACCATACATGATACTTTTGATAATCCTTCTTAACATATCCAATATTTTTGCAAAAGAAGCGGCTATCTTTTTCCTTCAGTTGTTTCTTTTGGACTATACCCTTAGGAGAAGCTTCATTATTTTTCTTCATGCCATGAATTTTAGGGGTAAATGCTAAATGAGCACTTACAATCTTATATTACTTAAATCATTCTTCCTCTTGCACAAAATATGAAATGATCTCATTAAGAGTCTATTTCTCCTTTTGACAGTTGTAACTGACCTTAGATTAACTGAATTGTGTAGGAAGAGAAATCAATACTAAATGTATGAGTAAGTTATCAAACAAATCAAGTTTTAGTGCCTTAAGTTTTGAAGCAATGTTAGATATCTCCATTATGTTCTTCCTGATATTTCCTTTACCTTTATACTTTAATGAAATCAAGTGCTATAAAAGAGTGTTTGTTTCGTCCTTATTATTTTTTGCAAAACTTTTTTTCGATTTTGGTGATCTCATTAGAGAATCTACCCTGAAAGCCTCTGGAATGCTATGCATAATGATCATAAGACCTATATGATTAGAGCGAACCTACTTCTTAAAGTTTCTTTTCTCATCAATGGAACTTTCATTTGTTAGATAAGTGGGTTTCGCTAATTGAAGTACATGGTCTAGATCCATATAGCCAAGTAAAACATAATCCTTCCATTCCTTAAAATTATTCCCATTAAGCATAGGAAGGGAATTTAAGTTTGCATATATTGTAATACCAAACATAATTGTATAGAAAACATAACAATAGCATAAGTGTTCCATATTGATTATGCTACCTGATTTTCTTTCTATATTATGCAACTTCTTAGTTGTTATTAATAGACTATTCAGGGAAGCACCCTACCCCAACGTATTGGGCCATTTAGATTGGGTCATTTTGACTGGTTTTAACTTATTGGTTGCCCTAGCCTGATTTTTAGTATTGGTATCTTTTAGGCTATTAATTTAGTACTCGTTAATTTTATATTATTGGAATAATTATATTAATTAAATATATTTAGCCTAATTAATTTAATTAGATATTTATTTTATTATAATCTAATAAATTATTTTGTGGGCCTTTTATGTATATTATTTAGCATTAATTATATTAGAGTGCTAATAAGGTTAGATTTAATATATTTTTGTGGATATTAAATCTAAATAAAGTTGGTCATAATTTTATCGGTCCATATTTATGAATAAAATTAAGTAATTATTTTATTTAAATTATTGGTTGTCTAATATTAGTAGATAGACTAATTGACACAATATGTTGCCAAAGTAACCTCTTTTGTGAAAATTAGTTTATGAAAATTATTGGATGTTTATGTATATATTTTAATTTATGTAGATAATTTATCTACCCAAAGGAAGACAAATTTCTGGCAAAATTGTATATATACATGTGGTGATAAATATGTGGTAATTATTTAGATAATATGTGGATAATGAGTTTATCCAAAGATTATCTCATTATCTGATAGGACCTATTACCAATTTTTAATCACTATGACAAGAACACCCCTTGCAGTTAGTACTATTATCTAAAGAATTGATATTAATGTTACACTGATTTCTTATGATGGGATTGCCATTATTTAAATATATTGATTGTTTATTATGTACCCATTATTTAAATTTATTGATTGTTTATTATGCACTTCTCCAGTGATTTATTGGGTTTAATGTATCTAATTAGACCTGAGCCTATATGTATAGAGACATTAGGTATTTTAGGTTGTTGATGGACTAAACTAGAATTTTTCGATAAATAAATGGTCAATTGTATATATATATATATATGGTCATGGTCCCTAAGTCACACATATTTTATTCTATTAGATTCCAATCAATTAATCGAAACTGACGAGCATGTCTCGATCCAAAATACCGTAGTACCACCGTTGTCCCGAATCCATTGGTCATTCCTGTGTTATAGATTCAAGTATACTTTCACATTATATTATATATGAATATTGATGAACTAGCATTTGATCCTATTGAATATGTAGATTGTATTAACCTATCACTCAAGCGGTACGCCATACAAAAATACAAACTAGGAAACACCCTTGTTGCTCAAGGAGAAAATTTTAGTCTTGGTTCATTCCCTAAGAAAGAATTTAAAAGAAAACAAATATAAAGTGTTCACTATGCTTCAATAGTGGGAAGTCTAATGCATGCTCAAGTGGGTACATGTCTAAATATTGCATACATCAATGGTATGCTTGGCAGATATCAAAGTAATCCAAGACTCGACCATTACACAACTGCTAAACGAGTCATACGATACTTATAGAAACCAAAAGATTATATGTTCACATATTTAAGATCGGACAAGCTTGAGATTGTAGGATATTCTGACTCTAATTTTGCTGAATGCTAAGATAGCATGGATTTTACATCATATTTTATTTTTCTAATGGCTAGAGGTTTTGTTTCTTGAAAGAGTGCTAAGGAGATAGTTTTGGCCTCTTCAATTATGCTAATGATTTATAGCGTGCTATATGGATTCCACTTGTGGTATGTGGCTACGAAATTTTGTCACAAGGTTACCTATAGTTGATAGTATTGAAAGACCACTTAAGATGTTATATGACAATAAGGTTGCAATTCAGTATTCCAATAACAACCTAAGTTCTACAAAATTAAAAAGTATGGATACTTTTAATGCCCTAATTTCACCAAATGTTTGTTCCACTAAGGCTTTATCACCCAAATAGTTTCTCGAGCATGTTGCTTGTATGGGTGTTATGTCAACTGATGATGTTTAGTTTTAGTGGGAGTTTATCACTTCATTTGCTTTATGTATGGATAATTTGTTTTGGCTTATGGAAACTTTGACGATATGTTTTTCTACAAAAATAAAGTTTGAATTTACTTCTTTTTTGTCTTTGCTTTGGAGTTGATCTCACTAAAGTTTTAAGGCGGACCATTTGGAAATAAGCATGTTAAGATCACATTATATGAAATTTCCATGCTACACATCCACATCTTGATCTATGCTATTTTTTTATATCTACATGTGTGACCATTGAAGGTTTAGTTACAAAGAAATGTGATGAAAGTCGCTTTGATCCTATGTTGGGGTGACTAATAAACTGGATTGGTTATAGATACATTTTATAATAACAACAAGATCGAGCTCATTTGGTTATTTTACAATTTGTGGTTATAAGGTCACACATATAGCCCAAGTGGGAGATTGTTGGGTTTTTATCCAACATTGGTCTTATATGTGAACAGTATGAATTGTGAGTTGTTATATAAATTAATCCCATGTATAAGGGATCATATTTACATATAAATTATTTGAGCTTAATATATATAATTATATGTGGGCATGTATGTGTAGAGACTTTGAGTATTCTAGATTATTGATGGACCGAGCTAAAAAAGTTCGATAGATAATAGGTTAATTGTTTATATATGAGGTCATGGTCCCTAGGTCAAATATACTTCATCCTATTTGATTCTCAACAATCAATAGAAACCGAAGAGCGTGTGCCTAATCTAGAAGAATGCCACTAGTCGATTATTATCCCGAACACAATAGAGTATGGTGATTCCAGTGTTATGAATCCATGTGCACTTTTATATTATGTTATTGTATGAATATTGATGAATTAGCATAGGATCCTATTGGATCTAAAGATTATATATTAATATATCATAACTCACATAAGGGATTGAACGGGTCTACGACAGAGGTGGAAGTTGTTCCCGCCGTAGTGCATAAAAATAATTATATGAGCCCTGCATTGATCTTCCAGAAATTCTTAATGTTAATCCCAAAAACCTTGGTAGATTTTTGGAAGGAAAAATGAGTTTTGTATGATCCATAAACCACTAAATTATCAATATTTTCTTATCCCATTATATCCCTAGTAGTGGTGATGATCGTTATGATTACTTCACAAATGGTGTCCATCAAGACACTGCCTTCGCCCTCCAGTGCTAGAAAATAATTAGGATTTTAGTACTTTAAGCATTTTACCAAGATAATCCATAACAGTGGATTTGATCTCAATGGCAATTGAGGAAGAGATATAATTGAAACCTATAATATATAAACCTACAACAAGTGTCTCACCAAGGATACCAGCACTACTAGCACTGTTTGGGAATTATGCAAAGTGGTTAGGACTCTGCTAGTAAGCAATTCAAGGAAGGATGTCATTTTGGACATCCATGAGTATTATTTCCACTGATTCTGGTCTGTAAGGAGTAGGTAACTAGGTTGGACTTCACTCCTAATTGGGTATTTCACTACATTGCTGTAATAATCAGCCAAGAAGTCTATAAACATGTATTTGATCGAAATGGGTTAATACTTAACAGTGGGTATGTTGTCAAAGCTGCTAATGAAGCCATTGAGAATATTACCATCAGTAAAACCATTTTGGAGGGAGCCATTGGTGTGGCCTTTCAAGTGGACATTGCTAGCGATAAACCAAATCTATTTGCTTTCTATCTTAATTGCTCATTTTTGGGTAAACATGCTCTCAAATAGAAGTGACCTGCCTTGATAATAAAGAAAAATTGAGATTAGGGAAAGGTAAAATAATGCAGCTTGAACCAAGAAAATAAAACAATTAAGCGACTAAATAAAACTATGTTTAATTAAAGCATGGGAGGATTGGATATTGAGAAAACTGAAATTGTGAATCATGATTTGTTGAGGAATCTCGAGTAGAAGGTATATTTGGGAGCTAATCTTCCTTCGATGGAGGTAGTTAGGGCTAAATACTTTGTAAGTATTAACCTTTCAGTAGCACCAAAGTAAAAAACAAGTTCCTATAGTAGGAAGTGGGATGTTCAAAGGGCTTGATCTTGTTGCCTAAGGTAGCTTGTGGAGTGTGGGCAATGGATGAATGTTGTGTTTTTGGTTGGATGCTTGGGCGGATGTTAAAGCATTAAGAGAGTTATCCACCTTTGAGGTTGAGAAGGAGTAATTATGCAAAAAGTTACTAATTATGTTGATGAGGAAGGAAGGTGGTAGTGGGAGGTCTTTGCTTATAAGTTACCAAATAGATAGTTGCCTGCCATCGTTGGGATTCTCTGCCTTCTAAATAGTGGGATTGTCGATAGAGTGGTTTAGCAATCAAGTGCTACTGGCCATTTTAATCTCCCCTCGACCTATAATTTGTTGGTGATGCTTGAGGGAGAAAATTTCCTTAGAGGATTATTTGGAGGTTGTAGTTAACCGAAAAAAATCTCATCATTGTTTCTCAAAATGTGTTTCCTAATCTTTTCTCATGACTATACCAATATTTGGCCAATTTTTGTAATCAAACTATATCAATATTCATTTCTCTCTATAGAGAAAATTTTTAGAAACACTGTGATCCTTTTTTTTACTTCTAATAATTCTAATAAAAGCTCTTTCACTTTTTAAAAAAATATGTTTGTATGAAGACATCATATTGCATGTACCATACCATACAACCGGTGATAGGGTAAAAATTTTGGTTTTATAGAGTGAGAGAGTGGAAGAGAAGAAGAAAATGAGAGAGTCATAAATAAGGATGTTGTGAATAGGAAAAATGATAGTGATTATATATATATATAGAGGAGGATGATGGTAAGGTTGGTGTTGGGAATTTTTTTTATATATGTTTGGTCAAGTATTTTAAGCTCAAATAATTATTTTTCCACCATAGCTTTTCAAAATTTATATTTCTACTTTTAGTAAATTTAATTTCTAAATAAATTAAACAAATGACAACAACAACTAATATTTAACAATTAACGCTCCTTTAAACATACATTTTGTAGTTACCCAAACTTTTATATTTTTACTTTGATAGAAAATAATAACAAGTGAATTGGACAAATATTCTATAATTCTAGTAATTATAAAAAAAAATATTCTTAAGAGAAAAATATGTGATATATGATTCAAAATTCATTTTACTATCTTCTAGAAAGTAACATTATATAACTTAAGAAGTTTGTTTTATTTCTCTTTTTAGACGAGTACATGAGGAGAATACAATTAATGAAAGAAATAGGCTATTAACTATCTATATTACTACTATAATTTGTCAACAATAGATTTTTTTAGAATCTATATTTTCTTAAAATTAGTTATATTTCATTTTTCTTTTCTACCTTTTAATTTAATTTACAATATGAGTAATGATTGGATCCACCGATAACTTTTTTCTTAATACTTTATGAAACTCTATAATTGTCCTTTTTATTATTGTTTTGACCCAAGCTTTTACATTTCTAATTTTTCATAGAAAACCATTACAAGTATATTAGACTAATATTTTCTAATGTTAAACATTATCATAATCCAAAATTATTGTTAAGAGAAAATATGTGATACATAATCTAAAATTCATTTTATTATCTTATGGAATAAAATGTTATAGTATAACATAAGAGGTTAGCTTTATTTCTCTTTTTAGAATATAATGTAACGAGAATATAAATCAATTGCATATGTTATCATTTATTTATTCTATAATTTGTTAATAATATAAACTTTAGAATTTACCTTTTAATGAAATTAACTATCTTTTTTACCTTTTCCTTTAATTTACCATTTTTAATAATGATTGGGGACTGACTCATTTCTTAATTATTTCTAAGACTATAATTTTGTTTCTACTAATTTTTTTATTCCCAAAGTTCGACATTTTTACTCTTTATTAGAAAATAATTATGGGTAAACTAGATAGATATTTTTTAATTTTAATTATTGTTAAAAGTAAAAAAATATTCTTTAGAGAAAATATGTGAACATGATTCAATATTCATTTCATTGTCTTATAGAATGAAATATTATGTAACTTAAGAAGTTATTTTGTTTATACTAGTTTGTGATCCCATGCAAGCCATAGGTATCGTTACATATAAATAAATAAATTACATTAAATTGTTTATGGTAGAATATTAATATATAGTATAATCTCATCATATATTTTACTTGTTTCACGACGTAGGTCATATTTGGTTTTGGTGTACAAATTAGGAAATGATAAATTTGAGAAGGTCAAATGCCTAAGATGATTCATATTCACTAGCTCACACAAATATACTTAAGAAACTTAAAATTATATATATATAAAGTGAAAATAGAGTGTGGAGTAGAAAATACATTATTTAGTTTCTATGAGTTTTGCAATGTGACTTCTATTTTGAATCAAAAATTTAAAGCTAAAATGGCCTATATTGGAAAACAAAGAGAGTAAAATGGCCTACATTTTTCAAGTCTTACATTAAATGTTTGTGTAAGTGAAACACTCCCAGCTACACACAGTGTGATGATTATAAGGATGTGAGTTTATGAAAAACTCACTACGCTAAGTTTGTGAAATCGAAGGGTTTTTTGTTTTTTTGGAAAAAAAAAATTTTGAATTTAGGACTTTTTCTTAAGGTATAGTATTAGGTCAATTCAAACCTGACATAAAAACTCAAGATATTTATATAATACGTCGTTAGTATTAATTAATTGTGTGTCAATTAATGTATCCGGAAATAGTGTATCTAAGTATATTTGTAGATAAAAAGAACCGCAGTCAAAATTACGAACAGCACCTTAGAAACCTGCTAATACGCAGCATCACAAAAACGCACCGATCAGCCCTCTTGAGTAAAAGATAATCAGCCGCTAGACGTAGGAAGGGCCTTATTAATTTTATAGTTAGCTAAACATATATGGACAAATACCAGTTTTTATATATTATACGATCTAACCAAATACGGTTGCAAGACGGTAGTTAGTGCACGCACGCACCGCAGATATCGATCTTGGCAGATAAAAATGCAAAATAAAGCTATCCCATAGAGTTCTAAGGGAACCCTTGCTAACTAAAGCAGATCATCGATCAGTGATCTTCGATAGAACTTCTTAACTAACGCCTTGGCGTGCCTGAGTTCCATATCGAAACTACTATTCTCACCCTCGAGCGCTTCCACCTCAACCTTGCGGGATTGGATCAACAGTTGAAGGTTCTGTAATTCAGTCACGTAGGACAGCATCTCTTTCTTTTTCTTCACAACCAGTCGGCCATGGTTCCTCTTGGCTTCTTTCAACTGCTTAGATCTCTTCAGCAGCACCTTCACCTCTTGAATCTCATCGAGCCTTTTACGGAGCCAGCCGGCTTCCACGTTGTTTGATTCAAGGTCAGAAACCGCCTCTCGCATTGCATCAAGTTCGGCTGGCATAAGGTCCACGAGTTCTGAAGCTTCCAACTTCTGGACGAGCTCGCACATACTCTGCAGCAATGAAGACCTTACGATGTTCGACCGCATGGAGCAGCGAGCAACAATGTCTCCGTACTTCGAAATCACGGCTCCAAGGATGGGTGCAATATCAGGCTTCACTCTATAACCATAAACGGTGACCAGTGGATTACTCGGAAGAAAGTCGGCCCGATCATAATTAGAGCATTCCTCATCCAACAACCCAGCCACCTCAGTAAGATTAACGCTGGTAGCTTGCTTTGCGTGTTCGTCATTCTGACCAGATTCATTGTCGACGCGTGGAACTTGGTTCATCGATGGATTGTTTTCAACCAGAGTCGGAGCAGCCAAAGCGAACCTTGAACCATGACTTCCTGAATCTGCGAATCCTTCCCAGGGTGGGGCGCTGGTATTGACTGCATCACCCGCTGCCATGTCATGAGTACCTTCACATAATGGCTTCACATGAGCACTAATAAACTCTGAGGAACCCCCACGTTCTCGAATTCCCAAACTGGATTTATCTACCAAGCGAATTTTCTTGTCGGGCGAAGTGAAAACAGGAGCCGGTGAGTCGTGTATTTCTTCCGAACTTCCCGCAACTCTGTCAAACTCCGGGCCGTCGTTTTCAGGAATCACACACTCGGTCTTTTCAATCCCAATGTTAGCGCCGTCTACTACTGCTGCATCACCGTGAATATCTCCATGTTTGGTGACGCTTCTCAGTGCCGCCTTCAAGCTATCGCGAAGACAAGGAACGCCGCTCGCACGTCTGATACCGCCGGAAGAAACACCAGCTGTCTTAGGGAGTACCTGACGATATATACGAACCCGTATTAGTATTTAGTAGTAACAACCAATGTTATGGGGAGAAACGGGGAAAGACGCATCATATAGCAGGGCAGAACTCCTGCAAAAGATCGCAGCTCTTGGTAGAAATTAACTGTTCGTGAAATTTTGATTGAGGAAAGAACAATTAATTAAATCAAGTTAATTTTGCGTCATTATTTCAACGTACTAATAGAAGCTCAAAGATCGACAGTCGGTTAAACCAATCCGTCCTCTAAAAGTCTTAAATGTTTGAGAATGTCAAGGGCCACATATTAGGAGTAATTACATGGAAAGAATTTGGCTCTTGATTAAACATTCGGTTCATGGGAAATCTCGTATCAGAAACAGCAATAAGGAATCTGGTTCGTAAGCCGTTCCAATATCCTCAACAAAGATGTTATCTTCCTTTGCTCATATCAGAAAACTAGTTGTATTAGAAAGAGTCTCAAAAGCCAGCTTTTATGCCAATATATTTTATTCGCAAAAGACAGACAGAGAGGAATCAAAAGGGACGACCTTTGCTTTACGTCTCGTCCCAATTTGCCAAGAAAAGGCAATTTTTCACTCTAGGGTTGTCCGTTCTTTCCCAAAAAAAATGGTTCGACAAAACATATTTTGATAGTTCAAGAACGCGATGGGCTTAGGCAAATACTTCAAAATTCACGAAATTTCAGAATGAGGAAAACGGAGGAGGGGGCGCGGATCGAGAAGAAAGGAGGACTTATGAGAGTGCCGAGTAATACATACCGGGGTGCTGAATTGAAGCTGACGGGGTCTATGTTTCTCTTCTCCTCCGCCCATTCTCTGTTTTTCCATTTCCTCTTCTTCATCTTTAACAATATCTGCTGCTTCAGTCTTTCTCCTCTTTCCTCTGGTCGTCACCATTTTCAGCAATTTTTCTTCTTTTCCGTTCGTCTCGCGGAGTAGGACGGCCGGGTGTTTACCGCTTTATCATCAACAGTAGCCGGTCGGCCTGCAATGAAGAAGAATTTGGACCGCTCAGGATTTAGCTATTTTGTTAATTATCATCGCCCTAACAGATGCATGCATTCATGGTTTTTGATTCTTATTCCGGTGGCACTCTCTGCGTGGCCGACCGTACAAGGTACTATCGTAATGATGGAACGCTGCTCCCTCTCTGGCTCTCAACTCCTACTTTCCGAGGACCGTTTATCATGGGATTCGACCTTCTTCGATACTATTTATGTCCGTATAATTATAGTTACATGTACTACTAATTATATATTGATGTATAGATAATATTTTTTATATATATAAGTATATTAAGGTACCAAAAAAATTGGATGAAATATTAAATAGATTAACCAATTTTAATTATCTTGATCTAAATGGACCACCGACTATTTTTTTCTTATAGTTATATTAGATCCGTCGATTGGTACATGTGTATTTTTTTTAAGACATCTCACCTTAAAACTATTTTATTGCTCTTATCCACACTAGATTCCTCCCAACCTTTTTTAATAAAATAGTGAGTTGATAATTATACTCACGAATCTATCACCTTATTTTATGTTAGGAAGAAAATAATAATGACTTTAGCGCGGAAAAGAGCATCTGACTAAAGTCGTATCCACTGTACCACCTTAATTTAGAGCATCATCACAAACTTTCGTATAATTATAATATTAAGTTACTAAGAATCTTAGTCAAAGATAAGGATAATAAATGCAAGGGAAAAGTTTAGGTTAAACTAGAGGTCAAATCTTAGTCAAACATGCAAGTTCAATCCACAAAAATATCATTAAATGTAATGGGTTACCAGTTGATTAGGTCCACAAAACCAATTGACTGATTAAGGATTGAAACATAAGTACATGAAATTGAGTAGAACTAAGAATGCAAATGGAATGAGTTTTACCCGAAACCCCACGGTATATAAACGGATATGGGAAAGGAGAAAAAAAAATCAATCAGGTTCAAGTACAGATACGGGTAACAGGTCTCCATATTTGTACCCGCCTCCATTTATCCAATATAAAATTATATTTTTTACCTTTTATTTATATAACATATAAATGTGTCTTAAGGTAATAAAAGTAATTACATTAAAACCCTAATAATCTAACAGATCTAAATTAGATTTTTTATAAGAAAAAAATTTGTTCAGACTACTCTACCCCCAACCCCTCTCAATCTTGTTTATTTAATTAGTCATTGAATCTCACTCCAATAATTTTCCTTATTTCATTTTCATCTACCAACAAACACACTCCTCTAAGACCAACAGTGCAACACGCCTTCAATTGTTTCCATTTTCAATTTTGAGTCTTTGGCATTGCCCCTCCACCATATTATTGTTTTGTTCAATTCCTTGATTCCAAGCCACATTGCCTTCCTACGTTCTTTAATTCCATATCACATCATCTTCAACTTGTCTTCATCTTCATCCAACGCACAACTCGTAGTCATTCTCTTTAATCTTCAGCTCATGCCATTTTCAACATCATTATTGTTTCTCTTTGCCTATTTCGCCACCTCACTAGTGTGTGTCGGTGTTACCATCTTCCCTTCTTTGATTTCAGGTTGCTGCTCATCTTTGGCTGCCTAGTTTAATTCA
Organism: Tamarix chinensis; assembly: GCA_030549775.1. Classification (NCBI taxonomy): domain Eukaryota; kingdom Viridiplantae; phylum Streptophyta; class Magnoliopsida; order Caryophyllales; family Tamaricaceae; genus Tamarix; species Tamarix chinensis. The sequence goes on along the minus strand of CM060177.1, from coordinate 48,689,068 downwards.
TCTTCATCTTTCATTTTTCATAAGTTGTATTTTTTTCCTTTTTCTGATTATGGTTAGCAAGTTCATTTTTCGGCATATGGATTATGGTTGTCTGATGTTTGTTGACAACATATATAATTTGTAGTTTGATCGTATATTTATTTTTCTGGTTGTTATTGTTTGTTGACACTTAATAAGTTGTAGTTTTTTTATTTCCAGATCTATCACTTGATATTCAGATACTAGATTTTTTCATTTTTAGTCCTATCTCCATGTTATTGCGTTCATCCTCATGCCATTTCAGATACCTATTCATTGACTCTTCGTCTCTTTCTTATTATAGTTAATATTATATAATGTAGTGTATATTTTGCATATGGTTTGATTTCTAGAATTGAAACATTTAAGATATATTTTTTGCTATCTAATCAACATGTTTGTTCTATACTGGGATGCGGTCTCTGTCTATTTTGATAGGTTTTTAATTTTAGGGGCTCTTAAGTTAAATTAGACACCATTTTGATTAAGAAATAATATGGTGAAGTGAAGTTAAATAGTACTAGTTTTTTAGTTCGTACAAGGATTTTTTAAAATAATAATAATAATAATAATAATAATAATAATAATAAGCTAATCAAATATTTATAATTATTGATTCAAACATATCATTAACATATGACAAAAAAAAAAGTCTATGATAAATTAAGTTGATATATGAATAAGTCATTCAAGAATAGAAAAAGAATGACTATGTGTTTATTATTTTCTAATTTTTAATTGGTGAGAAGTAAAATAATAATTCAAAATACCCTAATTATTTTTCAAATGACTATATAAATATAAGTATTTATTTTTTCATGTAAACATAATAAATCTTAAGGAGGTATGAATCATAACTCAGAAGTGGAAGAAGAGAGGAAAAACTTACGAAGGACTACCTTTGCAAATTGCTTAGATGTTGTTGTTATTTGTTGTAATATTTAAATTAATAAGAGGGATTTTTCCAAAATTAATGTAAAACGAGATGCTTTGCAACAAAAATCAAAAGTGTTAAGTAGGTGTCGGGAAAAAAAATTAGTGTATCTTATTTTATTTGGTAGTAGTGCAAATGAACTTGGGAAAGAAAAAATTCCCAAACAATTAACACTACCTTGCATTTTACTTTTCACCTCTCTCTCTCTCTCTCTCTTGGTGTCATGATTAAATAGACATGGTGAGTGCCTAAGGGAGTGCACCTTGACCTCAATCCCTACTCCTTTCAATCTTGGTGTAAGTTCCTTTCATTGCTTGAGATATATTTAGTGATGTTAGATGCATCTCTCAATATAATTCTTTAAAATTCTCACTGTTATCAAATTCTTCAACAAGCTCTATTATGGATTCTAACTTATGCTATATGCCTCTCTTAACGAAGACATGATCTTCTATTTATGTTTTATTCACATAGAAGTCTTTCTCATATAGCTAGGATAAATCATATCTACTTACCAACCTCATGCCAATTTTGTAAGTAGAAATATGCTCTTAGGAAAAGCTTCATACTCAAGTTTTTTTTTTTTTAGATCATCCATCTACATCAAAACTTAGATCTAGATCTACAACGAGCCAAGGGTGAACTTTGGAAATTCCTTTGAGTACTTTAAATATAAAAATCATCAAAGCCATCACAATCAAAAAGCAATTTCTTGACTTCCTCAAACTCAAAAGGGCACAAACAAGATTCTTATCAATTTCACCTAATTTGCTTGATTTCTTCTTAGAGATCATATTACCATACATAGTGATAGAGGAAAGTGAGCAAAGAGAGGAAATGGAATGATTGAGAGGCTTGGAAGTGAGAAGCTAAGAAATATAAAGAGTCTCGATGAATTAAGATTTTCATCTTTCAAACACAATCATTATATGTAATACCCCCAACATTCACTACTAAAATACTTTTGTAAAATTGAGCGGAAGCAAATATAGTAAATTTTGGGGATGCTACTACCATTCTTAGTACTAGACCAGTTTCCTTCCACTATTCCAGTACCAAGTGCTAAGCCTTAAAAAGGAAGAGAAAACATTTTACACAAAACTAAGTTGTAAAACTAAATCATAGTAGCTCGTTAAATTACATTACAAGAATAGATTCCACTATAAGTGGTTACATAAATAAAATCATTACACAAGGAAATATGAAAGTTTTAAAGGGTAAACCTAGAAAGCTTCCAGGATAGTCCTTACGCTCTTACCCGAAAAGAACTTGAATAGCCCCTACGGACTAACCTATAAGGGACATTGCCTATTAAATAGGCAGGGCCCACAAAAATGAACTCTTCAGTACTACAGTACTGAATAACCTTTTATATAGAACTAAAAGATAGGGTCCACATGCAACATATCATTCAGACATAAGGATAATAAATCACACATATATGGACACTAGATACAATAATCATTAGATTGGACACGTAGTTCAAGATCTTATATAATAAGGTTTGTTCACTTAGGAGTAACAATACTTACTAAGAGAACATCCAAGTAAAGCTCTTTGTAGTGTAATTAAAAATGTCCAACAACACACTCCATCAACACAACCCACCACTCAATCCTAGACAGGCACCGAGGCCACAATCATACCATAACAACAGGTCATACATTTAATCACCATTGTTTGCACTTAAGCCATTAATTAAGCATTATTCATAATCATCTCTCGAATTATATCCACATGAGTACAGGAACCCCACTATTATGGCCGATGGATTAGAAATACTACTCCGGGCCATAACACTCCTAGCCACTATTATTTGCCTGTGGATTGGTCTCCAAGGCAAAATACTCGTGGCCACTATTATCATTGGTGGATTAGTGTAGCCCCGACTCATGTGGTGTTCCATTGTAAGTGATTAGTGTATTCTCCATAATTTGTTATCATCCAAGGTTTGGTTTATTGAGTTCAGGATCCCCTACTACTATAACTGGTGGATCAAAAATACAACTCTAGGGCAGAATGCACCTGGCCACTATTATTTATCTGTGGAACAGTTTCCAAGGTAAAATGCTCCTAACCACTATTATTGCGTGTGGATCAGTCTGGGCCTAGCTCAATAATCTTCCACTTTAAATGATTAGTATATTTCCATTTAATTAGCACATCAATTCCATTTATTTAACTTGAGGGGGAGATCACAAACTTGGAGACATAAAGGTACACTGGTCATACTAACATATACAAGCAACATAGTACCTCCAACCATCAATCTAAGGATGCAAAGGTATCTTGGTCGCACTAGTGCATGATGACACACAATACCTTACTAATAAGAATATCTAATCTATAAGTATGCGTACCCCCTAAGTAGGTCCGTAAAGCTGAATAGAGTAAGATATAGGGCCTACCTTGGGCACTAAGGTACACGAGCAAAATCTAGAATAATCGTGGGCTAAACCACGTTTTTAAGGTAGAAACCCCTAAAGAACCACCATTCCTGCTCTCGAGGTCTTCTACTTTAATTATTAGTATCTTAATTAAGGTGACTACGAGAAACACACCAATCACATACTTATTCATTTGTATTTGTTTCTGTTCATATTAAGTAATCTTTACTAGTAGTCCATGCTAACTTAAACAGTCCAATAAGGTCATCGTAGGTTTTAATTCTTATACTTAGGCACCTTACGTCAAAATGACCAAAATACCCCTAAGACTAAGGCTTCCTCTTATCATCTACTTTTCATCACAAAATTCATTTTTATTTATTCACATGCCATAAAAAGTTATCATATCATAATTAGACTACTGACCATGGAATCAAGTACTCTACACACCAAATGATCATTGGACACATAATCCCTAACATGTACTTCTAGTACATCCAACACAAAATTCTATGCATAATTAATAATTAAGGCCGCTATTGTCTAATCATGAAATTAACATCATAACACACCCTTAATTATCCATTCAACCCTATATCATGCATTATCCTTATGATACTCACCAAATTATTAAAATACCCTTATCCTTATAATATACATGATTATACTTAAATAAGTGATACTAAAGTCATAAACCCTTATTCTATTATTTAATATCCTTTATAACTTATTAGGAAGGTTTATTAGATCAATTGCTATATTATATACAAATTACTGGTTTACCCCTTCTCACTTACAAAATTACTAAATTACCCATTGCTTGCAAATTTATAAAATACCCTTTGACTTGCCAAATTACCAAAATGTCCTCCTTATTTGAGAAATTATCACTTACCCTTCTTACCTACAAATTTACCATAATACCCCTCTTAGTTGAAGAATTACCAAGTTACCCTTATTGGTTATTAAATTTACCAAAATACCCTTCATACTTGTATAATTACCAAAATACCCTTTACACTTATATAATTACCAAAATACCCTTTTACTTATTAAAATACCAAATTACCCTTTTTATTCATAAAATTACCAAGTTACCCCTTTTTCATGGCAGTTATACAAAGATTTGGATAAAGAAATGAATAGGTCGAAGATCAATGTAACACCCCCAAAATTTACTACTAAAAATTTTTGTTTTTAAAAGCTACATGCAAAAGCTAAGACAGTAAATTTCGGGGTGCTACAACCACACTTAGTACCAAATCGATTTTCTCTACCGTTCCGCTACCAAATACTAAGGTTAAAATATTACTTCACTTAAATTCAAGAATACAATTATAAATCAGATAATGAAATAGTTAAGGAGATTAATTCACCTTTCAAATAAATCCCACTACCTATGGTTATAAAAGTGTTAGTGAAAGGGAAATATAAAAAAGACTATAAGGAAATATAGAAACTTTCGGTTCAAGTTACTGGACAGAACCCCGGATAACCCTACACACTCAACCTGAAGGATAGCCTTGAAAAGATCTTAGTGCTAACCTATAAAGGCCATTGCCCATTGAATAAGCAGGGGCCAAAGAAATGAACACTTCAGTACAATAGTACTTAGTAACCCATTATAAAAGACTAATATGCAAGACCCACATGGAACACATCAAATTCAACACAACAATACATGAACATTTAATTATGCATATATTAATTGAAATGAGATAATCATTCATATAACCACATGCATCAATATCATATGCTACCAATACTTTTTCACCTAAAAATAACTCAAACTGACTAATGGAACATCCAAGCGATTCTCTTTGTAGTATAATTAGAAAGCCACATCATTATCAACAATAGGCACAATTCTCTTAATCACCCCACAACTTCTCAATACACAAGTAGGCCCATCAACATAACCAATACACACATCATCACAGGCAGGCAAAAACACTGCTTTCGAACCACGGGTAGGCACAAAGACTGCTATCAAACCACAAGTACGCACAAAGGCTGCTACCAAATCACATGTAGGCATAAAGGCTACTACTGAATAATCTCAATAATCTTTTCCATTTAATTATCAAACATTTCCATTTTTGTTTACTTGAGGGGATATTAACAAATCTGAAGACACTAAAGTACTCCGGTCATACTATTACATAAATGCAGCACAGTATCATACTGACTTTCAACCTAGGATAGCAAAGGTACCTTTATCGCATTGGTACACAAAAGTACATAGTACCCTACAAACAAGGGCACCTAATCCATAAGTATACATAACCCCTATCCATAGAGCTAAATAGAGTAAATATATAGGGTCTAGGTGGGTACTAAAGCATACTAACAAAATCCATAATTAATCATAGTCTAAACTACGTCTTTAGTGTAGCAACTCTTAAAGAGCCACTATTTATGATCTCGAGGTATTTCACTTTAAGTATTAGTATTTTATGATGGTGACCATGAAAATCACACATTAATCACATATAATCAATTCTTCATACTTAACCATTTTTATTCATTTCCAACATTATGAGGTAATCGAATTCAAGATCATTATCACTGTTAACAACAAAAGTCTACTAAGGCCATCCTAGGCTTAAATACTCACACTTGGCACTTTAGGTCAAAATGACCAAAATACCCCTAAAGCTAAAGCTACTTCTTTACCATTCATTCCCATTACAAAGTTCATTTTATTTTATCAACTTGCCATAAAGAGAATAACACACCATAATTAAATCATTGATTATGTAACTAGGTTACTTGACACACCAAATGACCATTTTACCCTTGTACGTCATTCTGCACATAGAACCTTAACATGCGCTTCTAAAACAACCAAACACATATTCTAATGCTTAATCAATAAATAATACACATCATGCATGTCTATGAGAATAATCATGATAGCATACCCCAAATTACCAAAGTACAGCTAAACCAAACAATAGCAATAAACATGCTAAAACAGGCATATCTAATTCAGCAAAACCTATATCCTCATGCTTAATAATGAATAGCAAGTCTCATGCATATTTATTGGAATACTCATCATGGTATGCTCCAAATTATCATAATACCCTTAGACCCCAAAATTAATGATAACCATACTGAAACATGGGTTAATAAGACAACAAACCCTTATTCTCATACTTGCATCACATAATACTTATTATGCATGTTTATTAGAACAATCACTATAACACATGTAAAATTATCAAAATTCCCTTAGACCATGTAGTAGTAATATTCATGTTGAAATAGATGTTATTGTAACACCCCCAAAATCACAGCTTGAAAATTTCATTTAAATTTTGCTTTGCGGAAGTGGAAATTAAAGAACGGTGGGTGTTACCACCACACTTGATATAATTCCGGTATCCTCACCATCCTTACGTCAAGTGCTAAGGCTTAAAACAAATCAAACCAACCAAAGATAAGAGAAGTACAATACGAAATCAAGAGTTTTGTAAAAGAAAGATTATCCATGACAAATAACTATTTAGGAAATTAAGTAGACAACCATTTAGAAAATAACAATAGAGTACACAAAATTCATTAATGGTCTGCCTTACACTCTTACGGTTCATCAAATTACAAGGAAAAGGGGAAAAAGGGGCGGGGTCCACTTGCTCCCTAAATCTACTTATTCGCCGAGATGACGCTCCTCGTAATCCTTTAACCAACGCATGCTATGGATGTACTCCTCTAAAAAGTGATAGTATCAGTACGAGGAAGTCGTACTGAGTAAACAACAATGCCTTCGGAGAGGTAGCATACCCACGTAGCAAACATCATACAAATATGGAATTCAAATAGAACATATGATCACATGCAAGGCCACGATTTCAAAACACACATCCACATCACATTTAACATTACGAGTTAGGTCAAAATCCCTATCGAAGGCATTTAAGGCATGCTTATAATTTCATAATCAATTTAACTTACCAACGACCATACATTATGGCCTAATAGGAAGAACCAGTGATATTCCAAGCAATCTCACCAAGGTCAAGTCATTCCTAATCTGATTATTATAGAAGTATTATGGTGGGTGTCTAATCCGGTTATATAATTTATATAAAAATTCTCAAGTGGAATACAATCCCATATCCATGACAAAGATCATCAAGGAGGGTGATACCAAAATAAATCACTCGATTCTAGGGCAAACCTCGCCAAAGAAGCCACACGACATAACAGTCGCCCATACTAAACCTCAGAACTCAAAACCTTAAGTACGCATACTCCCTATAGGGTGTATGGAATACCTATAGAGTAGAAGTGAGCCCCTTGACCTGAAGGCCCAAACTATGCACTCGGCCGCCAAGTCTGAGGCACGAGATTCCTTTCCAACTTGAGTCTTTCTCTTTAAGTAATTATCGTCTTACAAAATTCTGGGTTATTATTTCCTTTTAGAATGTCGAGATTCACAATGTTTAACTTAGTCAACAATCAACAAACAACGTCACATCCAAAGACCACGAGGTCGCAACCATTCCAAGCCAACACGGCCTAGGGTTAGACACTATGCCATAGCCCAAATAATTATTCGATTCAGTGTTCAAACCAATTGTCCAATTATTCCCAACATTATTTTAAGGCCAACACTTAATTTAACTAGTCCAATTATCCACTTTGGAACACCTTTTTGCCTTAATGACCAAAATACCCCTCAACCTATAACTACCACATTTTCCTTCACTTTTATTACCGAGTTTACTTACATAAGCTATTTGTCATGAAATGCTAGCATAAAATAAATAATGATACTTTACATCCGATAATTTCTTCAGTACTACAAAGGACCATATTATCCCGAACCATTTATCATACATAGTACACGTAAACACTATTAGCATGCATTTTTAATATTTCATAGGTTCATAAAATTTCCACAAATAAATCTCAAACACAATCATGGTATATAAAATTAAATTTTACCTTAAACATACCCGTCTCATTTTACTATCATAAATCCAAGTTCGTTACCATTAGCATACACTTCTTCACATTTTAGAATATCACTTAGGCATATAAAAAGATTGCATGATAACATATATTAATTTACACATCATTATATTCATGTAGGAATGAACTACAACATGCTCCCATATAAACTACATTTTACCGTAGACATACTCATCTCATTTTACTAGCATAATTCAAGTTCGTTACCGTTAACGTACACTTCGTCAAATTTTAGAATATTACTTAGGCATATGAAAAGATTACATGATAAAACATGTTAATTTACATATCATGATATTCATGTAGAAAAGAACTACAACATACTCCCATTTCCCACAAACATATAATAATTTGATATCTTCATCCTATCATGATTTAATCCTAGAAAACTAGCCTATCATTTTCACATAAAAATTCTACCATCTACGGATTAGTTGGGTTTACCTTGAGCTAAGAAATATTAACACCACGAGCTTCTTCCACAAATACCCTAGGCGGGGTCGATATTACCTAGAAGTGAATATACCATCCAAACTATAAGCATTAATATTTATGCAAATTAAAATAACCAAAAGACAACCTATATAAGCTAATACTTGAAAAACGATTAGAAAAATAAACAAGGCGGCCGACGCATGAATTTAAGCACCGAACCCACCAAATGATAGAGTACTTACTTGGGGAAGAAAAATGGCTACTTGGGGAGGTGGAACACAAGGCAAAAGCTAGATTATTTTTTAGACTAAATTCGGTGGAGGGGAGGGGACGGATAGGGGCTGCAAGTTAAATTTTTGTTGCTGGAATTTAGGGAAGGGAAAGAGAGGGATGCAAGGGGAGAATTAGAGGGATTAAAGGGAGAGGAAAGGAGGGTGATTTATGAAGATGGGGACTCAATAAAAAGGAGGGGAAGTTGGGGGGAAAAGGGTGATGTGTGGGTTAGAGTTGAGGGTTGCAAGTGGACTCTTTTGGGGGGGATGATGTCGACAAGTCTGCATGGGGACAGAGGCCTGCAAGTAGGGGTGTGCAAAACCGGATATCCGTATCCATTCGGATATTTTTTCGGATATCCGCTCCGCATTTTTTTAGACCGGATATCCGGGATGCGGATATCCGAAAAATATAGACCGGATATAGACCGGATTCGGATATATCCAATATCCGTATGAAAATACTATTTTATCAATTTTAATAACTTTTGCTATAATATTTTTAAAAATAAGGATCATATATCAATTAATAATCATATCTATATTCATATAAATATCTTATTTTATCTAAAAGAAGTATTAAAATATTATTATAAATATTTAAAATATAAAAATAAATAAAATTTTAAAACTTAAAACTATAAAAACACAATAATATGGTGTATTATTGAAATAATCAACAAAATATCGGATATTTTGTCGGATCGGATAATCCAAAAAAAAATCGGATATCCGAATGTCGGATATCCTTTTAGAATAAAACCGGTTCGGATATCCGAAATGTCGGATCGGATTTTTAAATATCGGATCGGATTTTCGGATCCCGGATTTTTTGCACAGCCCTACCTGCAAGGGTAGGTTGAAGCATGGAGAAGGGAAGGCAATAGAGGGGTAGGTGGCTAGAAAGGTAGGGTAGGTGTACAGGTTGAGAGGAGGGAGAGATAGGAGCTGCAAGTTGAGGGAAGGCTGGGGGTTACGGGAATAATGGCTGCTAGTTGCTGGTTGAAGTGATGGAGGATGGCTGGGGTTATGGGCTACGGTTTTACAGGTGGAGAGGCATGGGAAAGGAGGGAAAATAGGTGGGTAGATGATGAAAAGATAGAGTAGGAGTGTAGGTTGGGGAAAGGAAGGGTGAGGCTGCAAGTTGGGGAACAGGGGGCTGGGTGTCAAAGGTGTGGTTGCAGGTTGGCCGAGAGATGTGAGGGAACGTGGCTGGGGTTGGAGCTACGATTGCAGCGGATCGGGTGTGGCATGAGAGGGTGAGGTTGCAGAGAGGAGATGGGTTGTTTTGGGGGTAGAGGGAAAGCTGCAAAGAGAAGGATGGTTGGTGGACAAGAATAGACACTTGCATGGAGAGGAGAGGGAGGAGTGATGGGCTGTATGGTTTTTTTTTTGTCGACAAGTTGGGGGAGTTTTTGGCTGGGTTTAAGAGGGGAAAAGATGGGGGGTTTAGTTAGGGATTGATTAGCAAAAGCCTCCCCAAAATATTAAGCTTTCAAGTGTGGTTATTAGGAAAAGAATTCCCACCTAAGCATGGTTTAATTTTCTCAAAAAGAAATCATGATACTAGTACTATTATGATTAATATTATTATCATTGTATTATCACTTTCCTTATTTTATTTTTGTAATTATTGTTAACATTATTATTATTCTTACCATCCTTGTTATGGGTATTATTATTAAAAGTATTATTTATAAAAAGATTATTGGTATAGCCATCCCTTCTATTTTAATTACCCTCTTCTTATTATCGGTATTATTATCGTCCTCAATTTTTTTACCTTCTCTACTCTTTCTTACATTTAATCCGAGTTATTTTCATAACTTAATATTTATAGACCTACTCGAGACAACAAGGCGATCGCTAAAAAAATAACCTTATGGTTTACTTTGCCTGCTAATCAAACATTAAGTCTTGCATATTTAATTAATAATTTATTAAAATGAGGTATTACAGTTACTAAGACAACTAACCTATATTCTCATATTTAACATCAAAGAATATTTATCGTGCATGTTTATTAGAGTAATCATCATAGTCCACTCAAAATTACCAAAATACCCCTAGACCATATAATATTGATAGTCAAGCTAAAATATGTGTTACTAAGACCACAAACCCCTATTCTCATTCTCAACAACACCTAACACTTATTATGCATATTTATTAGGAAAACCACCATTGTACATTCAAAATTACCAAAATACTCCTACAACATATAATATTGACATTCATGCTCAAACATGTGTTTCTAAGATCACAAACCCCTATTCTCATTCTCAACATCACTTAACACTTATCATGCATATTTATTAGGATAACCACCATTGTACATTTATAATTACCAAAATGCCCCTAAACCATATAATATTGATATTCATGCTCAAACATATGTTTCTAAGACATCAAACCCCTATCTCCATTCTTAGAAATATTTATAACACATTAGGCATCCTAGATAGGGGTTAAATATTATGATATATCTAAATGACCAAATTATCCCTAGGGTTCATTGTTGTAATAATTTTTCTAAAAGTGAGTATTTACAAACTTAACCTAACATTTTTACATTCACATAACATACAACATCACTTCCAAATATTAGAATCCTTTTTAATCACCCCTCTCACACACATAAAATTTTATATAGGATAACATGCCTTCTTTTTTAATTTTCTAAGATAACATTAATAATCACATAGATATTTGTAACAAATCATTTCTAACATAAATCACATGTTAAAACCCTGATGTGCTAACATACAATATCCAAACATTTTTGTGGAGTATAAAGGTTACCTGATTTCCAACAAAAATAAACTTTGTCAGTAATAGGCTAAAAATGATTAGGCTCCATTAATAAAATTTTGCACCTAAAAATAATATCACAAATACCATATTAATATTTGATAAATAAAAGAAATTATTTTTTATTAAAAACATTTATTAAATATAAAATTACTAAACTACCCCTATTCATTAAATATTACCCAAAATTAATAAAAATACAAAGCACAACTCACCCTACATGTGTAGCGTGAGCCATGCATGAAAATGGAGGGGGATGGTTCGAGTAAGGTTGGAAATGGTGGTGATGCAAGGTGTTGGTTTGGTTGTTGGGTGCAAGAGGTAGGGGTAGAGATGGCTAGTGGTTGGAGGGTGTGGTGCAGGTGGTTTGAAGGCGGAAAAAATGATGGCATTATAGGCTACAAGGAGAGGTGGTGTAAAGAAGGGTAAGGAGGATAAGAAGAGGAAGGAGGGAATGTGATATTTTAGGAGGCGAATGATGGTTGTGGCTGATGGTAAGCAATTGGGAGGTGTTGCAATGGTGGAGGAAATAGAGGGGAATGGGTGGTTGAATAGAGTTAGTGGATGTAGGGTGGGATGTTGAAGGGAAGAGAAGGAGGTTGGGTTGTAGGGAAAGGCTATGGATTCTACTTGGGGTCATGCAAGGAGGATATAGGGTAGAGAAGCTAGCGAGTGGAGGATGGGTTGGTGGTAGAGATGACGGGGGGTGGCTACAGGTGGAGGTGTTAAGGAAAAATAGGGGCAGGAAGAAGAATAAGGAAAGAAGAGAGGAAGGTTGAGGGAGAGTAGAGCACAAGGTAGATGAGAATAAGGGAAAAAGAAGAAGAAGAAGAAGAGGGGGGACCTTCAGTGTGCGACGACGAGGTGGACGTAAAGGGAAACAACAGGCAAGGTAGGGGAATTTGCAAGAAGAGAAGGAAGGGAAAGCTCATGTGAGTAAAGTAGGGCGCATGCAGGGGAAGAGGTGTAGGGGTTGTGCGAGTGTAGAGGTTATGGTTGCATGGCTGAGAAGGGAAGGAGGTCGTGCATTGGAAGTGCCACTAGGCTCTATTTGGGGAAAAGGGGAAAGGAGAAAAGGAGGGGGAGAAGGAGACATGTGAGTACGAAGACTTGAGGCGTGTTTGGTAGGGGGTGCGTACGGGGGAAAGAAGGAATAAAGGAAAGAATTCGGGTCACACAAGAAGAAAAGAAGGGAGAAAAGGAGTGGACTCACCTACGCATAAGAAGAAGAGGAAGAAGAAGAAGAAGTTGGGTCGGCCGTGTGGAAGAAAAAGAAGAAAGAAGGAAATGGGCCGACGTAGGAGAGAAAGAAAAAAGGGGGTAAGACTTGGGTTAGCCCAAGGGAAAAAAGAAGGGAGAAGAAAAAGAAAAGGGAAAAGAAAGAAACCGAAGAAAATGGAAAGGACAATAGATTTAGGGTTAGGATTAGAAATTAGATTAAATTTGGGTCATTAGGATAATATTATAATAATTTGTCCAAAAGTTAAGGTTTTAATTTAAGAAAATAATTTTGGGTAAAATTATGGGTGTAGGGTTTATTTAAATAAAAGAGTAATAAAAAATAATAAAAATAATTATATTAATTTATTAAATAATTTATCTAGGTTTGTAAGTTAAATATTGATAAAAATAATTAATTCAATAATTAAGGATTAAATTTTTTTGGATAAAAGGTTAAATGTTCTAATTTAATGATATAAAAATTTGGAGTATTACAATAAATGCTAGGTTCAAGGTAGAAGATCAGATGAGAGGTTAAATATGGATGTAAGGGTATTTTAGTCAGTTTATATCAAAATTTTATTTAAATTAGTTGTTGCATAATCAAAATTAATAGAAACTATAAGGGAGAGACACCTGGTGCTATAATTTGTAAATATAGAGGCATATGATTGTAATAAAAAAAGGGTAAGGGTATGTGGTGTAATTTTATCAAAATACAGGGGTATATGGTGCAATATTTCTAATTATTATTACTTTTATATTCTTAACTTAATAATACTAATAATAATACTTTAAATTATTAAATTAATTATTATGATTAGTAATCAATTTACTATTATTATTAATATTTATCATAATAGTTCATAGACAAGTGAAATACTATTTTTTAGCAAGTAAGTAAACATTATTACCAACAAATGCATTGAGATGAGTACGTCCTCCAAAAATCAAAGAAATTTATATAACCATGTCTTATTAGGTTTCAGAGGTGTTAAATTGTAATTTTTGCATTAACTAGGTCATGTTATGTCATATTTATTTTTATAGTAATGCTAGAATAAATTTATGTAAAATGGAGCATTTAAAATTATTTAAAATACTACGAGTATTAAAGCATTTTAGAATGGGTTTAATGTTATGGGTTAATTATGCATGGTTTATAAGTGTAATATAATAGATTGAGCATGTTTAGACATCTTTTCACATTATTATACTATTATCATTGTACACCCTAAGGGTGAATTGGTATTTTAAGTGTACCATATTTAATTTATTCCAATGTATGTATGTTTAATGTGTATTGTATGATGTTGAGAAAGGAATTGTGTGATCTAATGTTTTAGAAACACATGTTAGGACTTTACACGCTAAACTATGTGTAGGGGCAAAATAATTATTTGCTATGTACGGTAATTTACCTACATGCTAACATATTTTAGTTATCATATTTTATCCTTTTCATGATAAAATATTAAATAAATGAAATTAACATTTAAAATGGATAATAACATGATAATTATGATTTCAAGGATAATTTGGTCATTTATGACCTAATATGCCTAATAGTAAATAATTAGATCTAAGATGGACTTAGTAAATTGTTAGGTTGACCTTAATGTTAAATTTAACTTTGGATTATTTATTGACCTTAGGATTGACTTAAATAATTAAAAATAAAAGGAAAAAAATGGTTAAGTAAGGAAATTGGGATTATTGTGTATCAAGTGATCACTAAATAGAGTATTAACATTTAAAGCTGAAGATCTCGAGATTGGGAATGATTTACTATCTAGGGTTAGCTATCCTAGAGATGAGGCAAGAATCCAAGATTTAGATTGGTTTTACTGGTGTGCCTTAGTGCACTAATAAGGTTCTAGTCAGCTCTATAGGTGACCTACAAGTCCTATAGAGGGTACCGATATTTAAAGATCAAGTGATCTAGGTTGAAGGGTAATGTACTGCTGTAGTACCCTACCCTAAAATCATTCAAAATATATTTAAAACTATATTAATATAAAATAAATTAGTTTTGGTTTTAAAAATAACTTGAAATTTGGGTTAAAATGTAAATTTTAATTGTACCAGTCAACTAGTTTCCAAAATCGATTGACTAGTATGATTTGGAACTCACATTTTAATTTATGGCATAACCAGTTGGCTAGTTGCCCAAATTGATTGACTAGTTGTACTCTAATTTCTTTTTTTTTTTAATTTTATCTTCAATTTTATTTCCAATGTTGATGAAAAAATTTTTATTAGAGTTTATTTGTGTTAATAAGTATATTTTGGTGATTTGGGATTATTTTTACATTATTTAAATTATTCTATGAACTTATGTAACTAAAAATCCCTGTAAAGCACTTTTGAGTACTTTCTTACCTTCTCTACCTCTCCTTCACTTTTCTCTCTCCTCGGGCGGCCATGGTTGTGTGCGAGGCTTTCTACACCTTCTCCCCTAACTTACCAACTCTGGCCATCTATATTATTACACTCCACGTTCCTCACCTTCATCATGCATTTTCTAACACTTTGGTTCACCACACTCAATCAAATTCAATTCTCCCTCTCTCCTTCCCATTGATATGTCTACCCTCAGCCCCCTTAAGCTTCATTTGAACCTTTACCTCAACACTTGTTACCTTTCTCTTTTCCTTGGTTTTATTTTGCTAAGAGTTGGGTATTCTTCACTTTTTCTCCCCTTTTTTGCTGAAAAAAATAAAGACTTGCCTCTTGGTTCTTCAGTTGGCCGATTGTCATTCTCTCTTCTCCTAATCTTAGCCTTAGTGTTGCCTTGTTTCTCTTAAGAAAGGAATAATTAAATTTTATAGAAATTTTAAATACAATACCCTATAATTTTGGATAATGATAATAATAATAATTTTAATAATAATAATAATAATAATAATAATAATAAGTATTAAAAATTTAGTTGGTATTAGTATATGTATGTTTTAAATATTGAGCCAGTTAAGAGTATTTTATTAAATAAATATGGCTTGAAATAATTTACCTAGTTAATAGAAACTAAAATTTACCTATAGTTATCATAGTAAATATCTTATAAACTTAACCCATTATTCCATAACCCTATTTCCTTTCAACAATTATAAATAGCCTATGGAGTAGTTTGCATTGACAGAGGCACCACACATCAAACACATAAGAAAGTACTTAACAAAGCAATTAGTATGGAAGGAAGCTCATTAATTTTTAACTAACAAAGCCTAAAGGTAAGCAATATTATTTTGGAGGATAGTGAGATGTTGATCTATCTAATAAACCCTTTAGTAGTTCATAATTATCATGTCCTCATATAATAAGATGATATAATGGGTCACTATCATTTATTTTATTAAACTCCAAACTATTAGAAAATATGCACAAACTCACAGCTTAAAGTAAATAAATCCCCATTGCCATGTTATAATTTTAATTATTTCATACCCTAAACCACTATAGAAAACATGTAATAGCCTTAACTTAGATCTAATAGTAGGATGTTCACCTTTGGGGAAGATAAAAATGTAGAGTTTATTACAATTAGTTACATATGGGTTAAACATTACTCAAATGGCTATGTTATAATGGAAAATATATGCTACACACAAACCAACCTATTAGTAAACTCAATTTATGTGTGATGTATAAGTACTACATTATATTTGTATTTTAATTTAGTTATTTCTAAGAGTAGGTTAATTTTATAGTAAGTCATTTAATTAGTATTAATAGTATATTGGTATAAACTGTAGGACTAACTGATTAGTGGGTTTTTCATGATTATGTTGCACTTCAGATAACCCAATTACTTTTCTAACAACTCATAGCTAAATTATCAACTATATTTTGATATATGTGATGTAATTTTTGTACTATATGATTTAAGGTGATGAAAACTCCGAGATGGAATTTCATATAAACTTAAGAAAATAGCTAGATAATAACAGATATGGTCGAAATGACCTAGATCGGCTAATGATAAAATATCAAGGGAAGATTCAATATCTCATATCATAGTGAAGAATTCAAAGGCCTTAGAGAGATCTAGAATAGAAAAGAGAGAAGAAGAATAGATCAAGTGAGAGAGTTGTGAAAGCAAGAGAGATTTCAATGAGCGAGAGAGAAAAGACCAGAGAGAATTTTATTCATCATCCGTCAACCAAAAGTGTTATTATAGTAGAAAATGTGGACTGATATACCTGTGGCGAACAAACCCTAAGTGCGAAGATGGTTTGGGAATAAGGCCGAACAAGCTTGGGTCTGATATCATCCAACCCACTTATAATCCCCCCTCCATTACATGGGCTAAGCAATATATAGATAGCCTAGATAATAACCATTACAAATAGCCCAATTATAAGGAAAATAATATAAAAAGTGTTACAATTATCCTAATTCCCATCAGTTATCATATTTTGCTAAGGGTAGGAATTAAGAGACTGCATAAGCAATAGTCTAGCTAACCCAGTATTGGTCGGGTGGTTGCCTATGTGTGCCAAAACTTAATTTTAATAGCACATTAGTCCGGTGATTGCATCATGTGTGATTAAATTTATCTAATACTATAAAAATCAACAAATAGTAACATTAATTTTCAATTATCCCAATCATCTGCTACATCTGCTTCTTGATTTTCCTAATCATTTACATAAAAAGAAAAATAGTTGAATGTTCTTAATATATCACAATTAATGGGAAAATTACTTAAGTAATAACTAAAATTATTTGGATACACATCATTCCCCTCTTCTTATAGAGGTTTTTTCCTTGAAACCTTACATATTCTAGCAAAAGGGTATAAATCAAAGACATTAAAAGAGTTATTGGCATTACCGAATTTAGCAGATAAATCAATTTTATATACATTATCATTAATCTTCTCAAGCATAGTAAAAGTTCCATCACCCTTTGGGTCTAACTTAGACTTCCTAAGATTGCGAAACCTTTCCTTTCTTAAATGGACCCATACTAAATCACTGGGTTAGAATATAACTTTTTTTCTACGTTTATTAGTATAATCAACCATTTTTTGTACTTTGTAAGAGATTTTTTTACTAATAGATTTATGCAACTCTTTCATTTTTGTAACATGAGAATCAACTTCAAAATTTTGCAACTCAGAAACAGGAAGTGGAGTTAAGTCAAGAGGGGTTAAAGGATTAAATCCATAGATAATCTCAAAGGGGTATTTCTTTGTTGTGGAATGTACAACCCTATTATAAGCAAACTCTACTTGTGGTAGTATTGATTTCTATTGCTTAAGATTTTTCTCAAGTATAGCTCTTAATATATTTCTTAGAGTTCTATTCACTACTTAATTTTATCCATCAGTCTGAGGGTGACGTATAGTAGAAAATAATAATTTAGTACCTAATTTTCCCCATAATACCTTCCAAAAATGACTCAAAAATTTAACATCCCTATTAGATATAATGGTTTTAGGTACTCCTTGTAGTTTGATCACATTTACAAAAAACAAGTTTGTCAATACAACTACATCATTAGATTTATTACACGGTATGAAGTGTGCTATTTTACTAAATCTATCAACCAAAACTAGTATTGAATCTTTAGCCTTAATAGTACTAGGTAGTCCTAAAATAAAATCTAAGGAAACATTAACCCATGGCTAGGTAGGCACGGGTAGAGGTGTATACAACCCAAAAGGTTGAGTAGTGGATTTGGCATGTTTACAAGATACATAATTAACACAATACCTTAAAACATTATTTTTCATATTTGGCCAATAAAAATGATCAGTTAGATTATCTAATGTCTTTTGAAACCTAAAATGTGCCATTAAACCACCACTATGAGCTTCCTCAACTAATAATTCTCCATAAGAACAATTAAGCAGACATAACCTATTTCCCCAAAATAAATACCCATTAAAAATATAATATTTTCCTTGGGTAGCATTACAACAAGTATGATACAATTCCTTAAAATCAGAAGCATCCTCATAAAGGGTCTTGATATGAGAAAACCTAACAAATTAGCATCTACTGTATTTAAGAATGCATATCTCATAGATAAAGCACCAACAACTATATTGTCACCCTCCTTTTTGTATTTTATAATATAAGGAAAACCCTAATAAATTCTATCCATTTACCTTGTCTCCTACTTAGCTGAGATTGGTTCTTTAATATTTAATACATTCCTGCTCAGTATTAATAACAAATTCTTTAGGCCACAAATAATGTTGCCCTACCTCTAAGCCTCTAACTAATGCAAATAATTCTTTCTTATAAGTAGAATAGTTCAGAGTGCTCCCATTTAACTTTTAACTATAATAAGCTATAGGTCTACCCTCCTAAGAAATAATAGCCCTAATTCCAATCCCTAAAGCATCACAATCTAGTTCAAACATCTGATCAAAATTAGGTAATACTAAAATAGGTGTTTGTGTTAATTTTTCCTTAAGTAACTCAAAAGCTTTTTGCTATTCTAAACCCTATTTAAAACCTGAATCTTTCTTAATTATAGCAATTAAAGGGGTAGCTAAAGTGCTAAAGTGCTAAAGTTACTAACAAACCTATGATAAAATGAACATAACCCATGGAAACTTCTAACTTTAGTAACAGACTTAGATATTGGCCACTCCTGATTTACCTTAATCTTTTATTTATTAAATTGATACTCCTTCCTTACCTATAAAAAATCCCAAAGATACTACACTATATAAACAAAACCTTGACTTAAATAGATTAGCATATAATTTCTATTCCTTAAAAACTTCCCATACAACCCTAAGATACACTAAATGTTCTTCCATAGACTTGCTATAAATAAGTATATCGTTAAAATATACAACCACAAATTTTCCCATAAAATTCCTAAGGATATGGTACATAAGCCTTATAAAAGTACTTGGAGCGTTAGTCAATTCAAAAGGCATGAATAACCATTACTACAACCCAAAATTCATTTTAAAAGTAGTTTTCCACTCATTACCAGGTTTTATCCTAATTTGATGGTATCCACTTTTTAGATCTATTTTAGAAAATATTATAGCCTCTTAAAATTGATCTAACATCTCATCTAACTTAGGTATAGGGTATGCATACTTAATTGTTTTCTTAATAACATTCGTACTATCTATACACATTCTCTAGCTATCATTTTTCTTAGGTACTAAACAAATAGGCACTGCATAAGGACTCATAGATTCCCTAATATACCCTTTGTCTATTATAATTCAATGACTTGCTTTTTTAATTCCTTTACTTCTTCAAGTTTAACTCTATACATAGGTCTGTTGAGTATAACAGCTCCAAGAATAAAATCTATTTGATGTTCTATACCCCATAATGGGGGCAAACCATGAGGATTACCTTCTAAAAACAAATTAGAATAATCATTCAAAAATTCTTGAACACTACCAGGTAAGGACTCTAACAAATCAGGTTGAAATTCATAACATTCCTTAAATACGATCAAATATACAATCCTTTGTTCACCTAGAGCACATTCAACATCACTTTTCTTTACATAGAATCCTATAGACTTTTTAAAATCTTTGAAATTTTCCTTAAGATCTGAAGTCTAATTACTTAAGGCCTCATAATCAGATTTCATCTTAAATAATCATCATGAATTTCTTTTGGAGAAAGGGGGGCCAAAATATAATCTTTTTATATCTTTAATATAACAAAATAAACTTACTATAAAAAACTACAATTATAATCTGAAAAATGACTTTCCTATCGTATTGCCAAGGCCTTCCTAATAATACATGTGTAGCATGCATGGTACAATATCACATAATATAGAATCCTCATATTTTCCTAATTTCATATTTATTAGCACCTACTAATTGAATTTAACATCCCCTAATTAATTTAACCATTGAAGCCTATAAGGTTTGTGGTGTTTAGTTGTTCTTAGTCCTAATTTAGACACTAATAGGCAGCATTAATGCAACTACCACTATCAATTGCCATATTAAAACATTTATCATTAATTAAACATCTAGTGTGAAAAATATTTTTGCTCTATACAACATTAGGATCAGGTAATTTATTGCTAGTTAATGCCCTACGTACCACAAAAAGCTCTCGATTAATAGATATTTCTATTTCCTCCTCAGATTCATTAGTATTATTTCCTCAGATTTAGAGTCAATATCACCTGATTCCCTAATTAATATATTTCTTTTGTTAGGACACTCATATGCTATATGACCAAGACCTCCACATTTAAAACATTTAATATCTCTAGCTCTAGTGGGGATAGTAATACTACTAGGCACAACGACTTTACCCTTATCATTTGTATGCCCAACTTTAGATTCAGGATTCTGACTCTTAAATTCTGGTTTATCATTATTCTTCCAATTACCAAAATTGTTACCCCTAAAATTCTTCTTAAAAGTGTTCTTGAATCTAAGTCTAGGTGGTTTAAATTACCTATTCCTTTTAATTTGTCCTTCTATTTTAATAGCAATACCTAACATTTCTTATAATTTCCTATAAGGATATAGTTCCACTTTGTCAGCAATTTCCCGATTTAATCCGCTTAAAAATCTTTCCATTATTACATCATCATCCTCAGTAATCCTAGCCTTTATTAGAGTAATTTCTAATTCCTTAAAATACTCATTAATATTCCTAGTCCCCTAAGTTAAGGTTTGTAATTTCCCATATAATTTCCTCTAATAATAATAATTAGGTATGAACCTCTTTCTCATCAATGATTTAAATTCAGCCCAAGTCTGTATATGTTGTTCTCCATTTCTACGCCTAGATGATACTAAGTTGTAATACCATAAGGATGGATAATCAGTAAATTCTACAAATGCTACTTTTTTTCCATCAAGATAGTTATGACACTCAAAAACTAATTCTATCTTTTGTTCCTATTCAAAACAATAATCATGGTCACTCCTACCATTAAAACTAGATATGTTAAATTTAATATTACCTAGATTCCTATCAATTTGATCCATATCAAGGTTATTAATATGATTTGGCCTAGGATGCCTATCATCATTAAATGAAACTTGATCTTCCAATTCATATAAATCGTTAGGGGTGGGTATCCTATATCTAGGTTCCATAAGAACTCTACCAAGTACGCCAGCATGTTCATATACTATAGTACCTTGTAGATTATTTAACCTAGCATCATGTTCCCCTAATCTTTGTTCTAGCTTAGTAGCAAGTGCAGCGAATTGAGCAGTTAATTGTTCTTGAAAAGTCTTAAGTGTTCCTAACACATCATTGGTGGGTGTTGGGGCAAATTAGTTCACAGAATGGCCGTTATTTGAAATATTACAACTTCTTGATTATCCTATAAATCATTCAAGCAAATTTATAGAATAAGTGTAAACAGTAAAGTAAATACCATAATAATTACAAAAATAATAGATAACAACCAAGACTCACTCAAGTGATGACAAGCAGTAACACTACAGAAATAGGGAGAACTAGCTACATCAAACAACAACAAAATAGAATAAAGAAATCACAATAAAAGTAAAATAAAACAACAAGGAGAAGAAATATTACAAGCGGGTAAGGGAGCGAGGATACAACCACATTGAAACAGACTTTGACAATGAGTAAACCTATCTAGCTTATTATATAAACTTTTAACATAGGCAACGATAACAACATGAAAGAAAATATTCCATGCTTATCAATCATAGAATCAAGATAATAATAGGAGAAATTGGAACCAATTTACAATGCCAACAAATGTTGGTAAGCAAAAGTGCACCTCTTCTTGAAAAGAACAAAGGTTTCTTTAAAATTGGTGGTTAGATTGCCAAAAATATATGTACAATCTACACATAGAACTATACCACTTTAGAGTAGGCACTAAACCAAATATATAGAAATAGTCAACAACAAAAAAGAGAGTTTAAGGAATGAGTATACCAAGCGGAAGTGTCGAAGGTCGAATTTTTTTCGACCTCTACCAAACCTTAAGCTTCTACATATCTGATGTTAATATCCTCAACATGAAAGACCGCCACTACGAATGGTAGATCTATCACCATTAACAATGGATCATAGAAGATCCTATGGGAAAAGTAGATCCATACAAAAAAACTTCTAGGTCTAACAAGTTTCCAATAGATTAACATGACACAAGAATGCGCTTAAAAAAATTGTCATAATTTCCACAAATTTGAATTCACTACTTTCGAACTAGTTAAGATTTTCTTCAGATATAGGGATATTGCTTCAAATTAGGCTTATTAACTTTGGATTTTACTCAAGCCAGAAAAGAAAAGTCAAAATAAAGAAATTCCAACCAATATCTCTCGATCTTGTAAGGATTTACAAATTGTTAAAACAAAAACAATAAACACGAATCAAGAAGAAGAACAACACAAGGACACCGATGGCTTCTTACCAAAAACCCTTTCCGACTTATATCAGTGCAATAGTCCATGCCAGACAAGAAAATATATCACCAAACCACTGAAAAAACCAATAATTCACACAAAAAGGGGCTATCAAAGACCCATGTCTCTGATACCAAATGATGGAAACTCCAATATGGAATTTCAAATAAACTCAATAAAATTGCTAGATAATAACAAATATGGTCGAAACGACTCTACCCAGATCAACAAATGATAAAATATTAAGGGAAGATCCAAGATATCATGGCACAATGAAGAATTCAAAGTTGTCGGAGAGATTCAGAATAGAAAAGAGAGAAGAAGAACAAATTGAGTGAGAGAGTTGCATGAGCAAGAGAGAGATATTTCAGCGAGTGAGAGAGAAAAGACCAGAGAGAATTTTATTCTTCTACCATCGACCAAAAGTGTTACTATGGTAGAAAATATAGCCGTATATACCCGTGAAAAACAAACCCTAAGCGCGAGGATGGTTTGGGAATAAGGCCGAACAAGATTGGGCCTAATATCGTCCAACTAACTTATAATTCCCCCTCCCCATTACATGGTCGAAGCAACATATAGATGGGCTAGATGATAGCCATTACAAATAGCCCAATTACAAGGAAAATAATACAAAAAATGTTACAGTTATCCTAATTCCCATAAGCTATACTATTTTGCTAAGTGTAGGAATTAAAGGGCTACATAGACAACAATCCAGCTAACCCAGTATAAGTCGGGTAGCTCCCTATGTGTGCCAACACTTAATTCTACTAGCACATCTGTCCAGTGATTGCATCATATGAGATTACATTTATCTAATACTAAAAAAATCAACAAAAAACAACATTAATTTTCAATTATCGCAATCATCTGCTACAACTACTTCCTAATTTTCCTAATCATTCACATAAAAAGAAAAATAGTTAAATGTCGTTAATATGTCACAATTAATAGGAAAATTACTTAAGTAATAAATAAAATTAGTTGGATACACATCATAAGTGTTTTAAAATGTATATATGTGGGCCCCTATTTTATAAACCATTATGTTTTGTTAACTCGACTCTAATTTCTATTTAAAAAATAAGTTATATGAATATAAGTTTATTTATACATGTTTTATAAAATTCTTTTGCTAATTTATTAAGGGATGTATCTATGGTGTTTATGTGATTTTATGTATTGTTGGTAGATGTGGTCATATGATATTATTATAAATATACGATCTTTATTTTTCTGATTGGCATTGAACCATAATGATGGTTGATTGAATTCTAATCCAAGTGGTCAACTCGTTATGGAAACTATTTAATTTGAAAAGCGTTATTGTGGAAAGTCTGATTTAATAAAAGTAATATTTATTGAGGTGTTATTTATGGGATGCGTTTATTATGGAAGATGTTATTTATGGAAGTTTCTATTTTTGAAAAGTACCGAATATGGAAGGTACTCAATTTTAAAAAGGAGGATAATTTAGGAATATGAGAGTGGGATAGGGTCCTTTGGGGTTGGCCTCTTGGAGTTTGGGGATCAGCAATAACCTTTTCTTAGATTATAGTGAAATGTAGTCACTTGGTTTATTTTCCTAGCCAAGAGCTAATAAAACTCCATGTCTACTCTATTAGTATCTTTTGACCTCTTACAAGGTGTGTACACTTAAGGACTCGATGGCCATGTTTGAATTTTTCTCTTTGGTGTTAGGTGTAATATCCCGAATTTTTGTAACCTTAATTTAGAATGTTTATCCTTTTATCTAAAAAAATATATTAAACCTTTAAATATTAATTTAATTTTTTTTGTTAACCTTTAACCCACAAATATAGATAAATTATTTAATAAACTATTATAATTATTTTATCTTACCCTTTTTATGTATATCACCCTAAACTAATAATTTTACTTGATTTATTTTTCTTAATTTGATACCCTAAATTTGGATAAATTATGTTTATGCTAAAAACTTAAATTTAATATAATTTTAATTCTAACCCTACATATATTTTCTTTTTTACATTTTATCTTCTTTTTTACCTTTCCTTCCTTTTCTCCTTTCTTTTTTTTTTCTTCTCCTTTCTTTTTCTCTTCTCTCCCAAGCCAACCCGCTTCCCTCCTTTTCTTTTTCTTCCTTCTGGCTCTCTGCTTCCCCAACTCTCTCTTCTCTCTCTCCTCCTTCCTTCCTCTTCTTCTCTCGAGCTAGCCCCTTCATTCCTTTCTTTTCTTTCTTCCTACACTAACCTATCTACTTTATTCTCTTTTCTTTCCTTCTCCCCGCCCTCCTGAGCCCAACTCATCACCCTCTTTCTTCTCTTCTCCTGCTCATATCCCTCTTCCTTTCCTTTTTCCCTACCCCTCCTGTCCAAATGGAGCCTTACCACTCCCCTTTTGCATGTCATCCAGCATCCAAACACCCCTTCCCTTTTTTCCCCATCCTTCCCACACATCCCTTTCCTTCCTTCTTCAACCATGCAACTACCCCTACCACTTTCACCACCTACTTCCTACACCCACTGTCCTTTCTTTTATCCTCACTAGTCTCATGACATCCCCATTCCCCTACCTTGTTTGTCTTCTTCCCATCCCCTTCAACCATATCACCATACACCCTACAGGTGCATATATATACACGCACACATAGCTACAGGCTAGCTGGCTTCTCACCTTACCTCCTCCCTTTCCTTTCTCTTCTCCCTTAGTCATCGACAAATACTTGATCCTACCTTTTTTTTTCCTACACCTCTCCATGCCACCCTATGCCACTAGAAAAACCACCACCACTACCATCACCTAACCCTAGTAGTGCCAAAATTCCCCTACAACCTACCCAACCAGCTCCTGCACCACCCTCCCTACAATTGAGCCTCACAACCAACCCCTCATCTCTATTTCATTCACCATCACCATGCCATCACCTCCACCACCATCCCAGCCTCCACGATTGGCTACATTCCTCTTCTCTTCTTCCTCCTCCCCTATAGCTCTATTTTTATGTTTTATTTCCATAAGGCGACTATTGTCGTTCCTTACCCCTAGCATCTGCCTCACCCTTTGTAGCCATACATTGGGTAATGATAGTTTTTGCTGTTACCATCCCCTCCACTTGACTCCACCATTTCCACCACCCTACAGCCCACCCTACATCACCCAAATCATAACTTCCCCTCCACTTCATTGCTACCCTTCTCGCAATCCCATACATCATGCTTCTTTAAACAACACCATCATCATTACCTCATGTCCTCTCTACAGCTTTGTCCTAGCTTCCCCATCACACCCCCTTGCTGTACCTTCTCCCCCTCACCTCATCCCTTTCATTCCCCTCTCATTGCCTCATTTCCTTCTCTTATAACACCTCCATCCACCACTACTGCCTCCCTCGCCATCGTCGTTACCACCCATCACCTGCCAACACCCCCACTTGGCCATCCAAACACCTCTAGCCTTTGATTCTTACATCATCGAGAACTCACACTACATTAGTAATGTAGTAGTAATAGTAGTAGTACCAACACCCCCACTTGGCCAACCAAACACCTCTAGCGTTTGACCCTGCCATCATCGAGAACTCACATTGTATGAGTAGTAGTAATAGTAGCAGTAGGAGGAGAACTACGACGAGGATGGGGAGGAGGAGGAGTATGAGTAGTAGGAGCAATAGAAGGAGTAGGAGAAGCATCAGGAGAAACAACAGTAGTTTATTCACCCATCTTTCACTCAAGGAAAATTTGGTAATTTTCCAACGTTAAAATTATTTGTAATAAAAATTATTATTTTATTAAATAAATATTAATATGGTAATTGTGATTTTTTTAGGTACAAAGTTTGATTAGCAGAGCCTAATCATTTTTTAGAGGTTACAAAAAAAAATGTGTTTTTACTAGAAAGCAGGTCATTCTTATACTCTACTAAAATGTGAGATATTGCATGATAACACATTAAGGGTTCTGATGTGTAAATGTTAATATGTATGTTCGTTTTGTTATAATTATCTGTCTAAAACTGTTACCATAAAAGTTAGCAAAATGGATCGCGTTAACTTGTGTAACTACTATGAGTACAAAAGCATGTTAAGGTGGGTTTTATGTCATGAGCAAATTATATATGTTATGTATGTTCATTATGATAGGTTGAGCATACCTGAATACATTCTGGTGTAAATTTTATTATTGCGTTCCCTAGGGGCAATTTGTTCATTTTATGCATATCATGTTATTTACTCCGATAACTATGTCTTAATGGTTGATAAGCATGAGAGTATGTGTTTTGAAGTTTTAGACAAGCATGTTAAGGTTTTACATGCTAAACGATGTGTAAAGATACATATTGTGTAATCCCCCAAAATTTTAAAAGCCTATAATTTAATAAATCATTTTTATTTAGGATAACTTATCTTTTAAACTTATTTAATTTAGTTATTTTGAGGATTTTACCTTTTAAATTTATTTAATTTAATTATTTTGTGGATTTTTGAGTATATAAAATTAGATGTGAATATTTAATAAATTAAAATAAATAATTTTTTATTTTATCATACTCATTTTATTTAAATAATTTTTCAAATCAATATTTTCTAAAATTTACCTTTTAAACCAATATATTAATATATATTAAGTTAAATTATTAAAATTTGTTGATCTACCAAAAATACTACACCCTATTTCCCATTAGTTATTGTATCTATTTTCCCCCTATTTTCCCTTTTCCCTTTCATTTCCCCCTCCTTCTCCTTTCTTTTTTCCCTTTCTCCCCGGCGTGGGCCAGCTTCCCCGCACTACACAGCCTCTCTTCCCCCCTTCTCCTTCCGCGCGGCCCAACGGCCCGCGTCGTCACCCATCTACCCCAGCCGGTCCGTCCATTTCCTTTTTTTTCTTTTCCTTTTCCCCTAGATCGACCGGTCTAGCCTGTTGCTTTCTTCTTCCCCTCAATCCCGACCTATAACCCTAACCTGCAGCCTTCCTTCCGCCGGCCACCACCGCACGTTTTCCAACCTCCCTTCTCTTCCCTTCCCCGTCGTTTTCTTTCCGTTTTGACCCCGACCAACCCCATCTCTCCCCTCCACGCGTGCCCCTTCCTTTCCCTTCTCTCCCCGACCCGACCTAACTTGCCATGGCAGGACTACACCACCTACAACTGCTGGCTGGTGCTCCTGCCTCACCTGCCCCAATTTTCCTACTCCTACTTCGTTTTTTCCCCCTCAAATTAGCCTATAAATACTCCCCATGGGCAGCCGTAACCGAGCTTCCTTTTCACAGCCCAAAAATCTAGATTTTCGTCGCCGCCCAAACAGCTCCCTATTTCGCCACCGTCGACGATCTCCGCCACCAAATCCACCCACCAAAACCTTCCCTACACCGCCCTCTACAGAACTGAGCCTCCCTCCTCCCTTGCCTTGCCCTACATGAGTTGTCCCAGCCGTGCAAAACCACCATTCTGATCAGCCCACGTCAACCTCTCACCGCCCCTTACGTCGTCGTCCGCCGCCAATTCTACTGAAACCAACACCTCCTCCACCCTCTAAAACAACCAGGGGACCTTCCCCTACCTTCCCATACCTCCATCTCTCCCTGCCTCCCTCTCCTTCTACCTTCTCCGCCTTCCACCACCATTTGGCAACCTCTCCGGCCGTCGTGTGCCACCACTTCCGGCTGCACCACCACCTCCATTCCACCCCTCTCCGCCTGCTGCACCTTCCACCACCTCAAACACCCCCTCATTCCCTATCCTCTAGCCTACAACCCCATCTTTCCACCTCTCTTCCTCCCCCATTTCCGTTGCCGTCACCACCACGCGCCACCGCCGGTTCCACCACCAACCCTAGGTGGTATTCTAATTTCCCTAGCCCTCAAACTATTTTTTCTCTAAGTGTTAATAATTTTTAGTAAAACTTATAGTATTACCCTTAATATTACTATAATTTATTATTATTATTATTATTATTATTATTATTATTATTATTATTAATGTTGTGATAATAATAATAATATTAATAATAATAATATTATTATTGTTGTTGTTGTTGTTGTTGTTGTTGTTGTTGTTGTTGTTGTTGTTGTTGTTATTATTATTATTGTCATTATTATTATTGATAGATGAGATTTATAGATTATTTTCATGCTTAAAAATGTCATTTATCCCTCATTAATTTTATAAGATTTAATCTTTTCGTCGAGTTTTCTTCCTTTGAATAGATTTTACAAGAAAGAAAAAAATAGAGGAAATCTAAGGAAAAATCAATGAAAAGAATAAATCAAGTGAAGAACACATCAAGAAATGTTGAATCAAGGAGAGCAAAGTTGGAACGGAAGAAAATACATCAAGAGAAGCTATGCTACAATTTCAAAAGGAATATAGTGGAAGAACCGAAAACACGGTACCCCCGTGTTTCATAAACACGGGTCGTGTTAAATATCTCGAGCATGGATTTAAAATTTGTCTGTCGGTAGAACAGTTGGAAGAAAACATGGAAGTCCCGTGTTTCCAAAACACGGACCGTATTTCCATTTAAAAAATTGTAACTATCTGTGCGACCTATTTATGATATATACTATCTCAAAACAGGGTTCGGGACAGAGATTGGAGATCGAAACAATTGGGAATGTATTATCTTCCTCTATTCCCTTAGAATATACATGTAATGCATAATTCCAACTTTTTTATCTTCTTGAATTCTAGTGATCAATTGACAATCTGCACTTTAATTGATAAGTCTTCTCTATTCCTTTATGAATTTCAGTCTCTCTATTTTTGTTAAATATAAGTAGATTATCTGCAATTATACTTTTTTTTTGTTCTATTGTTATCTTACTGTACTAATAGTGGATTTTGTGAATGTGTTGTCGGTATTAATTTTCGATCTTTATATGTAATTGTGTGATTTTTAATTATGTAGATGTTTGAGTATATAGAAAAGGGTAGGATGATTTGAGGATGGAATTATATCCTAATTACAATAGCATATTTTGAATGTTTGATTCTAGATGAAATTTAATTGAATTAATGGATCGAATTGAATGATTCCGTATCATAAATTAAGATTTTTGAGCTAATTGGATTGATCACCTATTTAGTTTAGAACTTAATCTTTGGTAAGGCAATGCAATTAACCCGTACTTGTTAATTAATTTGTCTAAAGTAGCAAGAAGATTAATTGTTAATCTTATCCATTAATTTGTGCAATTGCATAATCTGTGCTTGTGTGATGATGATTGTAGTTGGCTGCTTTCCATTCATAATGCTGCCATTTATTAAATCTAGCGTTCGTAACCTAGGTTATTAAATGGTTAGAAAATAAATTGAGAGCATATTCAATTTATTAAGGTTGAGAGGAAGCAAAGGAATTTGTTATTATGAATTTCCAAAAGTCAACATTAAATCGTTTAGAATCATTCTTCTTACTTGAATATTTGACATTCTGATTCCATCATCAATTCATTCCTCCCCTATTTGTCAATTAGTGATTAAAATTTAGTATAATTAGATTTAGTATTAGAATCAATGAAATTTTATAAACGGGATTATAACATCAATTGCAAAATTAGTGATTAAAACATCATTCCTTGTTGGTTTGACTCCTTCTTAAAATATACTACGTATTTGGAAGTTAGGATTTATTTTACAAATTTGTTGTATTTACGATAGTGCATCAATTATCATTATGTTATCACTCTTACAACCTAACATAGCTTCTAGAATAAGTATAACTATAGTATTATCATTTAAAAGGGCTATAACTTTAGTATCAATATAGTTATCTCTATATTTATTATTATCATTACTACTACTACTACTACTACTATCATCATTATTATTATTTTTCTTACTAATACTATTAATACTAACTTGGTCATTATCACTTTTATTATTAGTGTAAATGTTGGGATTCTTATATTACTAGTACCCTTTTCGATTGTTATCCTCTATTATGCTTAACATTATTATTATTACTACTACTACTACTACTACTACTACTACTACTACTTAACCTAACTTTAGAAATATTTCTAACTAGTGTTTACAATTTTAGTATTATTATGATTATCTTTGTGGTGGTGGTGGTGTTGTTCTTGTTACTATTATTATTACCGTCATCATTATCACTATTTCCTTGCTAATATTGTTAATACTAACTTTGTCCATTGTCACTTTTATTTATTAATATAAATATTTGGACCCTTATATTATTATTATCATTTCAGTTACTATTATTATTGTTATTTTTATTATTATTATACTTAACATTATTATCATTATTATTATTATTAATGTTATTTAAACTGAAGTTGGTATATTATCATTTTTTTGTTAAAGAAGAAGAATACTTAAGCCTTAGAATTTTTACTATTTAATATTCAAATATTGCTAATATTATTCCTAATGCCTTTGTCACTAACATTATTACTTTGGTATTATTATTAGTTATTACTATTATTATTGTTATTATTTTGTTACTATTATTGTGACAAATACATTTGAACCCTTATATTATTATTATTCAAAATATAATTGTTATCATTATTATCTTTAGGAATATTAGTACTTTGTTGGTATTGAAATTATTATATTATTATTTTAACCCTAACACTATTAGTAGCCTAGCCTTAAAAATGCTAGGGTTTCTATCACTATAAGCATTGTTATTACTATTATTATCACTATTTTGCTATAATTAGTATTAGTACTATTATTAGAAGAATAAAGCTATAGGTTTAATAATATGAGTATAGCAATAAATATTAACATAAACATATTTTGACTGGTAATATCTAGTAGGCTAACCCGAGGATAGAAACCCTAGTTTTCACTTGTAAATCTCCCTTTAATAATAGTAACCCTAATCTTAGACTAAAATAAGGAATAATAGTATTTTTGGTAGGAGGGAAACTAACCCTTAGTTTTACCCTCTTATAGGTGAATCAAGCCCAAAACCCTAAGGAGGCATAGGAGCGTGCTCTAAGCCCGGCTTCGTTTTAGGTAAGGATGTAGCTAAGGCCTATGTGTGTTGTGTGACTTGTATGCCTGGGATGCAACATATCATGCTATCTCGTGTATCGTATGATTATCATTAACTTGTCTTATGTGTAGCGCAGCTTGGAGTTGAGGTATGTTTGTGTGTTTTCTTATGGCATGAGTATGATATGTACATATGGTGATCATGATGTGATATGATATGGCCCTCTAGGACATTCATGCTAGGACAATTAATAATATGATATGGGAATGAAAGGACAAAAAGAAAGAAAATGGGAAGTGAGTTCACTAAGGGGGATATGAGGTTGACCAAAAATGAATGAGAGATAGGAACCACGCATGAGAATCCTAAAATTTGTATGGGGAATTGGGTGTTTGCATGGGATGGATAAAACTTGCATAGAAATTATTTTTACGTGAGAAATGTTGTTTTAGAGTGTAAATAAGCTAAGGGAAGAGTTGTGGAGTGATTGGAGACTTGGAATGAAAAATAGTATGTAGATTGGTGTGAGGGTTTATAAGAGACCCAATTAGGGTTTTGGGAGGAAGTAGTAATCTGGAAAATGTGGAAGTAATAATGATTAAGGGAGAGTGGAGTACGGATTAAGAGTGGAAATTTATTTTATAAGGGGTGAGTATAGGTGCCATGGGAGAGAAGAAATATTGAGTGGAAAATAGAGAGGTTACTTGTGGGAGAAGAAAGGTACTAGGGTTTGAAGTGGTCAACTGAGGTTTTTCCTGTCACATGTAAAGTTGAGAGGTAAAGTGATATGTTTTGGGATTGGATCTAATTGAGATAAGGTGTGGGGTGATGAACGAAGTAATGGAAGTGTAAGTGAGAGAGAGTTGGGCCACATTGGTCCAATTAAGGTTTTAAGGGAAAACCCTAGAGGGTTATAGTAGGTGGAGTTTGATGTCATGAGGTTTGGGCCTTTACCCATACCCTTAAGAGTTAGTTTTCATTATGTGTAAGTGTAAGGGGGAATGGATGTCGGGGCGTGATAAGGGTCGTAGGAGTCTCAAGATATAGGACGGGGCCCCTTGAGAGGATAGAGGTAGAATGTTGGTGACATGCATGTCAAGGGTGAAAAATTATCTAATAAGACGCAAATAAGACGCTAATCACTTAAAGAGAAATATTGTTGACCTGGGCCCAGACTAGTCCACTGGGGAATAATAGTGGCCAGGAGCATTTTGCTCTGCATGATTTCCGGTCCACCGGCTATAATAGTGAGGGATTATGTGCTCAACAAACCAAAGTAATGAAGCTAAGCCATGGAAAATACACTAAGTACTTATAGTGAAACACTATGTGAGTTGGGGCCAGACTGGTCCACCTGTAAATAATAGTGGCCAGGAGCATTATGCCCTGGAGACCGGTCCACCGGCGAATAATAGTGGTCAGGAGCATTCTGCCCTGTATATATTCTAGTCCACCTGCTATAATAGTGGGGTTCCTGTACTCACATGGATTAATAGAGTGTATGTGTGGAATGAACATATTGTTAAGGGGACTAAAGAATAAGTAACCCGGCCTTATTACATGTATTATTGTATGTTGCATATATGATCATTCTTATTTTATATGCTCTATATGTCGGCCTTAGCGCATCTATTACCTTACTCAGTACGTAGCGTACTGATCACCTATTTCATGGGTGCTGCTCATTCCCACGAGTAAAAGATCCATCTGAGTTTGTGCAGGTAGGGGGCGACGTCTTCAATGCCTACAACACTTACGAGACATCGGGTGGGGCTGAGCGTTGAGCCTAGACCTGACCTAGGAATCGAGAGTGACTCGACTGGACTCTATCTTTCCCTCTTATTTTACCATGTTTTGTTCTTATTCTATTTATGTCACGTCATACGATATTCTATGTTTTGAAAGACTCTAGTCACTTACCCTTTGGATTGTAATTCTAAATCGCACTCTGATTTCTGTATTGTGAACGCTATCATTTCCTTTATGAATCTTGTTTCAAATATCGACTTGTGTTTGAACTTAATCATTTTTAGCCTTAGCACTTAGTACTAGAACGGTAGGAGTGAACCGGTCTAGTACTGAGTGTGGCGGTAATACCCTCAGAATTTATATTTTTGCCCACTCGTTTTTGTTTAACACTAATCATTAAACGAGATTTTTCAGTAGTAAATTTTGGGGTGTTACATATTGTGGTTTTTTTGGTAATTAATAAATAATATTATTAAAACCAAAGAGAAGAGATTACATCAAGAGTATCAAAATCCTACACCCTAGGGAGGAAACTACTAACTAATTTGCATATTCATACTGTCTTTTCTAGTATTACATTGATAAAGTCTAATATGGAATCTCTTTATAATATCCTTCGCCATGTGAGTTGGATGGTATGATGACCTGTTGAACACCGTAGAGTTTCTACATCGCCAAATCCCATATATAACTTCTCCAAACAGCACTTTGGTGCTCTCGGCTCTAAGATTACCCCCTTCGTACACTATGTTATTTGCTGAATCAAAGAGTCCCAGTTTGCAGCCTGGACATCCATGCCCATCCAAGGCCTAATCACCTCCCAAATTTTCCTAGCAAAAATACAATGCAAAAATAGGTGGTCCATTGATTCTGTAAATTCTGTACAAACGCCACATTCAATGGGTAATTGTAAATTCCATTTCCTTAATCTATCTGTGGTGGGTAGGCTATTGTGGCAGGCAAGCCAGGTTATGAAGGAGCATCTAGGCCTTCCAAAATGTTTCTAGACCAGGGCAGCCCAATGCTTCTTATTTTCCTTGTATCTTAATATCTTATAGGCCTTATGTATCATGTATGCATCAGAACCACAGTTACCAGCTAAAATATGTTGTAGCAGTAGGGGTCGAATCTTCATGATGTTTCTAAATAGCCAAGAATGGTATGAGCGAGTAATGACAGTGGATATATCTTTATCTCTTAAATAGACTCCATGTACCTACCTTATCCAGAGGCTCTCTTTGTTATGGAGAATTTTCCATATCCATTTCCCTAATGTAGCCTGGTTCCAAGCTTTTAGGTCAATCAATCCTAGACTACCCTCATCCTTCAGGAGGTAGACTGTCTTCCATGCGACATGATGTTTGTGTCCATTGCTAGGCATCATTATGTCTTCCAAGATATTGTGGTTAAGTACCTATATATATATAATGGCAGCTAGGCATCATTATGATGATAAAAGGAATTGGAGGTTGAAAGTCATCCATATTGGGAATCATGAGATTTAGATGGAAAAATATGTATTTTAGTTGCCTTAGGGACATTTTGGTCAACATGAGTTAAAAATAGAATATTGGGTATTTTAATGTGATAATTAGTTTGAAATAGGTTAAGCATATTATTTGGAGAGTTTGGAGTAGATATGAATAGTCTAAGTCAAATAAATGAGGAAAATGGGATTTCGTGAAAATAGTAACCTCCGGGGGGAAATTATTATCACATGTGGGAATTGTTTAAGTTTAACCTTACTTTTTGGATATGGTGGTTCTATTGGTAATTTCAGAAGGCATATTAAAATTGGGGTTCACACGAGTCTCATGAGAAAAGTATGATTAAATTGTGGGATTATGGTTTTGTGGTGAAATATGAATAGTAACCCTAAGGGTGGGCTATTATCGCATATGTAAAATGTGGGGAGTTAGATCTTGATTTTTTTTATATAATGTCGGCAATAATATTTAGGGAGTGTATATTAAATTTGGTGGTTATATGTATCTTTACGAAAGGTATATGATTAATTTATGAAATTAGAGTTTGATAAGAGTTAAAATAATATCCCTAAAGATAGGTATGTTAATGGTCTAGGGGCATTTTGGTCAACATGGTTAAAAAGTGGCAGGTTGAGTACCTTAGGGATTAGCTAACTCAAAATAGGTTAGGGGTACTATATGAGATAATTAGGGTAAAAATTAAGGGTTTATGGTAAATAAAGGAAGGGAAAGGCTACAAGTGTGATTAGTAAAACCTAGGGGGAAGTCATGATCACATATAAGAAAAGTGGGAGATTGATACTAGGGATGGTTTTACAGAGTTAATGAGGGAATCTTGGGTAGGCATACAAATTTGGGGGGTTATTTGAGCTCTAGGGAAATAGTTATGACCAAAATGTAAAATTAGGGTTGTGGGAGGCTCGAGTGGTAACCCTAGGGGTAGGTTATTATCGCATGTACAAGATGAGGAAATTAGACCTCCACCTTAGGATATGATGTCAACAATAACATTTTGGGAATATATACTAGATTTGGTAGCTATATAGAGTTTAAGGATATAATTATGACTGAAGGGGAAATTAGGATTTTGGAGGAGTCCTGAAATGTAACCCTAGAGGTAAGTTATTATCACATGTGTGAGATGTGGGAGTTAAGCCGCAATTTTTGATTTAATGGTTAACAATAGCATTCTATGCATGTATATGGAGTTTGGGAACTAAACAAGCACTAGAGAAGGGTCTATGCTAGGTGTCAAAAATTAAGGTTTTGGAGGAGGCCTGAATAGTAACCCTAGGGGTAGGATATTATCACATGTGTAACACATGGGTAATAGACCATGAATCCTCAATATGTGGCTCATAATAACATGTTGAGATTTGTTAGGAAAATTAGGGACTAAAGGGGAACTAGAGGAGAGAATATGTTAGGGTTGTGAGATTAGGGTTTCTAAGGGGAAACATGTTTGTTTTGGGGTATGTGTTAGGATGCTGCCTTGCATGAGTATGTGTGCTTGACTGTGTGATGACCTTGAAATAAATAGAGCATGAATAATACATTAACCACTTAAAGGGGAAGATTACTTGAGTCGGGGCCAATTATACTTGTATAGATTTATAGGTAAGAATAGTGACCAAGAGCATCCCACCCTAGAGGTGTACTTTTATTACCAATCCACAAGTGACAATAGTACCCAGAAGCATCCTGCCCTAGAGTTGTACTTGATTACTATTCCACCGATTGAGAATAATGGGGTCGTAAACTCAAATTAATTAAATTAACCATTCCACCGATTGAGAATAATGGGGTCAAAAACTCAAATTAATTAAACCATTGAATGATCATAACTCTTGATAAGGCACTAATTACTTATAGTGGAACATCACGTGGGTCAAGACCAATTGTACTTTGATTACCAATCCATCGGTGAGAATGGTAGCTAGGAGTGTTCTACCCTATAGTTGTACTTTGATTACTGATCCACCGATGATAATAATGGGCAAGAGCATCCTACCTTGGAGTTATAGTTGATTACCATTTCACTGATTGAGAATAATGGGGTCCCTGGACCCAACGTGCATAAAATTATAAATAGTTATCACTATGCTATTAGTGTATAGTTTGGAGAGTAATAAATAAATCAGTAAGATTAACCTATATGCATGTCATCTCTTATTGTAGTCTTTTGAGCTTTGTGATAGTGGTTATGGTTTGAGGATGATGTTGATGTAATTATATTGCGAAGAGCATCTCTGAGATGTTCTATCTATAGGATTCAATTAATTCCAAATGAACGAGCTTGAGTAGTATATGGCCTCGGTGGTGTGTGGTTATATGAATGATTATCATTTTTCAAATGATGTAAGTTTAGTTAGATGTTTTATATCATATATTTTTGTGATGTTGTTTATCTGTACCATGCAGGTTTTTCATATTAGTTTTGTATAATGGGTTGTTCATTACCGCTATACTAAAGGGTTTGTTTTCATGGACCTTTCCCAATCAATGGGCAGTGACCTTTGTAGGTTAGCTTGTAAGGTTAGTTGAAGGGAATTATTTGGGTTGAGAATTTATGGCTATCCGATGTTGTGCCTGGTATATTTTGATTTGGGAGCTTTTGTACTCTTAATACCCTTATGTATTTCCTTTCACTAACATTTTGTAACCATTAGTGGTTGGTTTTATTTGAAATGATTACTTAAACTCTCTCGCTACTCTAATTTATAATTGTGTTAATAATTTAAATGGAGTAATGTTGTTAGCCTTAGCACTTGGTAACAGAATGGTAGAGAAAACTAGATTTATACCAAATATGGCGGTAACACCCCATAATTTAATGTTTTAGCTTTTACAACCAACTCTTTAAATGAAATTTTTTGATCCGTAAATTTGGGGGTATTATACTAAGACAACTGGGATTGCCCAAGAGGTGGATCTACTATAGTTGGTCTTGGCTATTATTGGATGTCTTCAAACTTACTTTCCAAATGATACTATTGATTGGGCTTTGTCCACTCAATAGATAAAATTAGTTGGTGTGTTTATATGGTATTGTTAGATGTACCATAGTAATACAATAAATTATGATCCTTTACTTTTAAATAATGAGCTACTTAGTTATTCCCCTAACTAACTTGTTACTATTTTAAATAGGGTTTTGATGATCCATGATGTATATGGTGAATAGATAGTCTTGTGCAGGTAGACTATGACCATAATTAATGATGGATGCATAGTAGTAGGACGAGTTAAGAGAGTAGTTTGACTTTCGAAGCTCTATGTTTTATTGATGTTTTGATTTCATTGATTTTTAAATATAGTAAGAGCTATTTAATTTCTATTCTATCATAATATACTTTCAACATTATTTGACTTTATTATGGTATCTTATTATATTAAGGATGTTGTGAAATTTTTTCTTGGTTTTAAATTTTAAATTTAGCCTTAACATCTTGTGTAAGTGGAATAATGGTGTCGTCTTACACTAGATGTGACAGTAATACCCTCATTCTTGTTTGTCTTCTACATTGATTTATAAGTATTTTCTATCTTGAAAATGGGGGTGTTATATTAAAGGTCTTAACTCCCCCTTTTTTGAAATATGTTATGAGAAAAGGTTGAGATATGCTTATCCTATTCTTTTGTTTTGAATTTTTGATTGATTTTTGAAAAATGGGTTTTAATTGTTTTGATTCTTGATTCTCTTAAGAAATTAATGTTCTTGGTAGGAACTGTTAAGTTAGGCATATTGTTGTGCTAGAAAAATTACTTAGAAGTAAGCTCTCTTTGTCTCTAATATAACTAAGGAATTATGTCATTTATTGTTGTTTATGGCATATTTTGTGATGTATATGTGTTATTTTAAGCTCTTAGATTTGAGAATATGGTTATGATTGTATCTCTAAAGTTTTTTTTTAGCATGTTTTGAGTATTTTTAGTATCATGTGTGAATTAGGTGATTTTATGTATGATTATGTTGAGTATCAAATTTCTACCATGTATTTATGTAAATTCATATGTAATTTATGTCTTTTTACATGTTTTACAACATAGGTCCATGTTAGGATTAATTTAGAAAGAATTGTGGTTTTCAGTTAAGTGTGGATTGTGGGTTTGGGTGCGAGTGCGGGGTGCGGGTGTTGTTTCACCTTAACCACTTAACTTATTTGTTAGACATATCAAATGGTTGTGTGAACAATAACTTAGTCTGGAATCCATAGTTGGTTGGTTGCGCAATTGGTTAATTGATTTGATGAACTAGACAACTAGGTCCTATGAACACTTGATTGATTTGTTAAATCCATCGACTAGTTATTTTGTGACTAGAGTGGTTTTGATCTTAACCTAAATACACCAACTACTCTAGCCAAACCAATTGTGTGGTTCTATGAACAATCAATCAGTTGGACCAACAAGTCAATCGATTTCATTATACATTTATCTTTTTTCAAATCTAGTGCAACCAGACTAGTCAACAGGTCTCACGAATCGATCAACTAGTTCCTGCCTAACTTTGTCATATTTATTTATTATTTATTGATCTTTATTTGAGAATTTTATCTTAAATTTTCCATCAAATTTAAAATTTTAAATCATGATCTTGCTCATGCATAATTGGAACTAAGGGAAATCAAAATGATGAATGGTGTGGCGCTTGTTTGATTGAGTTTGGTGTTATCTTTAAACACCTAATTTACTAGCCTGGATTCCTTGATTAGTGTTCGGTATCAACACTTAAAACATCCAACTTTATAAATTTTTGGAAGTGAAATATGGAATATTAGAGTCCTTCCTCGTATGCATACTTAAGGTTTGGTTATCTTAACTTTTGCCCGCTAACATAGGATACCAAGTATAGTGCAAATTGAAGATCCCAGAGAAAATCCCTTGGCACTAGTGTTAGTGTGATGGGTGTTGGTGACATAAAATTTAATGACCACCAAAATTAATCTAACTCATTAATCTCGTAGGCAAGCATTAAGTTTAACTTCATGTAAGCATGTGATTAATAATAGGTTATTAATTGCTATTTATTTATTATTATGACTTTTTAATGTTATGTTTGTATATGAAAAAAATCGGTAAAATTAGAATATCATTAGTGAATAGGTAAGTTCATAATAAAAGTAAGAAAAATAAATAAAATTTAAATAATAATATATTTTTAAAAGCTTTAAATACATAATAAGATATGTGTATTTTTTTTATTACCATAACTGATTAATATCAAATTTGGTTTTGTCGGGTCGGGTTGATGAGGGGTCAGGTTGATGAAGGGTTACAGGTTGGGGTCGAGTCAAGTTATTTATATTTTGGTCAACATCTAGTCATGTCAGTTTTGGGTCGAGTTTGAGTCTGGTCATGTTGATGAATTTATCAAGTTATGTCAAGTTCGGTTTTGTGTGACTCGGGTTAGACGGGGTTGGGTCAATATTTGTCAACTCTAACCACTGCCCCTTTTCCATTCGCGTCGTAACCTCATGTTGCCACCCCTAGCCATCCCTAATAGTTGCCTTACCTCCCTTGACCACCCTCCTCATGCCACTCCCTCCTTACAACATTATCCAACACCATATAACCATCCTCCAACATAGCCTATCCATCCCATCTAACAACCCTTGCATCACCACCCTCGACTACCACCTCCAACATCCAACACCACCACGCATCCATCCCTTCCATTTGCATGGACTCATGTTGTGTAATACCCCAAAATTCACTATGTTTTTAAAAATGAAAGCACTTAAATTAAAACCCATGAATTCTAGGAATGTTACCGCCACACTTAGTACTAGATCGGTTCACTCTGACCGCTCCAGTACCAAGTGCTAAGGCTAAAAGAGATTTTTGTTAAACTTTAATCAATACTTAAACCAATAGCTAATAAAAAGAACAAAAAGGGATCATAACACAGAAATTAGAGTATACGTAAAAAGTTTACAATTTAAAGGAGTACAAACAATCATGAGATAGAAATCAAAGTGAGAAATCAAAATCCCTCGTAGGGAATAATGTCGGCAAACATTAATATTTAATTAAGGAAAATCCACTACAGGAAAGAAATATCAGAAGGAAATAAAATATCATGGAGAGAAAATCCGACTACATCACTCCCGATCATTGAGCCAAGCAAATGCTGAACACTCAGCCCCGCCTAATGTCCAATGTTGCACGGGGACAGGGACGGGGGCAGAACGCAACGCGAAAATGCAATTTCTTAAAAATTTAAGAAACGGGGACAGTAGGAAACGTTAAAATATATATATATATTATATATATATATATATATATATATATATATATATATATATATATATATATATATATATATATTAAAATAGATTAAATTTACTAAAATTAAAAGAGAAAAATAAAAATTTTCTAAAATTATTACTTATATTAGTTAATTTTAATTATTCATAATTATTTTTAATAAAAAAATTAATTAAATAATATTTTTAATAAAAATATTAATTAAATAATTTTAATAAAAATTTTGACCTCAAAATGAACGGAAATGTTTTAGGGACGTTCGGGGACGGGGGACGGCACATGACTGCCGTCCCCGTACATAAGTGTTGATGTCTCACCACCTACACCAAGTCAGAAGGGCCTACTACTCATGGGAATGAGCAGCATCTATGAAAAGGGTGATCAGTACACTACGTACTAAGTAAGGTAACAGGTGCACTAAGGACAACACATAAAATCACATAAACCATGCAGGAAAAATAAATAGAGCATATAGTCCATCATGATAACATAATATCGTACAATCATTTAGGTAGATACATGAAGGCCCCTTTTATAGTTCGGATTAATTAATTAATTAATCTCTATCGTAATTCTTTTCACAACATACTCTTTATCAAGTCCACACGAGTACAGGAACCCCACTATTTTAGCATGTGGATCAGTCTCCTAGGCACTCTGGTGTTTGGCTACTATTCTAGCTGGTGGATCGGTCACTTAGGGTAACATACCCTATCCGCTATTTTATGCCCGTGGATCGGTCTGGCTCCTGCTCGCATGGTGTTCCACTGTAAGTATTAGTATCCTTTATGTGTTTTAGCAAACTGTAGGGTTTGGTTTATTGAGCTCGGGATCCCCTACTATTATAGATGGTGGATCGGTCACTTAGGGTAACATACCCTACCACTGTTACATGCAGGTGGATTAGTCTCTAGGATACCTCGGTACCTAGCTACTATTATGCCGGTGAATCAGTCTGGGCCCGGCTCAATACTCTTCCGCTTTACATGATTAATGTATTACGTATCTTATTCATAATTTTAACCCTAGACATGCATGGCTAACTTCCTCCACACTTATTCCCCCAAAAGAACTCATCTCACTCATAGTCTCAAAATCTGCCTAACTTAGCCCATTATCCTTTCCTCTTTACCAGACTTACATTAGAGTCCATTTCCCCCACATGTGGACCCAAGCCCACTACTTTTTCACCACCTACCCTTTCACTTCCTCACTTTAGGGTTTTACCTAAAAACCCTTGTTTAGACCTAAATGGTTCATCCTACTCTACCTTATACCATTTGAAAATTATTTTTAACACACTGCCCATAGGTTTCACTTCCACTAACACACTTTACTCACCAAACACACACAGAGGCACATAAACCCCAAAAAGCCACACCAAACACTAACCACCACAACAAACCCTAGATTAGTCTACTATATGCCCTTATACTATCCCACGTACTATTTTTTTTCAACACATTCAAACACCCAAACAACACTTTCATCACTTTCCTCACACCTCAAATTAACTTTTCATTCATAAAACTTGCTCCCATGCAAACTTTATGTCCCCCATGTAACCCTTCATACTATTTCATGCAAAACCCTACGCTCCCACGTGAAATCCTAGATTCCCATGCAAACCCTAGATTCATCCATACAAAACTCTAGATTCCTCCATACAAAACCCTAAGTTCTTCCATGCAAAACCCTAGATTTTTCCCTACTTACTTAGATTTTTCCATACGAAACCATAGATTCGATTCCTCCATGCAACACTATAGATTAGATTCTCCCATACAAAACCATAGATTAGATTCTCCTATACCACATCATAGATTAGATTCTCCCATAAAAGACTATAGATTAGATACTCCCATACAAAACCATAGATTAGATTCTCCAATACTACATCATAGATTAGATTCTCCCATACAAGACCATAGATTAGATTTTCCCATATAAGACCATAGATTAGATTCTCCCATATAACATCATAGATTAGATTCTCCCATGCAACACCATAAAATCTGCCATGCAAAACCTTAAGTCCATCCATACAAAACCTTAGTTTCGATTTTCCCATTCCTTCATTTTACTTTCACCCCCTATTCTTCTTCCACTGATAGATCATTAACATTTTTAGGTCAACTCACATCCTTTGGTCAACTCATTTCTTTTTGGTTAATTTACTCCCTTTTGGTCAACTTATTTTCCATTTTTATTTTTCAACCTTTTCCCCACATAATACCACTTTTATACATCCTCACATGCAT
This sequence comes from Tamarix chinensis, assembly GCA_030549775.1. Taxonomy (NCBI): domain Eukaryota; kingdom Viridiplantae; phylum Streptophyta; class Magnoliopsida; order Caryophyllales; family Tamaricaceae; genus Tamarix; species Tamarix chinensis. The sequence continues at coordinate 48,644,930 of CM060177.1, read as the reverse complement.
GCCTAAAGGGTCGCAAACCATAACATCATATACCACAATATTTCATCACATACACATAGTACACATGCCATATAATAACATAGAAACATACTTCAACTCCACATCATACCACATACGAAATAATTATAATGATAAGCATAAGATACAACACATACCAAGTATATAATGCACATCAACACACATCAGACCTTAGTTACACCCTTACCTAAAATGACACCAGTCTTGGAGCACACTCCTACGCCACCTTAGGGCTTTGACTGGTCTCACCTATATAAGGGAAAAGCTAAAATTAAATTTTCTCCTACCAAAAATACTATTACTTATTAATTTATTCTAATACTAGGTTTTTGATAAAATAATAACATATTAATAATAATGACATTAACTAATTACTAATTTTTGCTAAAGATATAAGAATAATAGTAATATTGTAAAAGTTGATAATATAAGATTGAAGACTTTATCCTAATAATAATAATGATGATACTAAAAATAATAATAATAAAGATAATAAAAATAATAACAATGATAATATTAATAATATTAAAAATAATAATAATAACGATAACAATAATCATAATAAAAATAGTAATAATAATAATAATAACAACAACAACAACAACAACAACAACAACAACAACAACAATAATAATAATAATAATAATAATAATAATATGATTCAAAATAAATGGTGGGATAAGGGCTTCAACCCTTCAGCAAAATAATGCTGATAATAACTTTAGAACAATATTAATAAAAATAGTAATAATAATAATAATGAAGTAATAATAGAAATTACAAAATAATAATAACAATAACAATAACAATAACAATATTATTATTATTATTATTATTATTATTATTATTATTATTATTATTATTATTATTATAAACATAGAGTAAAATAAAATAGGGTTTTCGACCCTACTTCGAAATAGTAAGAATACTATTAGTAATAATAATAATAATACATATTGCTTACAATAATAATAATGATGATGATGATAATAATAAATAATAACAAACAACAACAACAACAACAACAACAACAACAACAACAACAACAACAACAACAACAACAACAATAATAATGGTAAAAGTAGTAGCATGCGCATAGTATAAATAAAGTAGGGCATCGGCCTTCTAAATAAATAATAGTAATAATAATAAGAAGAATAAGAATAAGAATAAGAATAAGAATAAGAATAATAATAATAATAATATTATTATTATTATTATTATTATTATTAATATTAATATTAATATTAATAATACAAAACTAATAATCTAAATAAATCAAATAGGGTTTCAGCCCTAATAAGAAATAATAATAATAATAATAATAATATAATAATAAAATAATAATAATGAACCTAATAATAATAATCAAATAATAGGTTAAAAATTGAAATAAAATAAAATAAGCTTGAATAAATAGGGAATAAGGGTTGAGAGGGTTTAGAGTTCAACTTTAGACTGGTGGTGACAAGCGGCATCGGCGGTGGTGTACGGCGATGGCAGAGGTGGCTGGAAAAAGGGAAGAAAAGGGGAAAAATTGAAGGCTAGGAACAAGATAGGGAGAATGAGAGTGGGGGTAGGGGTAGGGGTGATTATGGTTATCTAAAATGAGAGGAACAGAATGAGGATGGTGACGCATCTAAAGGTGGCGGCGCACGGCGGTGGTGGTGGTGGCCAAATGGGGAAGAAAAAGAGAAATAGAGGAGGAGAGGGAGGAAGAGGAAAATAAAAGTAGGGGGAGATAGAGGGTGCTCTGCAGAACAGATTGGGAGGTGAATGAGGTAGTGGAAGCAGTGGTAGTGGTGGCAGACGGTGGCGCAAAGGGTGGCAAAGGTAAAGATTTGGTTGATTGGGAAAGAAACTTTGCACAGCTGGGGTGGTTCGTGTAGGAAGAATCAAGGGAGAAGGGCGGTGTAGTTAGTTAGAGGGTGGTGTAGGGAAGACTTAGGTAGGTAGATCAGGCGGCGTAGTTGGCTGATGGCAATGACAATGGTGTCTGAAAGGGCGGCGGCGCAAGGGGTAAAATTTTTCTAGGTTGAAATCAAAAGCTCAAATAGGGCTAATTATGGGGGTATTTATAGAGTTTATAGGAGAGGGTAGGTTTCTATGGGTCGGTGAGGGGGTAATGCAGGTAGGGTTAGGGTAGCCGGCGGTAATGGTTGGCCGGTGGAATTCAAATTCGTGGCAAGGGAATTTTTAGGAAAAGGAGGAACTGTGCGAGAAGAGGGAGAAAGTTGGGTCAGCGTGACCGGTGGAACGACGGGGAAAAGAAGGGAGAAATGGTCGGTCAGACGGGCGTGGCGGGTGGTGGATTTCTCGGATGGTTGCAGTTCAACGACGTGGGGAGAATAAAGAAAAAGGAGGAGGAAGAAGGGGATGGGGCATGGACCGGGCGGCTGGGAAGAAAAGAAAAGAAGAGGAAAAATTGGACCAGTCGGACGGTGAGGGAATGACTTAACAAAATGTGACGTTTAGGGGACGGGCCGCATTGGAGGAGAAATGGAGGGAAAGGAAATGGGTCGCGAAGACAAGCCCAGTTTGCTGAAGAAGAAAAGAGAAAGAAAAAGAGGTGGGTCGCAGAAGAAGGAAAAGGAAGAAGGGGATTGGGCTGTAGACAGGCCCAATCGGGAAGGAGAAAGAAAAAGAAAAAAAGAAGAAAGAAAAAGGAAAGAAAGGAAAGAAAGGAAAGGAAAAAGGAAAAAGGGAAAAAGAAAAATATATGGAATTTGGGTTGGTTAAATTAATTTGAATATTTGGAATATTTAAAAATAATAATATTCAAATAAAATAATATTTAAATCCCTTTTTAGGGTAATTAGGATTTTTAGAAGATTTTTCATAAATTCCAATTTAATTAGCAAATCACTCTAATTTTCTCCAATTAAATTATTTATAACATTCCTATTAATTTGGACCTATTTATTCCCTCTTATTTAAATAAAATAATTTATTTAATTAATTTTCAAAATAAAATCCTTAATTATCTAAAATACCCAAATTTCTCCTAATTAAAATACTTATAAATTTCTTCTTGATTTACCCTAATTAATTCCCTTTTATTTTAATAAAAATAATTTATTTAATTAATTTTTCTAATAAAACCTTATTTAACTATAATTTTTAAAATTAGAATTTTTGGGGCATTTCATGTTGCCAACCCATTATGACACCTCAAAAATTATTACTAAAAAATTTCGTTTTATAGTGGAAGGATAATCAAAATAACTAGTTGTTACCACCGTAATTAATGTGACTCTAGTTTACCGTACCATCCTCTCATCAATCACAAGGCTAAAAACCATTAGGAGTACAACAAAGTAAATAGAAATGAGAGAACGTTTATAAATGTAAATGTGATTTTGGAGATTTACTTCGGGGTACAATAACAAAATACAACAAAAGGGATACCATGGATCTAAGAGTCCAATAATATATTTGGTTAAAACTAGCATCTAGATAACATGACTCTATGCCCAAAAGTCCTAATACACAAGGTCACTTTATCCCATACAAAGCATCGAAAGCTATAAATTCATCAACTCGGTCCTCATCGACCTGCACATAAACATCTGGGATATCTACTCATGGGAATGAGCAGCACTCATGAAAAGGATGATAAGTAAGCTACATACTGAGTAAGGTAGTAATACAGTTAAAACAGGAAAAGCATATAATTACATGCATTCACAATGGAAAGTAGCATACATGTGAGATATAATAATCAATATAAGGTAATTGTTGATTTTAAAATCATACCATTAGAATATAACATGATCCATTCTTTTCTTTACGTTGAGTTTAGGGACCTCACTATTCTCTACTAGTGGAACGGTTATCAATATGTACAATCCCAGAGCAAAATGCTCCCGACCACTATTCTTGTCTGGTGGAACGGATAAGTATAATTGGTTCTGACTCACGTAGTCTTTCACTATAAATGTTTAGTATCTTATAAATGATTATGATCATTCTCGTAATTTATTTTAGATTGATTTCAGGGACCCAACTATTCTCAAATGGTGGAATGGTTATTCCACCTTAGGGCAAAATGCTCTTGGCCACTATTCTTACCTATGGAATGGTAATAATATACAACCTAAAAAAAAAATGCATCTCGACACTATTCTCAATCGATGGAATGGTTATCAATATATATCCTTGAAGTAAAATGCGCTTAACTAATATTATTGTCTAATAGAACAGGCATATACAACCGGTTCTGACTCATGGTATCTTTCACTTTAAATGATTAATATCTTATTCATGATTGCCCTGATAAGTACAAAACATAATTAAGGGAGGGAAAACTTCACCATACTGATAACAAGACCATTATCAAAAGTTAAGTTACTTATCTTCCCATATAAACCCTAAATTCGCAATTTAGACATAACTTCCCCCATATTGGTCATTTACCCACCAAATTTAGCATATCTTCCTCAAATATTATTATTATTATTATTAATATACCTAAAATTTAAGGTCTAAATCCCATGTCTTACACATGCAATAAAGCCCTATCTCAAAAGTTACTATTTATAAGGCTCCTAAAACTTTAATTTCACAGATAAGTCATAAATTTTTTCATAAGGCACAGATAATTAAAAAATTCAAAATACATCCTTAAAATACCCATATTAAAAATATAACCAAAATTTTTAGCCTAAGTATAACATTTTACACATATAATAATAACATTATCACTTTATGGTTACTATTCCCAAATTAGATCATTTTCTTATTTTGAGGAACTTATGACATTAATAATCACTCCAATCACCCCATATAATCTTGTTAGAATAATTTTAATCCACCTAACACATTAAAATACAAAAATTCTCATATTAACCTATATTGACTAAAATGCCCTTAAAAATAGCCCATAGCCCTTATTTTATAAAAATCTTATACCTTTAATATCATTATTTCCAAATTATACATTTACCAGTATACATATTAAATATAATTATTTTCCTACATATCAAACTTTATTAATTAGGCCCATATTACTCTTATACTTTTTATTCATGCACAAAATATGACTTAGTGTAGAAATCTCATATCAACCATTCTTCCATTATTCTTACTTTCTTCCTATCATATATTTTATATTAATATATAATATCATCAAAAACATGCATTTAATATTGAAATAAACATAACATGATAATAAAAATATTCATATAAGCATTTAATACAAAACCCCAAACATCAACTAGTATCTTTACGAAAAAGCCTCTAGTCTCTAAGTACGGTTATCCTATGCCACTTCTTCCAAACAATTCTGTAAATTACCCAAGAATAATAACAAAACATCATTAAAATTTAAATGGCATACTTATGAAAGTTTTTAAGAAAATAAAGAGGGAAAGGATATGAGAAAAACCCAAATAATACTCGAAGGAGTGGTCAGTAAAATTTTACGCAACAAAGGAGGGGATTGGTTGGGGTTACTGAGCAAGGGAGGATGGCAAAGGCACAACCTGCCATTGCTAGGGAAGGTGCAACAACAAGGGGTGTAGAAGCAAGGGGTTGGGAGCGATAGGGGAGACCAAAGGAGGGGGTAGGGATCGGTTTGTTTGGCTGGTGGTATGGGTGTGGTGTGGTAGTTTTTACCGTATCTAAGGAAGAAAAAGAAAATGAAAGGGTTTCGGTGTAGGATGCCGAAGGGGAGGGGGTAGGAACGGTGGGTTTTGCCGGTGCTTGGGGTGAGTCAACGACAAAGGTTGTCGTTGATGGTGGTGAAGTAATGACAAGGGTTGCCAATGGTGTTTTTAGTGGTTGTTTTGGAAATGGCAAGGAAAGGCAAAGAAGGAGGAAGGAAGGTTGAATGGTGGTGCAACTTTTTGACATAAAAATGAGGAAGAATGAGGGGAGGTTTGATGCATTAAATGTGCCTTATATACACATATGCACATATAGGAAGAGAAGAGGAAGGGTGGCAATCGAGAAAGAATTTCAACGCAAAAAAAGAGAGAGTTGATGGGTGATGGTGAAGGTAGTGTGTGTAGGCCATGGATTATGGAGCATGATATGGGATTTTGGTCAGGGAAAAGGGGTGTTTCACGTAAGAAGAAAAGAAAAGAAGTAGAGCAAGTGGGGAAGGGAAAAGAAAAAGGAAAAGAATTTATGCTTGGGTTTAGAATTAGGATTAGGTTAAAATAATTTAGGTTAGGATACGTATTAATAATCTAAAATAAAATTTTGAGTTAGGATAAAATTTGGGATCAGGGAGTTAGGATAAGATAGAAAAATAAATTTTTTCAGGTTAGAATTGTGTTACAATATTAATTACTTGGGATTAGGTTTAGCTAAAAATTTAGGGTATTACACCTATTTAGCATGTGTTGCCCATTTTCACACTTTTTCAACTCAAGGGTATTTTTGGTAATCTTACTTGATAAATATTTTAACATAAATTGTTATTTTATAAGTTAGATATTAATATGATTAATGTTGGTATTATTTTTAGGTAAAAGATATCGATTTATGGAGCTTGATGATTTTTAGTAGGTTACTTAAGGGTGCTTTTAGCTGGAAATTAGGTAATCCTTATATTCTACTAAAATACCAAACATCGCATGATAACATATTGAGTTTTTGATATACAAATTGTATTAAGCATGTTTATGACGTTATAACTATTTACCTAATAATTTTAGGATGAAAATTATTAAAATGGAGCATGTTGATTTGTATAAACTATTTTATGTACAAAAATATGTTAAAATGGGTTTAATGCCAGAAAATAAATTATGTATGTCACGTATATCCAATATGATAGGTTGGGCATGCTTAGGCATATTTTTAGTATAATTATTTGGTCTTTTAAGCATATAATTATATTTATTTTGATAAGCATGTCTAATATGTATTATTTATTGTTGAGATTGAGAACATGTGATTTTGGATGAATTAGATAACATGTTAGAGTTTTATGTGTTATAAAATATGTAAGGGTAAAATGGTCATTTGGTGGTAACTTAATTGCTTGTTAACTAATTTAATTATTATGTTTTTGCTTGTTCATGAAAAATTAATTAATAAAATATAATTGGCGTTTAAATGGATGATAATATGATAATTATGGTCTCAAAGGTATTTTGGTCATTTTTAGCCTAATATGCCCAAATGTAAATAATTGAAGCTAAGATGGCCTTGGTATACTATCATTTGATGTTTTAGAAATTCTTGTTTTATGTTGATTATTATTATTGTGTGCCTTAGGGGCAATTTGATCTTTTTAAGTATATCATGAAATTTATTCTAATAAGTGTGCATAAGATTTATTATTTATTATTGAGCACGAGAGTATATGATTATAGATGAATTAGATACGCATGTTAGAGTCTTACATGCTAAATCACGTGTAAAGGATAAAATGATCATTTGGTATGTCTAATAATTTATTTACATACTAAATATTTTAATTATTGTGTTTTAGCCTTTTTATGACAAATAAATAAAAAAAATAGATTTAGTATTTAAAGTGGATGATAATGTGATAATTATGGTCTCAATGCTATTTTGGTCATGTTTGGCTTAATTTGCTTGATTGTGAATAATAAAGGCTAAGATGATATTGGTAGATTATCATGTTGACCTTAGTATTAACTTTGATTATGATTGTCTTAAATATGTGGAAATGAGAAAAATGGGTTAAGTATGGAAGTCAGATCTATGTACTATCTTTGATCTCGTTGTCACCTTAATAAAATATTCATAGTTAAAGTGAAAAACCTCGAGATTGGAAATGGTGGTTCTTTAAGGGTAGCTACTCTAAAGAGGTGGCTTAGCCCACAGTCGATTATGGATTTTTACAAGTGTGTTTTGGTGCCCTAGCTAAGCCCTATATCTTTATTTAAATTTACAAACTTATAGAGGTTATGCATATATATGGAATAGGTGTCATTTTTGGTAGAGTATTGTACTACCTTAATGTGCCAGAGACCAGGGTACTTTAATGTCCTTGAGTTGATTGTTGGCATGATAATGTATTACCTTAGTGTATCGGTATGATTAGAGTACCTTAATGTCTCTAATATGATTTGATACCCCCTCGAGTAAATAAAAATGGAATGGATATTATTGGATTGAAATGATTATTGGATTGGTTGATAGTAGCATTTGTGCCTACCTATGGTTGGTAGTAGCATTCATGTCTACCTGTGGATTGATAGTATCATTCGTGTCTACTTTTGGTTTTGTAGTAGCCTTCTTAGCTACCTGTAGTTTGGTAATAGCATTATTGTCTATCTATTGTTTGGTAGTAGCCTTCGTGGTTTGATAGTAGCATTTTTGGCTACTTGTGTTTTGTGGTTTTATTTGAGCCCTACCTATTGTGTGATGGAATTTGTTGGCGTTGTACTTTTGAGCCCTACCTGTGGTGTTATGGATATTATTGGTTTTAGTGTTGAGATATACGATATATTGTGAATGATATGGTTATTTAGAGAGTATCTCTCGAATACTTGGTTGGCATGTTTTATTATGTTCTAAATGAATGAGGATGAGCAATATATTTGTAATACCCCGTATTTTTAAAATCCAGAATTATTAAGTTTAATGATTTTATTATATTCTTATGAATTCGATTTTCGGTTAAAAATATGTATTCCCATTCTTTCTCATATTTTTTTTATTTTTAATATTTTAGATTTGTTTTCAATTATAACTTTTTCATATGATTACGACGTTATTTTGAAGTTATATTTCGTTGAAGAAATATATTATTTATTTTTATAGAATTTCTGTTTAAATAGTTAAAGTTATTTTAACGATTTTATCTGTAGAAAATATTTCCAACTTTAAATTTATTCGATTCCAGAAATCGTTAATATTTTTGGGAATTTTAAATTAAAAATATTTTTTAGAGCTTATTTAAGAATTTCTTTCTGAAATTAATTTTCTACCATTTTACGCTTTTTAGTTTTCAAAAAACCGATTTCGGAAATTATTTAAATTAGTCTTGATTTATTCGAATTTAACTTAAACATTATATTATATAATTTTAAATAATTTTTCGAGGTCTTATAATGTATTTTGGTAAATAGTATAAATTTTCACGTTCATTGCTAAATTCTTCGAAAAATGTTTTCGAAATTCTTTATATAAATTTTTATTAATTTTAAGCCCTAGATCCTTTCGAAATAAATTTTTTAGATAAAATTCTTCCAATAAAATTTTTTGATATTTAATATTTTATTTAATTCTTGTATTGAAAAAAAAAACCAACCCAACCCGTCGGTGCCCCCCTCTTCCTTTCCCTTTTTCCTTCCTTCTTCTCTCTTCCCTTCTCTTATTTTCCCGACAGCTCCAGACCTTGCTCCCTGTTCTCTACGCCCAAACAACCCTAGCCAGCAGCCGCCTTCTCCCCAGCTCCTCCACTCCGGCCGACCTCCAACCGCAACCGACCTGCACAGCAGTCGCAGCTGACCACCGCAGCAGCAGCAGCTGACGCCGCCAGCAGTAACTGACGCAGCAGCGGGCGACAGCAGTCGCAGCAACAGGCCGCGCTAGTTGCACCGCCGTCCGGCCACGGCAGGCCCTGCTGACCATCGGCAAGCTGTCCCCGTTCCCCGACGAAGCTTCCCCGGCCTTCCTTTGCTCCGATTTTTGCTCATTTTTGTTGGTATAAATTTCTAAAAACCCTAATATGGATTTGGTTAATTAAGTATGATTTAGCTTGTGATAAGATAAATTCATTGTTTGGTTATGTATATATGTGCTATGAGATTGATTTAGATATGTTAATTGTATAGTTATGTTGGAATTTTGGAAAATTTTGATTTTTGGCCGGGTTATGCCCGAATTTTTCGGATTCATCCGATTTAGCTATTTTTGATAAATTGATTATATAAAATGTTTTAAAATGTATCCAATTTCATTTTGAAACCGTCAATTTGAGAAATTTATGCAGGTTTTATCGAAATTTGATTCTTAGGTCAAAATTCGGGTGTAATGAAATTGGGTCGCGTAATTGAGTCGTTTCACTCAATTGATTTTATAATATCATTTGAAATGTATTTAATTTCATATCGCAAGCGTTAATTTGGGAAAATTGTGCGTAATTGATCGGAATTGAATTTTTAGGTCAAAACTCCCGCGGGTTTAAATTGGCTTGTGTAATCGGGTTATTTTATTCAATTGACTGTATAAATTACATTAGAATATGTTTAATTACATTTCCAAACCGTCAATTGATATGTTTTGGCAAGAATTGATCGGATTTGCGTTCCGGGCTCAAAAACCCTAATTATGCTAAATTGTGTATTTCTTTTATTGGTTTTGAGTAATTGATTATTTGATATGTTATAAAATGTGTTTAATTGCATTTTTAAACATTCAATTTGATTGAATTAATAGAATTCAACCGAATTATATTTTCGGGCCTAAAACCCTAGATTTCAAGTGAGATTAGGAAATGGGTTATTGTACAGTTGTTTTTCTAAAATTAAATTTATAGAAGTAATTGGTATGATCCTAATTGTATTCTAATACCTTTAATTGGAATTAATGGATTTGAATTATCTAAGTTTGTGTTGTTGGCTTTAAACCCTAATTTTGAAAATGGATCGTCTGGAATTGGTTAATCGAAAGTTTATTTTGTTGAAATTGATTATCTGGATTTATCTAAAATTAGTTTAATTGTGTTTTAAAACTATCAATTTGAGGTAATCGAAGTGATTTGGTCGATTTGTAGTTTGGGCATTAAAAACTCTAATCTTCGGGGATGATTTTATAAAATTGATTTTTGTTATGCGTCTTTTATCTAATCGATTCTGCCTTTGGGTTTTAAATAATTTAATTTATGTTTTAATCTAATCGGTTTGGATTTGGTTCTATGCAAATAGTTGGTTTACCTATTTAGTTGTAAAACCTAATGAATAAGTTATCTTCGATAAATTAACTTATAATCGATTATCTTTCTTGGGCTTTCCAAATTAATTTGAAATGTCATAAGTGTATTTTTTTTATAATTCGTTTTGATTTATATTTAATCTTAAATCTTAATAGAGCTATGCTTTTGAGTCCTAAGTTTTGGACACATTTTCCGAGAAAGATCGTTGTATTTGTTTGCATTTGTTTAATTATAATATGTGAATTATTAATTGATAAGATAGTTTCTAACCTAGTTTCGATTTCTATCGGCGATTTAGGAAAGCTTTATTGTGGATCCTTGAGCTAGTAATCTTCTCTCTCCCTCTTATCTCACTTAGCTAGCTTCGGACTTAGGTAAGTCTCTACTTACCTCCACTTATGGATGTCTCGTAAGGGTCTAGCTAAGACCGCTTGTGTGATATGTGATCTACTTGCCTTGGATGCTTCATATATATATACCATGTCCTATTGTGTATCACATGATTGTCCTTAATGTGTTTTATGCGTAGCGCAGCTTGGAGTTAAGGTATGTAGCATGTGTTTTTCTTATGACATGAATGTGATATCCGTATGTGGTGATTATGATGTGCTATGACATGATGTAACCCTCTAGGACATGCATGCTAGGGTGATTATCATTATGACATGGAGATGAAAGGACAAAAAGAAATAAATGGGAAGTGAGTTGCTAAAAGGGAGTATAAGGGACCCGATTAGGGTTTTAGAAGCAATTAGTAATCTGGAAAAGGCGAAAGTAAAAATGATTAAGGGTGAGTGAGGTGCGGGTTGAGAGTGAGAGTTTATGTTATAAGGAATGATTATGAGTGTTATGGGAGAGAAGAAATATTGGGTGAAAAGGAGAGGTTACTTGTGGGAGAAGAAAGGTACTAGGGTTGAAGTGGCCAACTAGGGTTTTGGGGTCACAGGTGGAATCGATGGGTAAAGCGATATGATTTGGGATTGGATCTAAATGAGATGAGGTGTGGGGCGATAAATGGAGTAATGGTAGTGTAAGTGAGAGGAAGTTGGGCCACATAGGTCCAATTAGGGTTTCAAGGGAAACCCTAGAGGCTAATAGCGGGTGGAGTCTGATGTCACGAGGTGTTGGGCCTTAACCCACACCCTTAGGAGTTGGTTTTTATTATGTGTAAGTATAGAGGGAAATAAATATTGAGGTATGATAAGGGGCGCAAGTGTCCCAAGATATGGGACGGGCCCTTGTGGGAGGATAAGTGTGGATATAGTTAGTCATGCATGTCAAGGGTAAAACACTTTCAAATAAGATACGTTAAGATACTAATCACTTAAAGAGGAAGATGTTAAGCCGGGTCCAAACCGTTCCACCGGCAAATAATAGTGGCCAGGAGCCGGGGTGCCCTGGAGACCGTGCCACCGGTGAACAATAGTGGTCAGGAGAGTTTTGCCCTGCATGATTTCCGGTCCACCGGCTATAATAGTGGGGGATTCCGTGCTCAACAAACCAAAGTAAATAAATTAAGCCATGGGAAATACACTAAGTACTTACAGCGAAACACCATGTGAGTCGGGGCTAGACCGGTCCACCGGAAAATAATAGTGGCCAGGAGCATCTTGCCGTGGAGACCGGTCCACCGGTAAATAATAATGGTCAGGAGCGTACTGCCCTGAGTGTATACTTTTCGGTCCACCGGCTATAATAGTGGGGTTCCCGCACTCACATGGACTATTAAAGAATATGTGTGGAATGAACATATTATTGATGAGAATAAAGAAAAAGTCACAAGTACTTACAGTGAAACACCATGTAAGTCGGGGCCAGATCAGTCCACCGGCAAATAATAGTGGCCAAGAGCGTTCTACCCTGGAGACCGGTCCACCAAAAAATAATAGTGGTCAGGAGCGTTCTGCCCTGAGTTTATATATTCCGGTCCACCGGCTATAATAGTGGGGTTCCCGTACTCACGTGGATTAATAAAGATTGTGGTGTGAAATGACTACTTTTAACAAAGATTCAAAGGAAATAAGTCTAATTGGACCATGGCCGGCTTTTATTATCTGTATTACTAAATGCTGCTTACGTGAGTATGCCACGTATTGAGTTTTAATAATATGGATTATTCCTACCTGCGGCGCATGAGCCACTTTATATTTCGGTGATACCACACTTATATGTTAATGGGATGTTTTATATGTTACTATAGGTGTATGGCAGGATTCATGCTGTGGGTTGTGAATATGTATGATATTGTATCAACGTGTTGTACCAGGATTTATTAGGCACTTGATGTTATCTCTCCCATAAGATAGGGTAGTGGGACTTACTCAGTATTGGACCCGTACTAATACTACCTTGGTTGAATGGGTCCTGTGATGATCCACCGATGGTGGGGAGCAGACCTCTCGTGCAAGTTTAAGATCAGATACTGTGTTGGGGTGGAAGGCTTGACTTGAGTGAGTAGGCAATCCGGAATTTGATCCGTCGGATTTTATCTTGTTTAACTGTATTTCTCTTTGGAAGTTACAAGTGTTGTATCTGAAATTTCAAGGGTATTGTAACTAACTTTTAATTTCTCGTACGTTGTTATGCTTTTAAAATTCGGATTTAATTGATTGACAGGTTTTAGCCTTGCATCTAACATGAGATAGATGGTTGACATTTATCTTGTGTTAGATGTGGCGGTAACATTTCCCAAATTCTCTCCTAGCTTCCGCTTTATTCTTTCAAAAAAAAAATTCAGGAGTGAAATTTGGGGGTGTTACAATATTGCCTTGGTGATATTTGTTTATCTAATATGTTATTGTGTTTTGGTCATTGTATGTATATTTTAATATTTAATACCATATCCAGCTATGATGCTTTTATATGTGTTTTATGCAAGCTTTTTACATTAGTTTTGTATAATGGGTTACTCATTACCATTGTACTGATGGGTTTCATTTCATTAACCCCTTCTTATTCAATGGGCAGTGATCTTTGCAGATTATCTTGTGATATCAATTAAATGTAAGTATTTTGGGTTGATAGTTAGGACTATCTGGTGTCTTTTTGGTATCTTTTGATCCAAATATTCTTGTACTCTTATGTCCTTTTGTATTTTTCTTTCACTAAATTGTGTAACCGTTGATCATTTATTTTTTTTAGAATGATATTAATCTGCCTTGGTCTTTCTAATGTAGCTCTTATAAGTGTGTAATTAATTTAATTGGAGTAATATTTTTAGCCTTAGCACTTGATATAAGAATAATATAGCAAATCAGACTTGTACTACGTGTGGTGATAACACTTTGTATTTTTACTATTTTAGTTTTTACAATCAACTCTTTAAATGAAATTTTAAGTCCTAAAAATGGAAGTGTTATAGATAGCCCTATGCTAGTCCTGATCTTGGATAAAGACAATGATTTAATTATATGGATGTGTACTATGAGTGTTGCATACCTAAAAATTTAGTGTATGCTCTCTTACCTAGGAGACTAGGTGTGGTGGGAGTTGTAACTAGTGCCAATAATGAATAATGACATTATGTGGTTAACCCTTATAACTTGTAATGGAAGCTCATAAATGGATGGTTATGTGTGCTCTATATGCTTTGTTATGTCATATATGATATCCATGGTCCTATATGTTATGTTTTTTTATGCATATCACATACCATGTTATTATATAACTTTAATGTGTAACATGGCCCTTACCATGTCCTAGGTAGTTTATTTTACCACTACTTCACCATACTGATACTGCATTTATGTGGTTATTGTAATGATCATGTTTCTTTTCTGGAGATGATGTTTTGCAAGGTTATGATTTTTAGTTAAGTATGTTGAGGATAATGAAGTGGGCTAGTCGCTAACCACTACTTAGGGATTTGAGGTTTACATTTTGTTTCATTAAGTGTTAAGCTAATCCGCTTGTGTTTGTTTTGCCTACTATGTTAGGATAATTTTGTTTTTCTAGTTATTTAAACCCTTGGCTTTAGTTCATGTGGTTGGATTTTTAAATCTTTCTCTTATCTATATTATTCCCATCCTTGCCATTATTATTATTGTGTTTATTAGAGCATGCATTCTTTTGTTTTCGTTCTATTTTGCCTTGCATCAAACATTTATTATATGATGACCACACCTCTCCTATGGTTAATGTGGTTATAGCATCCCTCAATTTTGTTTTTGATTTGGCTCCACATTGTCTTTAGACTGAAATATTTTGGTTCAAAATTTGGAGGAGTTAGAGCTGCTATGAGTGCGCTAGTATAACTGGTATACTTTATACATCTCCTGGTTATATAATTGGGAGGGAATTGTGTTGTGTTGGTGCGTCGATATGATCGATGTAATTTATACATCTCTGGGTTGTCTCTTATATCTCCTCGAGTACTTAAAATGGAAGTAACTAATGTATATGGTTGTTAGTAATGTATTTGAGTAACGGTTTGATGGTTTCCTTTGTGCATAATTGTGGTTTATATAGTTTAATTTGATAGAATGGTTGGGAGGATTTTTTTTATTGCCTTTATATGCTAGTATAATAGGGTACTTAATATGCCTTTAAGTTGTTTTATCTACCTGTGTGGTTGTATAATTTAATGGTATGGTCATTTGAGATTTATGAGGTAGAATATGATTGATATGAAATTTGGTTAAGAATCATTCCCTGTCTTTCCTTCTAGAAGCACCTTGGGTATGCTTTTGTTGTTGAATTTCATTTTATGATTTAAGTGAAATAGTATTAGGAGCATGTGACTTTGATGTTATTTGTTTATTTGATATGGTTATTGTATTTGGTTATCACATGTATGATTTAGTATTTTCATACCATGCTTACCCATGATACCTTATGTGTGCTCCATATGACTGTTGTATATTTATTTTTGTATAGTGAGTTATTTAGTATTGTTGTACTGATAGGTTTTGTTTCATGGTCCCGTACTTATTCAATTGACAATTATGACTTTGCAGGATTATTTTTGAGTTTAGCTTAAAGACTAGTATTTTTGGAGTTGATAGTTAGTATTATCTGGCACTTGATTTAATATCTCTTGATTTGGATATTCCTAAACTTTTATGCTCCTTCTATACATCTTTCCATTTGACTTCTTTTATAACCGTTGTTCGATCTTATAGTATCAAAACAATGTTAATCTATAATGTAATTTTTATTCTGTTCTTATGATTGTAGTTACTAGTCACAGTGAAAAATATTTTAGTCTTAACACTTAGTATAAGAATGGTAGACGAGATCGTACTTTTCCTAAGTAGAGCGGTAACACCCTACTTTTTAATGTTAGGTTTCTATAGTTAACTTTTTAAAACAAAAAAAAAGATTAGTGTTAAAAATGAGAGTCCCACATACAATATTTTCCATTTAAAAAAAATTAGAATACGTGCTGCTTTATTTTTTTTTCCTTTCCTAATAAAAAAACTAGAAAATAATATTTTTAAAATTACTCAAGAAAAGTGAGAAACAATACATTTAGTTTAGAAAAACAAATTTTCATCTTCCATCCTCAGTTTTCTATGAAAAATAAGAAAACAAATTTTCATGAAAAATTAAAAAAATGTGTCCATTTGTTTATATCATGAAACTACATTTTAATTTTAAAAACTTAAAAATATGTTCATCTTCTTCTATATTGGACAATGACTATGCCGATGTCGAAAACAATGAAAAATAACTTCAATAATAATAGTTTTTTATTATTAATACAAACGGTGATGATAATAATAATAATCATAATAAAAATAATATTCAAAATAGAATTCATAATAATAACAACAACAACGTTGTTACTATTACTATTATTATTATTATTGTTATTATGATCACTAACAATGATAATAACAACAATAAAAATATTATTAATATGTTAATATTAAGAATAGTTATGATAATAAAAAAATAATTAAATTCATTATAATATTATTAATTATAATTATAATGATATTAATGTTATTATTAATATTAATAATTAATATTATTAGTATAAAAAATTTTATAATAATACTATTAACATTATTAATTATAATATTATTATTCCTGTTAATAATAATTTTTTTAATACTAATACTAATAATAATATTATTATTATTATTATAAACATTAATGAATATAAATGTAAAAGTTAATAATAAAGTTATTATTAATGGTAATAAAATTAATACTAGTATGACAACAACTATTACTGCTACTAAGCTGATGCTACTATTACTACTATACTACTATTAACTTTATTAGTAATATTGTTTACTAATGACTAATTAAAATTAATAATAATTTTATTATTAATGTTAATATTAATACTTAGCATATTATTATTTTATGAAAATTAATATTAATATAAATTAATAACAATATTAATATGAAATTTAATAATATTATTATTATGAATATTAATGTTAATAATATTATTAACTATAGTAAAAATAATATCGTTAGTATTATTTTTAAATATTAGTGTTGGTAAATATTAATATTATTATTACGATGATGATGATAATAATATCATTAAAATTATAATTTGTAATAAAATCTTGATTGGAAAACATATAAAAAATATTGACATATATTTGTATAATTGTTTTTTGAAATATATAGTCTAAATTTTTTAAATTATTTTTCACAAAATTAAAAAACCATAATTTTTATTTTTTAATATATAAAATAATGGTGAGAATATTACAAAAGTATTTTTAAAAATGAAATTTTATTTTTCAAAAAATAACTCTAATTTTTTAAACAAAATGAATATTTTTTTAATATTCTATACAAAATAACATCAATGAAAAACTTGCTGATGTATCAAAAAAAAAAGCGAAACTCATGCCTTTTTTTGTGCCTAAACTAATTTACGTCAACTATTATGCTTCTTCTTTGTGCGCTCATCCTTCTATCTCCTTCCCTATCGTTGCTTGCTTTCTGTTCATTGGTTTATTCGTCTTTGGTCGCCAACGATCACCCGTTATCTTCTTCTTTTTCTTCCGGAGCCAAATGTAACTTTTTCATTATTATTCACTTCACTTGCATGCTTTAGTTTTTAATTCATGTTATCTTGGATTTTGTTTTCATTTTTTTTTCGTATTGGATTTCATTTTCAAAGTTTATACTTTTTTTTCCTGATATGTAAAACTTAATTATATATATAGCGATTGATGACGCATGTGGAGTTCTCTTTGCTGGTAGTATGAAAGTAGTTATCCTACTTGCGGTTTGGTTTCCTTATGATAGTGAGTGTTTGATATAAGTGGTCAATTGTGGTAGATATTACCACCGCAACGTGCATTTAGTCACCAAGTCCAGGGAGCTCAATACAAGAGAATGAGCTTCAAGAACCTAAAAAGAGAGAGAGAGAGAGAGAGAGAGAGAGAGAGAGAGAGAGAGAGAGAGAGAGAGAGATCTAGTGAAAATGAGTATTTTTTCTATATCATTCTCCGCTGACGCGCCAACCATATACCTAGCTAACTAATTGTTAGTTATTAGGGAAAAACTTGGCTACGTGTCAATACATCATAACCACACGTACTAGTTGAGAAAGTCTCAGCTACACTTTAGACTACCATAGCTATAATAGGAATTAGCAAAATGACACTATTACTCTTACTTATCTTATACTACTGCAACTCGTATCAATACTCTCCCCTCCTAAAATATGACCTTTGGCATCAAGGGTTGAAGTCAGGAAATTTCACCTTCAGAACATCATAGAACTCCCACGTTGCATCTTCTGGGGTCCCATTTGACCATTGTATCAGCACTTCCATGGCAGCTGCATTCCCTCTTTTGACAAATCTTCTATCCAGAATGGATACCGATGTATAAAGCAGGTCTGGAGAGGTGTGGTATGATGGCATAGTGGAATGGATTGGACTTCTACCATGTCACTTCTTCAAAAGTGACACATGAAACACTGGATGGATCATGGCTTGTCTTGGTAACAACAGCTTGTAGGCCACTGCCCCGATTCGCTTAAAAATTTTGTAAGGCCCATAGTATCTAGGAGACAATTTGTAGACTACTTGGTGGGCCAAGGAGTGTTGATGGCATGACTGAAGTTTGACATAGACCCACTCTTCGATCTCAAAGTCCTTATCTCTCTTGTGCTTGTTTACTTGCAGTTTCATTCGCTCCTAAGCCCCGTGCTTGAGGAATTGGAGGGTTTTTTCCCTTGCTATCAAGGACCTGTCCACCGCTGCCACAATCAAATCATTCGAAAAGTAGGGAATGTGAATCGAAGGTGGTTGGCCATACAAAATCTCGTAAGGGGTGGCATTGGCTGTTGAGTGGAATATGGAATTATAAGAGAATTTAGCCAAAGGAAGCCACTTGCTCCACTCCCCTGGACATTCCCCAATCATGCAACGTAGATAACCTTCTAGGCACTGGTTCAATACTTTAGATTGACCATCGGTATGTGGATGGTAAAAAGACAATAACTGTAATTGAACCCCCCTGTTGCTTGAATATTTCCTATCAAAACATACTTATAAACACCAGATCTCTATCACTTGTGATTGTTTGGTAACCTATGGAGGCGGTAAATGTTGTTCATAAACATCTCTACCAACACTGACGTGGTATAGGGGTGACTAAGGGCGATGAAATGAGCATACTTGCTCAAATTTTCAATCACCACCATGATTACATCTTTGCCATGTGATTTAGGCAGCCCCTTAATGAAGTCCATGTTTATCTCAACCCACACAGCTGACGGAATGGGTAGAAGTTGGATTGACCCAATGGGTGCCTGAGTGTCGTATTTGTTCCTCTAGCAAGTGTCATAGCTCTGGACATATTCTCTTGTTTTTTCATGCCCTTCCAATATAAACAGAGATGCCATCCATTTGAAGGTTGCTTGGACTCCTAAGTGTCCCCCCTGGGGTGTCATGATATAATGCAATTAAGTGTTGCTGCAACTCCCCTCCCCCACCTATCATGAGCTTTCCTTTTCTCTTTAACAACCCTTGGGACCATTAGTACTTCGGCCAGCTCTACGGATCGAGCTTTAGATCCTTCATAACTACTTGGAGATGAGAGTCCCTCTTCCAACTATCCTTAATTTCTTCTAACAACCCACTATGAATTGAGGAGATGGCCAAGGCAAATAGCTCAATGCCTTGCACCCTAGATAAAGTATCAACCACCACATTCTCCCTTCCCTTTTTGTACACTATTTCAAAATCAAAGCGCATGAGTTTAGCTATTCATTTTTGTTGGAAGGGGGTGGTGATCTTCTGGGTTCTTAAATGTTTTAGGGACTGATGGTCAAACCTAATGGTGAAATACGTCTACCTTAGATAATAGGACCATATCTTAACTGCAAACAGAATGACCATCATCTCTTTTTCATACACCGAGAGTAAGCCAAAGGATGGCCTTCTTGTATGAATACCGCCCCCATGGCTATTGCAGATGCATTAGTTTCCACAATAATGTCTTTGGCAAAGTTAGGGAGCCCTAGGACTGGTGTAGTAGTTAAGGCCTTCTTCAACTACTCGAAGGTATCCTTTGCTTCTGTTAACCAAACAAAGTTATTTTTCTTAAACAGATCTATTAAAGGTTTGCAAATCATACCATACCCCTGCACAAACCTTCTATAATAACCTACCAACCCCAAGAAACCTCTCAGTTATGTTAAGTTTGTGGGGAACAACCATGATTAGATAGCTTCAGTTTTTTTTGGATCAGTAGCAACCCCTTCCTTGGACACTATATGCCCCAAATATTCCAGACTCTTCGCTCTAAAGGTACATTTTCATTCATTAGCATGCTGCATGTGCTCAGCCCACGACTTGTTGTACACTAATAGATCATCAAAGAAAATGAAGATGAACTTGCGTAGGTATGGTCTGAAGATCTGGTTCATCAGAGCTTGGAAAGTGGATGGAGCATTATTCAAGCCGAAGGGAATGACTAAGTATTCATAGTGTCCTTCATGGGTCTTGAACGTTGTTTTGTGAACATCCAAGGGGTGCATCTTTACTTAGTGATACCCCGACTTAAGATCCAATTCGGAGAAATATTGAGCCCCATGCAATTCCTCTAGCAATTCTTCAATAACTGGAATGGGGAATTTGTTTTTTATGGTATTCTTATTTAGTTCCCGATAATCCACACATAGCCTCCAACTATTGTCTTTTTTCTTCACCAAGATAATGGGAGAAGAATAAGGGCTAGAGCTTGGTTGGATGATACCCGCTTGTAGCATTTCATGCACTATTTTTTTCAATCTCATCCTTCTACAAAGCAGAATAACTGTAAGGATGAAGGTTAATTGGATTTGTGTCAGTCTTGAGGGTTATATTATGGTCAAGTGCCCTATCTGGGGGCAGGCCCTAAGGGGTATTGAAGATTTCCGCATATTTCTTGAGTAATTCCGACAACTCCTGCTGATGTTTTGTGGATGCCTTCCTTAGGGGTAAAGTTAAAGTTGTAGGTTGTCTCTCTCTTCCATATTTGAGTTGTAAGGAGCACAACTAAACCACTTTGTGTTATGGATTTTTAATCAATGCCTTACTCACTTCCTTTCCCCTTAATTGTTTGGTCCTACCCATCTGCAATCCCCTCAGCACAATCCTTCTCCCCTGCACGGTAAAGTCCATGGATAGTTTCTAGAAGTCCCATGTAATCGGTCTTAGAGTGAACAACCATTGGACTCCCAGCACCATTTCCTAAACCCCTAAGGACAGTATCATCACGTCCCTAATGAATTAATGATTGACCAATTTCTAGCTCAAACTCTTACGTATAAAAGTGTTGTGAAGGGCAATACTGTAATACCCCGTATTTTTAAAATGCAGATTTATTAAGTTTAATGATTTTATTAGCATAATTTGACGTAAATAATTAATTATTTTAATTTCGATTCGTTTTACGGATTTATCGATGATTTCGAATTCATAATTGAATGTAATTAATCATTGT